>OY829542.1:56345994-56945994 GCA_963691705.1 Viola odorata
TGAGACTAATCATTTCTTGCTCACTAAAATCAAGAGGATAAAACTTTCCAGCAAGCTTACAAATATCCTCAATGTTAAAGGATTTGTAGCCATCATTTGGATTCAATGCTGAACTGAGTGTCAAAAGCTCCATTGCTTGCTCATTGAATCTACTATTTAGCTCCTGCAATTGGAAGTCTATTGCAACATTATATATATCAAAGTGATAGTGATGCTCAATAGTAATTTTATCACGCTGACGACGACCTCGACCTTCAACATATTGAGCACTCATATCAGGGATCTCAATATCTTCTTTCTTTGAAAATGATATGACACTTTCAATAAAATCATTCCAACCATGTTCTCTCAACTTCTGGATCAATGCTTTTGAACTTGAAACTAAATGTAAAGCATTCAAGATATCTTGAGACTTTTGTTGCAAAACTTGACAAAGTATGTCAGTAATCCCCATAACTTCCTTCACTAGATGCAAGATGAAAATAAACTCAAAGGATGTCATCATATTCAAAGCTGACCTGGCATCACCTCGTTGAGAGTAAGTAGATCCATCAGTCTTTACTTTTTCAAGAACAGAGCAAATTGCATCATACATAGTTAAAAGGCTGCAAATGGAATGAAAATGTGATCCCCAACGAGTATCACCAGCTCGTTTTAAAGTTCCAATTTGATTAAGACCCTTTCCAGTTTCAAGTTCATCAATAGCAAGCAAATGGGCAATTTTAGATGCTTGGACAGCTTGCAATTCATCATGACGTTTACATGAAGAGGTAACAATATTGACAATAAAAGTCAAATTGGAAAAGAATTCATGAATTGAATGTACTTCTCTAGCTGCAGCAACTAATGCCAGTTGTAACCGGTGAGCAAAACAATGTACATAATAGGCACAAGGACAATCCTTAAGAAACAATGCTTGTAGCCCTTTCCATTCACCACGCATGTTGCTTGCTCCATCATATCCTTGACCTCGCAGGTTCTGAATATCAAGACAATAACGAGAGAGAACACCTGAAATCTCACTCTTTAGTGTTACTGAAGTTGTGTCTTTGACATGAGCTAGATCAAAGAAATGCTCTTTTATAAAACCATCTTGACTAACAAATCTCAAAATAATTGCCATTTGCTCTCTTTTAGACTCATCACGAGCCTCATCAACAATAATACAAAATTTAGAATCACCAATATCTTCTCGAATCTTATTGCGAACTTTATTTGCTAGAACATGTAGAATCTCCTTTTGGATGTCATGTGAAGTGTATTTAGCATATGTAGGAGCATTTTCCAAAACAACATTTGCAACATTTTCATTGTATGATGATAAAAGTTGTATCAACTCAAGGAAGTTACCACGATTTTTAGAGCTTGAAGTCTCATCATTACCTCTAAATGCACACCCTTGAAATGCAAGCCAACGAACCGTATCAATAGAAGTCTTGAGTCTAAGTCTATTGTTCTGAATTTGATCACACCGTTGCGCAAGTAAGACTTTATCAATGTGGCCAGGTTGATTCATTAAATCTGCGCAAGCTTTCACGACATTATTATGTGGTGAGCACGAATCTTTCCCGATATGGTTCAGAAAAATACAATTTTTTCCATTATTGACCTTCTTCCATCCTCTAAATCCATCTCTTATAAAAACATCCCATCCATGTCGCCCAGACGATTTCATAGTAAAAAGATAACATGGCAAACAATATGCGGCATCTTTGGTAGGAGAGTACTCTAACCAAGTAGGAAATTGAGAGAACCAAGAAGCTTGAAAACGTCGTTGTTGCTTCTCGCATAAAGGATACTTAGAGTCAGAGCTAGAAGCACGAGGTTGATACGGACCAGCAGTTAGATAAGCACGTCGAATCTCATCTCGTTGATTTACTAAATAATCCCACATTTTAGGACGTAATCCTGGATCACGTTCTAAACCATCTACTTTGACACTAGTAGATATGGGACGAATAGAGGAATCAATATTGCTCCTAGAAGGTTCAGAGGGATGTGCTGGAATTGTTGAAGTATCAACATCAACATCCAATTGTGTGTTAGCTTCGGATTCAACACTTTCTTTTTTCCAAAATGAATCGAGACATTGTTGCTTTCTCTTGCCCATGATTTTTTTGATTTTCAAATTTGATATAAAACTGTAACATACCAAAATCAGCTTAGGATTTATATACTTGCAAGTTGCAAATAAGGTGAAGTATAAATTTTAGTACACTAACTCGGTACGAACAAAATTATTCTAACAATGGAACACTGTAAAGAATACCTCTCTACTTCAATAACAGCTAACCATTCTATGTGGTCGTAAAACAAGCCAATTACAGCAACATGTAAACCACATGGTTTCAAAACAATCGTACAAGTTCAGTACAAAACTGTAACACCAATCATTGTCATGGAAGAAGCAAAACAAAGTTTACACGATACACGTAAAACAAAATCGATATTACGATCAGGAGGTGATACACTGATATACACTCAAATTTAAGCATATATTTCAAGATAGCATCATATACAAGGTGATTAATAAAACATAAACATAGACCCCTTGTTTCATTTCAGCAATGCCAAAGGATGGTAATTGATAAATCCACGAATCCAAAGTTTTGCAATGAAATGACATGAAAAAGGAACTGACCTTATAATGCGGAGGGAAACAATCTTGCAGTTTTTTTTACACGAAGGCAGAGACCAATAACAGTCATGTTGGATTGTTGGAGTAAAAGTGATCCTAAAAATAATTAGGTTTTAAATTGGGGATTTCGAATTTTTAGAAAATTTGGGTATTTTTTGAGTGAAATTGAAGGTTAGGTTTTGTTTAGAGAAGGATTAGGAGTTAAAGTTTCAATTTTGGGAGAATTTGGAAGTGATTAGAGTGGTTTAATGGAGGAAATTTGGTTGAGGGAGAGGGAGAGGGAGAGCACGGGTGACGGGTTGGAAATTTTGAGTCATTGACTGCACTTTTTTTTTTTAATTACTAATATATTAATTACATATATAAAAAAAATTAAAAAAAAAATTAAAAAAGTTAGGGGAGGCCATAGCCTCCCCTGGTCATACGGGACCTCCGTCCCTGGTGGCCACCATCCACAGAGTTGAGAAACCCAACTACTCAAGCCCAATTATTAAAAAAACCAAACAAAAACAAATATTGACCAATCACTGTCTCTAACTTTGGCCGAAAAACGGAGGGGTGGAGGTCTCCATCCTCGTCGGGGGAGACAGAAGGAGCTTGCCGAAGACTCCAAATCTTTTTTACAAAGGTTTTCTAGTACCTCAAGGCAGATGATTCTCTCTCACCAAATAAACTAGAGAGAGAAGGGTGTTTGGTACTTCGTTTATGGGCAAATGGCACCACCGGGTCCCTCCTCTTATTATTTTCATTATTGTTAATCCCTAACGTTTGAAAATATTCATTCCGCTCCCGTACATTAGTGCCGTTAGTACCATGAAGTCCCTCCTCCGATAACGGACCAAACGTCCGTTATTTTTTATTATTTTAATGTTAAAACTGAAAAAAGTGTCTGCAAACGGGTCCCACATGTCGGATAATTCAAATTTAAAACATAAAAAAAATTTTAATAGATAAAAAAAAAAAACGAAAAAAAAACCTTTTTGATTCCTTTCATTTTCCTGTTTCTTTTCTTCTTTTCATCTCCTTCCTTTCATTCTCTGCAAACGCATCCCTCCTCTCCTCAAGTACAAAATTCTCACCACTCATCCCAACCGGATCACCCATCACAGCCGCCGCCTAACCTCCGCCCTCAATCTCTCTGCCGCCGGCCACAAACCAAATCCCAGCCGGATCACCCATCACAAGCTCACGCTCTCACCCCTCTGCCTCTCTGCTCGATCCAACCAGCCACCGTCATCAACCAATTTCCAGGTTAATTAGGATTGGAGGAGGAGATGAGGAAGGTCTGATTTCGTGTTTGATTTTAGTGGATTTGATTCGGGTTATTGTACGGGTATTTGGTTTTGGCTTGTATTTCTTCTATATGGGTTGATTGATTACACGGTCTCTCGCCCTCTCAATTCTCACTACCTCTTTCGGCAACACAAGGTCAATTTCATGGTTTTACTTTCAATTAATTTATTGCCCTGTTTCAATTTAATTAATTGTTGTTTCAATTCAATTAATTGCTGATACTTTTGATTTAATTGATTTGCTTGATTTTGATTTAATTTGTGATGCTGGTTTAATTTTATCTGCAATTTTAGTTCGATTTAATTGTTGTTTGGTTTATGGTTTGATTGTTGTTGATTTCGGGTAGGGAACGGTCGTCGATCGGGTTTGGTTTGGGGTTTGATTCTTCATTTTTATGACCAGATCTGGTATCATCAACCATGAAATTTGGTTTTAGATTCCTGAATTAAACTATTACAAGAAGAAGAAAGGGAGAAAGAATTGAACAAGAGTGTTTGTGGTGGTGTGGCGGGTGGTCGGCAGTTGCTATGCTACTGGTGGAGGTGGAATGGATTAGTGGTGATGACGGATGAGGGTTGCAAAGCGGGAAGGAAATGAAAAGATTTGGCAATAAAATAAAATAAATAAAATCTTAAATTTATTTTTTTAGAATACTAATTATAGAAACAAATCAATAAAAAAACTAAATTTAATGGATTAAAATTGATGAACTCTTAAATCAATAAAAAAACTAAGTTTAAAGGGGAAGGAAATGAATTATTGTTTCTTGAGTTTAATTAAAAGGGAAAAACAAAAATGAAATAAAGAATGGTAAAGAAGAAATAGGATTTGGGTTTCAGGAAGAAGAAAAGAAACAGGAAAAAAGAAAAGAAGAAGAAAAGAAACAGGAAAATGAAAGGAATCAGAAAAAAAACCTTTAAAAAGTTTTTTTTTTTAAATGTTTTAAATTTGAAATATCCGACACGTGGGACCCTCTTGCAGACACCTTTTCCAGTTTTAACATTAAAATAATAAAAACTAACGGACGTTTGGTCCGTTATCGGAGGAGGGACTTCGTGGTGCTAACGACACTAACGTACGGGAGCGGAATGAATATTTTCAAACGTTAGGGATTAACAATAATAAAAATAATAAGATGAGGGACCCGGTGGTGCCATTTACCTTCGTTTATGCATAACTTTTTCACTACTCCATATTAAAGAAAATAATATAAGTTGTTAAAAAACCTAAAAAAAACTATAGGCTCTCATCTTCAGTTTGAGGCTGTTAAAAGTTACTTTTAATCTTTGGCATCTCATCCCTTTTAGTTTAATCGAAATCCAGCTTCCTAGATGTCATTAGGGGGTTAATAAAGTAATTGTGCTTGTTATAAGTATAACAAGTTAATAACTCTGTGAAACTCAGAAGCGCCTTATGTATACAGTACAGTACAGTACATGCCGCTCTAGTCACTTCGAACTTCGAAGTCAACTGGAAACTGGGATTGCGCTTGGATTCTCTTAGACTTCGAAGAACGAAAAAGGGTGCAGCTTGCAGCTTCTGAATTCTGATTGCCTTTCCCTGCCACGTACTCGCACTTGTCTCCTATCACATCCCACATAAGCAAATCATATCCCCTCTCAATTAGAAAAAGAAAAATTAAATAGTAATATTTTCGGTTTTTGTAATTAAACCAAAATGTCCTTTAAAATCTACCCATTCACCGACATAAATCCTGCACATTTCTATTTATTTCTTAATCTTATATTCGTATCTCAACCCATTTTTAATATATTTTCTCCCAAAACTTATCTCAAACACATCTTTTATAATTGAAGGGGAATTTTTGAGTTTGACAAAAAATTAAGCGATGTAACTAAAATTAGTAACTCTTATTTAAATTAGCATAGAAAGATGTATAGTACAGTAACGAAAAGTGTATACCCGTGAATTTATGGGTGTATACGGTCTAATTCGGACCAGTTTTAGTATAAGAATCAAACTAAACTGAAAATCAATCAGTTTAAAACTCTACATACCGAACTGAATTGTATTCTTGTGATTCGATTCGGCTCGGTTTGTAGATTACGATTTAGATCGATCGATATCGATTTCGACTTTTTTTAATCTTTTCATGGTTTGGTTCGTACACCTATTATATACCGAGCTAAACTGAACTGAATTAAAATGTAAGACAAGGTTATCGGTGGCGTAGATCGGGGGAGTAGAGGAGGCGGTCGAAGAGAAGGGGTCAATGACTAGTGACTGAGATAAAGAGATTATATTTCTTCTAGTTCCATTTCTATTTTCTGTGGAACAAACGAGTTAGTTAGCCATCTAGATGTACACCAAGTCAACAAACGACAACACTGCATATCACAACACACCGTTTTGGGTTTTGGGGTTTGATTCGTTTTTTTTAAAAGTAAATTTCAAGCTTTTATTACCTATTTATAAATAATAAAATACATACTCCATGACAAGATACTTTAGTATGGTAAATTATTTTATTTTAAGATATACTAATAGGCATGATAACTTAAAATGTCTAAATATTAATAAGTATTAATATATAGAAAAGTATTTGATAATGGATAATGAATCGTGGGTACGTTTAAAAAGTAACTCATAAATATCGAGAAATGTCATGTAAGTATAAGTATTAAAATATTGAATAAAATTTATGAGTCTGAAACAAATACATGAATTTTTAAGTATGTGTTTGTGCCTTATAGGATGATATGAATACAATTAGATCATTTAGATTTATAGTTTCAAAATTTTCATTCAGAAGTGCAATAGTCATATGTAATTTGTATTACAATTTTAAAATTCTAAACCTATAAACAATTAACTAAAATCAACAATGATATTAAATTAGTGATATCCTAAATTAAAATCATAAACATCCCTTATGCAATTTTATTATTTTAGTTATTGTTTTTTAATTAGTAATTTTTTTTTATGATATAGTTTTTTTTATAACAATATAATCTTTTTTTTATTAAGTAAAATACTAAAAATGAACATTTATCCATTATATTCTTTAATAACACCATATATTAATTAAAGTAATGATTAATAATAATATTACTAATACACATTTTATACTTTTAATAATTAATGGTCTAAGTTTACATAGTCAATTTATTACATGAGTTATGATAATATATATTTTCCTCATAATTCTAATATATATTTTTTAACCACTCATTAATTAATTATGAACTGGCTGCCTTATAAATCCCACGCACCCGCCCCTCCACAAAATCACACTCTTCAATCCCAGTTCGCTTCACTCCCCTTTTTTGTAATATGCGAGAAAGACCAAAAGACAAATTGCCTTCCAAAACTACCCCCTCCTTCCCTCCCTCTCCCTAAACTCAGGCGCGTTTCCTAAACGCGCCAAGCCTCCCTCCCTCCACCTCCCTATATAGAAATTCCCAGCAAATTCCCAGCCCAAAACCTCCGAGCTCCAAATAATTAAAAATTAAGAATACAATTAGAGGTTCTCTTCTCGTTTCTCAGCCTCTCTCTTCCACATCAAATGCAGCCGCCGGAGACCACATAGCCTCCTAAGATACAACCACTCTCATGGGCAAAGCCACCAAATGGCTACTCGCCGTCCTCGGTCTCAAAAAATCCGACGGCATCAACCCTCCTTTATCACCTCCCGTCCACCACCACTCCACTTCTCGCTCCAAAGAGAAACGAAGATGGAGCTTCGTCAAATCCTATCGCGAGAAGGACCAGTCCCCCCAACACAACCACTACGCCCATTCCCTTCTTCACCAATCACAACGCGGCGTCGTTTCTCACGGTGCTGAGAAGGCCGTGCCTTCTTCTACGGATGATTGTGGTGGTGGTGGTGGCCTGCAGAGTTCGTCTGTGGAGGGGGATCCGAACAAGCATGCGATTGCTGTGGCTGCGGCTACAGCAGCGGTGGCGGAGGCGGCAGTTGCGGCGGCGCAAGCAGCTGCTGAAGTAGTCAGATTGACGAGTAGCGGGAGGAGCGGTAACAGTAACAACAACCTCACCGCGGCGTACGTTAGTGGGAGCAGTAATAGCGGTGCGTGGCGCGATGACGTGGACCTCCTCTCCGCCGCGGTTAAGATACAATCCGCTTTTCGTGGCTACCTTGTAAGTTACTATTTCATTTCTTTTTTTTATAAAAAAAACAGTAGTAATTTTTCTATTTTTCCTATAAAAAATAACCATCCCAAGAACAGATTCATGTGTTGTTGCCTTACCGTTGAAGTTAATTTGGCGGTAGAACCGATCTACTAATTAATGGAGTTTTTTTTTTTGCCGACGTTAGTATGCAAGTTAAAGGGGAAATTACAACGTTTTACTCCAACTAATAAAAAATGGGGTAAATAATTAACCGGGTCCAAACCCGGTTTGATCCACCCCTATCTTTTTTTTTTTATATAATTAAATTCTATATACTTAGTGATGTGAGTGTTAGTATAATCTGGACAGACACTAATATATAAAAGTCAGAGTAGGGTAATATTTGGTACGTTAGGTTGTCGAGACCGACCACTCAGCTTAAGCAAATAAATCCGCGTCGTTAAAAATACAAAAAGAGAGTAAAAAAAGACTGTTTTAAACAAATCCTTTCCTACATTTAGTTACTGTAAAGATAAAGATTCTGGAATTCTGATTTCTGATTTCTGAATTAGTCACTAGGCTTACTCAACTTTTGCAGTGTGACCAAACGATAGATGTCGTTTTCCACTCTTCTCTTTACCATTTATATGCTGCTGTGAGTTGTTCTTCTGTGTCGTTTTGCACTCACAGAAAAGCTTTTGGATTAGCGGATGTAACACTTTTTACTATTTTTAACAAACAGTAGCATTACCAAATTCTGTTTTTTATTAGCAATTGGGGTGCGCATTGCGCACCACCCACCCCCCAAAGAAGGAACCCTTTGTGGGGCTGAAAATTTTGTGCAGACATGCTTTGAATACATTGACGATTTCATTTTTGGATGTATTGGCTCTTTCAAGCATTTAATGGATGGGATTTGATTCCTGCGTGCGTGTGTAGAAAGTTGTACATTTAAGCGTCCTTTATTTTCATTTTTTTTATCAATTTATTTGTCATTTAGTTTTGGTTATTTTAGTTTGGTAAGATGCGGTACTTGTTTGATTATTGGAACATTGTCGGTGGTTTCCGTTTGGTGATTATTGATTATTCTTATGCTGAATTCTCTTACCTAATCCATATGCTCATGATTATGACTGATTAACCAAATACTACTACTTAGCACTAAAAAATTCCACCCAAGTTTGCATTTATATTACTGATCTGCCCCCACCCCAACTATAATCATCTGCTCTTTCAACCCTTTTTGCAAGTGTAGTAAACGTCCATAATCTGCTGTTTTGTCACTTGTTAGATTCTTGAACCCAAGAGTTGGTAAAATTGTCATTTTCACTTTTTCCTTTCGGTTTCTTAATCGATAATCCAGTTCACTGGCTAATTAAATTCGGATTCGGGTTCTGTAGGCCCATTCTCCGGGGGTTTTTCCCTTTTATTGCACGGATGATTGCAAGACTATGATCCACTTATTTTGGTTAATGCATAAATAAAATACTTATGGTATAAAGATATGAAGGAGTTGAAGGAAAAAGGAAGACGAAAGAAATTGACTTTTGGTGTTTTGGAAATGTCATGGGGGTGGTGTTGTGGGTCGCAAGAAACAAATGTTTTCTCTGCTTCCTTAAGTTCAGATGAATGACTTTTGAGGAGGTGATGATGAGGGAGTTGGTTTTAGTTGGGTCTTTTGTTTTTAATTTGTTTTGATGAAGGTACACACACACCATGGTCAGAGTTCAGAAGATGGTGCGTTAGCAATTACCCTTCGTTTTCTCCGATGGTATTGGTAGGGCGGCTAGTGAAAAGTCCCAAACAGTGACATTTGAGTGATTCCAGTTCACATTTTCTTGATTACCCGTTAACTTATTTTAGTATTGTCATTACAATAATCCGATATCGTTGAAATAAACATGATTTTTTTTTTCCTTTTCTTTTCTTGATGTGCAATGTTAAAGGCGAGGAGGGCTTTGCGAGCATTAAAATCACTGGTGAGGCTTCAGGCGCTGGTAAGAGGTCACATAGAGAGGAAGCGAACTGCAGAATGGCTCCATCGGATGCAAGCGTTGCTCCGGGCCCAGGCTCGAGCTCGATCTGTACGTGTTCAAATCTCTGAATCCTCACATTCAAGTTGCAAGTCTTCTCATTTTCACCAGGCTGTAAGTTCATGTGAATTCCTCTTGCTGTAATATTTTGACGAGTGACGTTGTAGCGCTTAGCTGGTTTGCCTCAACTTTTCAGCTCATGCATTAAATTATGGATTTTGCACGAAGTCAGCTTTGATAATTCTATCAGAAAGTGGTTGGGACTCATCAATGAGTATTTAGATATTATACATCAAATTGAAACCTTTCATGACACTAAAATTTAAGAATTTTAGTTTTTAGGTTTAAACATCACTTCTTGAATTCTTATCCTGTCGGTTTGTCTAGTGATGGAAAATGTGGTTTTGATCTTTTTTCCTCTCTACTTCTTTAAATGTTGAATACCAACAAGATGATATTGTTGACTTTAGAATACCTCGTGTGGTTGGGTTTGGTTGGGTCGGTTCATGTTTGACCGGCGTCAACTTGTATGTGTTGGTGACTCACTATTCCTCAACTGCATTCAGGGCCCACCTACACCTGAAAAATCTGAACATTCTATCCGAGCTAGGAGTGGAAAATATGAACAATCCCACGAGCTAAAGGTATCCTTTTTCAGTTAAGTTGACCTAATTTGAGGATTTATCTTAAATGTCTATCGTTAATGCTTAATGCACACACTTTTTTCAACTTTTTGTGTAGAGAACCGGGTCCAAATCAAATAACAGGGCACTTGGTGGTGATAATGAAGTAGCGCACCTGTCGTTTAATAGGTCCGAGCGACGAACGGAGGAACGAGCATGGGATCACTTGAAGCATTCGACAAGAACTGGTACGATAGAGGATGAGAATATCGACAAGATACTTGAAATTGATCCGGGGAAGCCTCATTTTACTCTGAAGCGTAGAAACCTCTTCCACTCGTCGCATCTTGCAGTGGGAGGATCGGATCAATATAGTCACAGCTTCACTACTTCGAAAGACTCAACAACCCATCAAACAATTCAAAGTCCATCATCTGGTGGTGAAGTCCAATCTTTAAGTCCTTTGAAATTCCGCCATGAGCTCGAGGAGACGTACTGCACTGCTGCTAATAGCCCACAGCTGTATTCTGCCGCATCCTCTAAGGGCGGTAGCGGAAAGATAAGTCCATTTACACCAACCAAAAGTGATGGATCAAGAAGCTTTCTAAGTGGTTACTCAGACCACCCGAATTACATGTCCACCACTGAATCTTCAAAGGCTAAGGTGAGATCTCTGAGTGCTCCAAGACAAAGGCCACAGTACGAGAGATCGAGTTCAGCAAAGAGGTATTTGATTCTTGGTTTCAGTGGTGAAGCAAGGTCGAATAGCGTGCAGCGGGCATCTGCTCTGCGTTCGAGCTTTACAAGCAAAGCTTATCCCGGGTCCGGTCGCCTGGACAGGCTGGGAATGCCAATTGGGCAGATGTATTAAAATGTGCCTTTCAAGAAAATTGGAGTCTAGGGTAGCTCCTAATTTATCCGAAGTAGCTAACGCTGGATTAATTTTCTCTATTATCGGTCAAACTGTCTGGAAGCTTTTAAGCGAACTGTTTAATTGTAGTCTGTCAAAAGTGCTAAGAAATCCAATCCAACTTGTAGTTACTGTGTTTCGCTTGTGACAACCTGGTTGTTTGTTTGTGACTCAAAGTCAAGCAAAAGCTCAACAAAAACCAAACTGAACTGCTAATCCATACATACATCTTTGCGGACGACAGACTATTTACCATTATTGCGTCTTCTTCTTCTTCTCTGGACAAACACGAAGAGAAAACGCCGCGCCCGTATTAATTGCTTTCTTTGATCTTCTTATGACAATTGGGCAGTGCCCCACTTGAGATTTACTTGGAGTCCAGCGTTGAACCTGAAGGTAAGGTAGCTCCCTAACATCATCCACGGGCCATCCAAAAGAGCATGGAGCCGAGCAGATTCGCTCGAGAATTGGACCGGGAACAAAACCTTGAGGTCATCCATCTTCCACAGCGCCTTGAGATGGGGGTACACATTACCCTGCTCCTCTTCTTCACTGCCGACTTCGATTTCTACAAATTTTCCATCCGATTAAAAACCCAGATCAAATAAAAAGGGAAAAGTGTGTGTTGTTTTACAGAAGTCTAATAACAAACCCAGAAGTGGAAGATTACCGGTGCGCCGCCGCTCTTGATCACCGCGTCCACCTCCGTCGTCGACTTCACGTCCTTCCCTGAACCACCCACCTTGTCGAACACACTGCGACCACAATTTCCAGACTTCTCTTATTTTCTTAAACGGACAGCTTTCTTCTTTCTTAATTAGAACTTAGGGTTTGTAGAAGAAGAGTAATAATCATTGATTGAGAAATTAAAATGTAAAAAAGAAAAGAAAAGAAAAGAAGGAGAAGAACGGTGGTGGTGGAGACCGGAGAGGCGGAGGGTTTTGGGTGGATGAAAGTGATGAGGCATAGTTAACATAATTAAGCTTTTATGTTTTTAATTAAGTAGGTAGTTTGGGCACGTGCAATTTTTTATATGAAATTAAATTATTTAATTTAGATATTGCTTATAAATTAATTTTGGTCATTTGAAATATATAATGTTACTATTTAAATACTGTTTTAAAATAATATAACCGAACATATAAATCATTAAGCATACTAAAAATAATTATTAATAGATAATATAGTTTAATAGTATTTAAATATTTCTCTAAAGTATTATAACCAACCATATAAATTGTTAAGCATACTAATAATAATAATTAAATATAAAGCGTTTTTACAATTTTCTTGCTTAATCTTTTTGATTATGGGTTCATACTCATATAATTCATCAAATTTTTTGTTCTTGAGTTTTGTTCCCTTCCTTGTCTCTTTTTTACCTTCAACTTCTTCGTCAATGAGTATCGGTGTGGGCAAAATAATTACTTCCTCATCTTATTTTTTGTCTCTTTTCTTTTTCGGCTTGGCTAATTTTTTAGCTTGTTGTTGATCATCTTCTTCTTTGATTTTTTTAATTCGTCTTCCTTTCTTTATCATCTTGTTATTCTTACTTTCATCATTGTCGTATTGTTCACATTTTTTTTCAGTTGCATTATTCATTTGAAGTTTATTTTGTTGGCTCATTTTCCAAACTACCGCTAATGACTCCTCGTCTTCATCAATTTCTTCTTTAGTTGGTGTCCTCTTTTTAGTTGCATGAACCTCTTCAGTGATAAATATATTTCTCTGTCGTTCGCTCTCATTTTTTTCGCTGACCTTGACTAAGAAATCAAATTCCTTGTCCTTACAGGATATCATTTTTCTATAGTGTGGCGACTTCTCTTTTCCTGTTACATTGAGAATAATATTAGTATTTTTTTCTGCAATGAAATAACTTTAGTATCACTATTCCAAAAGAATTACCTTGTCATCAACTGATTCTTTGTATTTCTTGATGTCACAACCAATTAGTGTTTCTGTCTCGTCAAAAAGAACAATTGTTATTTCATTCTCACCATCATTAACTTGTAACCTCAGCCTGTATCTAAAATTGTAAGTTGAGTCTTAGTCATCTTGTTTTATGTTTAAAATAATTAAATTTTTAATTACCTTGGAATTGTCTCAACGCAATTGTTACACTTGTCGCATGTTGCTTGACCCTCACCCATGTCAAATGCTTTTTTCCAGCACTTTTTACATGATTCATACCAAGGTTGTCTTTTAGTGATCACTTCGGTAATAGTTGCTGTTAGGACGTAGAAAGACTGCGCAAAAATAATAAGAGTTAATGTTAGTTTTTTCAGTTATGCTCATAACTAATTATTTTGCTTTATGGTTGGTACCTGTTGTTTTGATGATGGAATTTTGTTAGCAATTTGTTCTACAGTTGCTTTGCTCGCATTGTCCATTCTCTTTGAAGGTGATTTGATTATCTTCTAGGTATCTTCTGGTTGAGTATAGGTCAAGCTGTGGTTTATAAATATTTGTAAAGTTAAATGGAAAAAATATTAACTTAAATAATGGATAATGGTAAAATAATCTTATATTATATTTAATATAATACATATATTCTTACCATTGTCGAATTTCATCTGCTTCATATGTTATGAGATTGATCATCACTATTGTCGTTCTTGTAGTTGATACTTGTAAAATTTCTAATTTGAGCAATTGCATTTTTATTATTATTAGATAACAATTGACTTGAATTTATATTTTATAGACTTACCTTGATATTTTGATGTCATTCCGTTTGATAAAACAATGATAGGATTTTCCTCTTTTATTTCATAAAGGGCTTCTCCTTCCTTTTCAGTTAAGTCTCCCCACAAGATCAATTTCAACTCTTCACCTCTAATTTTAAAATTTTAAGTATTGTTAAACAAAATTGCATTTTTTTTTTTTTTAATAAGCTGAAATTTTATTAAAGAGTCATAAGAGAATGACACAGAAATGACAAAACTGGCCAGACCAGATTACAAGAGATAAAAAATTACAACGGGAACAAAGAATAAACCCTCATGCTATAAGGAAAAATACGAAACTGCTACCATACATCACCTAACAGATCGAGTGCCCCAAAGGTGGAACCACTCCGATGACCGGTTTCTTGCATTGTTGAACTTTTGAATTAAGTAATGCAATTTTATTTATATTATTAAATGAAAATTATTTAATTAATAAACAATTATAATATTCATAATTTTTAGTAAGAGCTTGAAATTATTAAATGATTTATCATAGAAAATATACTTAGTATTGCGAGTTAAGAAAGTTAGCAAAAATAAATTATATTTGTATAAACTATATATATATTTTTTTAAAGTGAATTAATATTAAAATTATGAATAATTAATGTATATTAAATATATTCTTTAGAATTTAAATTTATATTAAATAATTTTTTGATAGTATGAAAAATAAAAGAAGGTGATTTTTTATAATAAAATATTCGCATCATAATATTAAATTATAATTAACAAAAAAATTATTTAAATAATTTAATAATTTAAATTCTAAAATACAAAAGAGAAAGATAATTTTTTTAAGAACTAAAATATGTTAAATACCGAAACTATCTTCCTATGAAATTATTCTTATGAAGTTTTACTTTTATAAATTTTTAAAATTTATCGTTGTTTTTTTCTCTCATGTCAATATCACAAACAATGATAAATTTTAAAAATATATAAAAGTAAAAGTTCATAAGAATAATTTCATAGGAAGAAAAATTTTAATATTAAAAGAGATTGTAAGAAATCAATCTATGTAATGTACTCATGGAGCTACAATGTGAGAAATATTTTTAAAAGTATGGAATTGAAAAATAGTCACAATGAGTGAAATATAAGTTAATCTATTTTTAAATTTAAATTATTTGTTAAATATAACTTATGTATATTAATATATTTTTTAAATGTAAATTATTTTAATTATTATTATATTATTTTAAGAATAATATTCTTTATTCAAGTTAATATTTTTTGTTTTATTTTATTATTAAATTTAGTAAAGTGATTGATTTTAAGAGAGTTGAAGAAACATAAACTAAATAAAAGTGAAAAATAAATTGTAATATTTATACTTTTTCTAACATAAATTATATGGTAAAAAGAAGAATTTTTTTTATGAGAATAATTGAGAAGTTTATTTATAAGTATTGAAAATATTAATCATATATTATCAAAATGATTTACATTAATTTTATTTTTATGAAAGAAATATTTTATATTGTACATAAAATATTTTTTACATGGGTTAATAATTTTTATTTTATTTTTATTATTTAACTATAATTTCAAGCCAATACATGGTTTATTTTTTCAGAAAAAATTACTTTTAAAGTTAAGAAAATCATAAAAGTGAAAAATAAAAAGAGAATTTATAACTTTTCCTAAAATTAATTGTGACAACTGTTGATTAATGAGTTTTAATAATATAAAAGGATGAGGTTAGATATTTAAAAACAAATACTAAAAATTAATACTTTATAATCTAATCATAAAATATTTATGGTTATACATTTTCCTCCAGTATTTATAAATGTTTTTAAACTTTTTACCATTTTTTATATTTTTTAACCACTTATAATGTTTATATTAAAATATTTTAGGATATTATAGGATTTTTAATGTAAATCTTAAAACTATAGTGTCCGAAGTGAAAGAATATTTAAACTATAAAAAATTATGTTGTTTACCTTAAAATCTGTGCTAGGTAAAGTGATAAGATATATTTTTAAAAAAATTGGTTATATTTTTAGTTATCATTATAATATTATGGGTCGAATACATGATCTACATCATCAAAATAACATACGATAGGTACATAAAATATATTAAATAAATATTTATTGTAAACTTAAAGTTATTAAAAAGTTAAAGTTAAAGTTAAATTAGCTTTGAAATGAGATATTGTTACAATGAGTAACCTTTTGAATCTTTAAATTGATAATTAAAATTAGATGACACAACTCTGAATCCCACCTCTCTTAAAAAAAACGTGCAACTCAATATGCATGAGTCATATATTAAAAAAATAATAAAATAAATTGATTAATAGTTAGTTACTAATTTACAAGTTATCATTATACCTAAAATAATTAAATAAATGTTTATCGTAAACTTAAAGTCCTTAAAACCTTAAATTTAAATTATTTTTTCAATTAATAACAAATGGATGAGGGTAAATTTGTATAACGTAATAGACTGCTATAAAAGTACATAGAAGATCTCACTCATGGATTCTTAATGCGAGTGACGAAATGTTGATGAAGTTGATATAAATAAGAAAATTAAATAAGAAATCATGTTCTAATCCATAAGTTATAGGGAAAAAAAGCTAAAAATTATGGATTAGATGAGATATATAAATATTCTAACGTTATTATCATATTTATCTAATAAAAAATATTTTAAAATTGGAATAGTTTATTTATTTATAATAATAATAAAAGTTTCATGACCTAACTATTACTACTATTATTATTCTAATAAAAAATTTAAGAATTTTTTTTTTCTTTCAAAAGATAACAAAATATGATATTATTACGAAAAGAAGAAAAAAATAAAGGACAAGTATATTAACAAAGTTATCTTTTTATTAAATTATAATCACAATTATTTTTAAACTATTTTTTAATTATTATTGTTGTTGTTATTTTCTATTTCATGCATTTCCATTATTAAAATAAGAACTAGAAAGGAAGAGATATGAGAAAAAAATAAAAAAATAAAATAAAAAATGATAATTATTTTTAGTTAAAAATTAAAAAAATTAAAAAAATATGTAAAATAAATAAGAAATTATCTTGCCTTAATAAACTATTTTTTAATAAAAAATAAAAAAAATTATGAAAACCTTTTTATAATGTATTATTCTTAAAAAGTATATATACACAAATATTAAATTACTTAAGTTTGATTTCATAAAATTTGTAATTAAATATACAAACTATTTTTCTTCATGTTTATGTATGATAAAAAATCACATATAAAAAAATAAATAAAAGATCTCACTCATGGATTCGCACATAGAAGATCTCACTCATGGATTCTTAATGCGAGTGATGAAATGTTGATGAAGTTGATATAAATAAGAAAATTAAATAAGAAATCATGTTCTAAGCCATAAGTTATAGGAAAAAAGGCTAAAAGTTATGGATTATATGAGAATCATGAGATACACAAATATTCTAATGTTATTATCATTTTAATCTAATAAAAAATATTTTAAAATTAGAATATTTTATTTATTTATAATAATAATAAAAGTTTCATGACTTAACTATTACTACTATTATTATTCTAATCCAAAAATTTAAGAAATTATATTTTTTTCTTTCAAAAGATAACAAAATATGATATTATTATGAAAAGAAGAAAAAAATAACGGACAAGTATATTAACAAAGTTATCCCTTTTATTAAATTATAATTACAATTATTTTTAGACTATTTTTTAATTATTATTATTGTTGTTATTTTCTATTTCATGCATTGCCATTATTAAAATAAGAACTAGAAATAAAAAAATATGAGAGAAAAAATAAAAAATAAAGTAAAAAATGATAATTATTTTTAGTTAAAAATTAAAAAACTATAAAAAAATATGTAAAATAAATAAGAAATTATCTTGGCTCAATAAACTATTTTTTAATAAAAAATAAAAAAAACTATGAAAACTTTTTTATAATGTATTATTCTTAAAAAGTATATATACACAAATATTAAATTACTTAAGTTTGATTTTGTAAAATTTGTAATGATAAGGAATTATTTTTCCTTAGCTAATTATGTGATTTTTTATCATACATAAACATGAAGAAAATAGTTTGTACATTTAATTAAATCATATTTTTTCATTAAATATTAAACTTATTTTTTTATTGAGTTTGGGTTTTTAAAGAAAAATTCATTAGTGATTGTTTTTAAATAACTACATAATTGTTTACAATATTTGGAGAACTAAATAAAAATAATATAAAATATTATTTTAAATATTTAAATTTCAATTTATAAAAGTAAATTACTTAATTGAGTTAAAATTATTTTAATTTTAAGAACTAAAAATTAAATTATTTCAGAATTAATAAAATATTTTTTTGTTAACACCTGCATTAATACATCAATAACAATACTAATATAATGTTTACAATATAGTTTATACACCATAGTAAAAATTTATGTTAATCCCATTTTTTGAGACATTATTGAAACTTTTATATTATACCGAATATATTGTGTGTGAAATACTTTTTTATACATAAATATGATATTTTAACATTTTCAAATCTAAATAAATTTCGCACGTGCAACGCCACGTGCCAAAATAACCTAACAAATTAGCATTCATATAAGAAGGCTGGCTTGGCATTGGAATTTCACAATCTTTGTTGTTCAGCATCCAAATCACTCGTTCCATGGATGGTCTTAAATTGGCTGAGGCTTGTGTGCATAAGAGCCCAATTTGAAGCACATTTGATGCATCTTCTTGTGCTGAAGAATCATCATCATCTCTAATGGAAGAGTCAATAGCATAAAAAAGAATCATAAATGTCCATTTTAGTTGTGTTCTAATTAGTAATTACATTTTTTTATGACAATTGATATGATTCTGTTTTACAATAATATAATTATTTTTTTATTAAGTAAAATACTAAATAATAAACATATATCCACGATATACTTTAATAACTATGTATTAAAGTAATGATTAATGGTAATATTACTAATATGTGTTATATTATTAATAATTAATGGTCTTAGTTTATAAAAATAGTTAACCGATGGCATAACTATTATACTTTACAATAATATACTTTTACTCTTATTAAAATTTTCAATTTCTTACTACTGGAAAAAAAATCCTAATAATTCTTACATAATTTATTTTTTAATAATTTTTTCTATTTAAAATTTTAAATAAACTTTTTTAATTAATTTTTTTAAAAAAGAGAAAAAAAGATCTTTTACTTATGTTTAAAAGGAAAAAAATTAATTAAAATTTTCTTTTTCTTATTACAAAGAAAATATTTTTTCTCATAATAATTCTTATATAACTTCCTTAATAAAATTTGCTATTTAAATTTTTTTTTTAAAAAGAAAAAATTTAAAAGGACAAAAAAACAAAAGAAAAGGAAGGAGAGGCAAAGGAAGAGGAGGAGATAATGAATTAACCACTTAACCAAAGCTAAACTTTAATATTATATATATATAAAGGTTCTTTTAGTTTTATTGTTCGGTTTACAATTTTTAGATATAAAAAACTGGACTAAAGTGAAAATTTCCATTCATTCTAATTCTCCACTAACGGTTTAAAAAAAAAAATGAGTCAGTTCAGTATGGTGCCTGTTTGGGATAGTTTTTGTACACAACTGTTAAAATCTATTGGGATGATCATGCTATTGTTATGTGTTTAATTTGGATGAGGCCTCTGCAGGTTGAACAGTACATAAAGGCCCAAAATAATGTTAATAGATTTATGCTTCTTAATATTTTTTAAGTAAAAAAGAATTATGTAAGAGTACTTTACTTCCTTCCACCTGTCAGCTTACGTGGTGGAAATACAGTTACTCGTCATTTCTGCGATTATTGGAAAAAATAATTAAGTTTTGATTAATTATATTCATGGGTTGGAAGTTACAGCAAGAAATTAAGAGATGGCCGGTGCTGGTCAGGTGGCGCATGCGGCTTACAAGGGTCCGAGCGTGATAAAAGAAATCATAATCGGCATAGCGATGGGGCTTGCTGCTGGAGGTTTGTGGAAAATGCATCACTGGAAGGTTAAGAAACAGTACAGGGAATTTTATGATCTTCTTGACAAAGGTGAGATCAGTACTGTTCGTGATGATCTGGAGTAAGATATATGCATGTGGAATGTTTTTCTCCGCGGTAGAATTGGAATTAAAGTTGTAATCTCGTCAGTTTTTTTTTTCTTTCAATAAAAGAATACTAATTATTTATGTAAAAAAAAGGTAAGGCCCCGTTTACTTCGCAGAATTTTCAGTTTAAAAATTTGCTGTTTTTCTAAAATTTGCTGTTTTTCTAAAATTTGTAAATAGAATTTTCAAACTGGAAATCGCGTTTACTTCGTCACTTTTCCTGTTTTGAAAAACTGGAAAACCTGTTTACTTCGTCACTTTTCCTGATCTGAAAACTGAAAAACCTGTTTACTTCGTCACTTTTCCAAATTATTGCAAAACCAAAAACAATTTTGTTCCAACAACTTGAATTTTCTCATTAAAAAAATCATGTTATTATTTCCTTCTATTTGCAAAGATTAACAAACTAATAAATATATTTGTAGGAAAAAATTGACACTTATTATAATTGAAAAATCTAAAATTGATCATTAATCTACTAATATTCCATTACATATAAATATAGTAATTCATGTTTCTACATGAAAATAAAAAACGTATAAAATAGTCTTATTGTTCAATATGTAAATATAAAAACAGATGATATTCTAATGATTATTATGATGAGCCCATAATTTATTATTATGATTATTAAGATTGGAAATATTATTGTTATTATTATTGTAATTTATTATTATGATTATTCTAATTTATTATTGTTCATTACATAATTATTATTATTATTATGTAAATATATTCTAATATATTATTATGATTAACTAGATTGGAAATCTAGCTTTAAATAAATCTTTTCCTTTTCCTTCTTTCTTTCCTCGGCCCGAAAGGCCCACCAGCTTTGCTCATCCTTCTTTCTTTCCTCGGCCCGAAAGGCCCACCAGCTTTGCTCATCCCTGACCTTGGGTCGCCGGAGCCACCGGCGACCAAGGTAGTTTATCAAAATTCCGAGACGACCAAAATATTCGTAAAATTAATGTCGATCCACCCGTTCGAACCAAAAATCTGATTACTCAACACACAAGATTTAATTTCAAAAATACAGTAATTTGACAAATTAATTCAAAACATGAAATTGAAGCAAACCATTAATCAATTTACGAAATTGAAAGCATGTAATTAATCTAGAGATTAAAGACTAAATATTTCACAACAGATTGATCATTAATTTGTTCTAAAATGCAAGCAATTGAATTAAGTAGAAAATGGACATAAAAAATTATTTGTTCTAAATTTACCATTGTGCCATTATAATTAATTTGGTACAAGTTACTGTTCATCTTCTTCCTCCTATGCCTCCGTTCATCTTCTTCTTCTTCTTCCTCCTCCTCCTCCTCCTCCCTCCTCCCTCCTCCTCCTCCTCTTGTTCAACTTGTTCGACTTGTTCGACTTTTGGTTGCAGAAGCTCCTATGGCTGATTTTGTTCTTCTTGCAATGGACTTGGTTCCATCAGGGTCGGAGATGAGGACGAACTCGTTGTTAGAGTTGCTGACTGTGTAAACAGCGGTGCCTACAAGCGATTTCGCCACGTCGTCGGAGCTCAGAGTTGCGGCAGAGGGGGAGGCGGGATTAGGCGGAGAGAGGGACGCGAAGGGTGGAGGGTGGAGGGCGGAGGTGGCAACTGCTAGCACGAGACCGTGTTGCGATGGAGAAGAAGAAGGAACGCAGCGTGAGGAGATGAGGGCAAAATTGGGTTTTAAAAAGATTCATTAATCACTCAAACTGAAAACGCGTGTTTTCAGTTTGAGAAAGTGAAGGCAAAAAAATTTAGAAAAATAGAGAACAACTTTCAGGCGTTTTCAAAATTTGTTCCATCATTTTTCAAATAGAGTATTTTCGTTTTCGTTTTCAAACTGAAAAAACGGCCAAGTAAACACGATTTCCATTTTTCACATCAGTTTTCAGAAAAATGAAGAATTTTCGGGAGAATTCTGCGAAGTAAACGGGGCCTAAGTATTTAATATGTTAATTTAGGTCAACAAAAATGTGTAGTATTTAAAGTTGTAAATGTTGCAAAGCTTTGCAACCGCGGCGATAACACTCACGTTCCTGGGTTATTCAGCAGCGGAGTTCGTTTTGAAGAATTAGCCGATTACACACAAATGCGATGTTTATGGTTTTGGAATGATTTTGTTCGAGATAGTAGGGCAGCGGAAGAATAGAATTGTTATCGGTTCTAGTACCGATAGTCTGGAACTGGATTGGCTTCCAAAACGCGTCTGGGATGGGTACGAGACCTCAATCTGGAAGAATTGAAGAAAAAGTCTCTTATTGCTTTGTGGCGTGTTCAGGACTCAGCAGTTGAAAGTCCTACAATGAGTGTAGTTGGATTATTACGGTGGGACATCGTAGGGCAGGAGAATTTAGTTTGTTCCATATTTTCTCCCAAAGTTGTTCATTGATTAGTATTAGTATTGAATGTGCCATTGACTGAAAAGTGAAAACTACTCATAAAAAAGACTGGAATTTAGAAATTGCCTAAAGATAATAATCACTGTCAAGCTTGTTGGCAAGTGGGACAAGTGTTATGTTACTACCAGTTGAAAGAACACGTTAATTCCCCAGGAGATGGGGCAAGTTACAACCAAACAGAGATGGGGCAAGTTATTCACTTACGTCTTGCCGTCACTCACACGCCGCAAAGAAATGAGAAACACAAAAAGACTGGAATTTAGAAATTGCCTAAAATAATAATGTAAGAGTGTGTGTGGAAGGGGTTATGACTCAAACTTCAGTGCAGCATAAATGTAAATAGCAGACACCATTAACTATACATTCAAACACAATGACTACTCTGTTTACAACTCTGTCTCTATGGGTGTTTATCGCAGTAGCTGCTGCTAATCTTGGTTTCTGCTATGCTACTACCGGCCAGTGGACTAACCAGACGACCCACCAAACCAGGTGCATCCCAACTGAGAGGGAAGCTCTCCTGGAGTTCAAGAAACATCTCAAAGACCCATCAAACCGGCTCGCAACCTGGGCTGCTGCAGCAGATGATGATGACGATTATTGCACTTGGTATGGAGTTAGCTGCCATCATCATCATGATGACTCAACCGCACAATATGTCACTAGTCTCCATCTCAGTAGTCTTTCACAATTTGAGTTCTACGGCGAATTTGATTATTACAACATTGATGATTACATATTTGGAGGTAAAGTCAGTTCTGCTTTGCTGAGTTTGAAGCATTTAAGGTATTTGGACTTAAGTTACAATGATTTTGGATGGATCCCCGTCCCCTCATTTCTTGGCTCAATGAGGAGTTTAAGATCCCTTGACCTCTCTAGTGCCAGATTTGGAGGAATGATTCCTCATCAACTAGGGAATCTCTCAAATCTCCAATACCTTAATTTAAGTAACTATGCTTATGGTCCTGCTGCACATGTCGAGAATTTGCAGTGGATGTATGGCCTTTCTTCTCTCAAGTTTCTTGATTTGAGTGGTTGGGATCTCAGCAAAGTCTTGAATTGGGACAAGGAGATGCTAACCACACTCCCATCTTTGCTACAATTGCACTTGTCCGGCTGTCAACTTCCTTCTCCACAACCACATTTACTTAATAATAACATCAATGCTTCGTCCATCTCCATCCTTGATTTGTCTCACAACGTTATGGCGCCGCATTCAACAATCTTTTTAAGTTTGTTTAAAACTTTGAATTCTCTTAATCTAGAGTCTAATGACTTCCAAGGTTCAATCCCAAGAGAGCTGCAAAACATGAGCTCACTTCGGGAAGTGTACCTTGGTTGGAATCTTTTCAACTCCTCAATACCCAACTGGTTATATGGTCATACCAAACTTAAGGTGCTCAGCCTTTCACTTAATCACTTGTCAAGCTTTCAACCCCAGAGTAGCAGTAGTAGTGTTAAGAACTTTTCATCCCTCTCTGTCCTTGATTTGTCTGAAAACCAGTTTCAAGGTCCCATTCCGGATGAGATTCAAAACATGACTTCCCTCCAGAAACTTGATTTGTCTTTCAACGAGTTCAGTTCTTCTATACCTGACTGGTTAGATGGTTTGACCCGTCTTGAGCACCTCGACTTCGGTGCCAATAGCCTGGAAGGTAAGATTTCAAGTGCCAATTGGAACATGCCTTCTCTAATCTCTCTTGTCATGTCTCCACAGTTGGGAAGCAAATTAGAACTTGAAGGAGGGACTCCAAAGTCTTTCAAGAATAGTTGCAATTTGAGGGAAGTCAATTTGTCAGATGTGAAATTGAGGCAGGACATCAATCAAGTCTTTGAAATTTTGTCGTTGCCTGGATGCGTTTCAAATGGGCTGGAGGAGTTGCGTTTGGACAACTGTCAACTATTTGGTGAGCTGGCTATCATAAATCAGCATTTTGGTCGGTTAATGTCCTTGAAATTTCTATCCCTTTCCGAGAACTCATTGAACGGAACTCTTCCTGTCAGTCTCGGAAGGCTTAAAAAATTGAAGGAATTATTTCTTGATGGCAACTCATTAGCCGGGGAAGTTTGGGAAGCTCACTTTGAGAATCTCAAAGATCTGTGGAGTTTTGTTGCATCTGGGAACCAATTGAAGTTGAGAGTTAGTCCTAATTGGATTCCTCCTTTTGGTCATTTGGGTTCTTTGGGGTTAGGATCTTGGCACATTGGGCCTCAATTCCCCACATGGCTTCGCTCACTCAAGTCTTTAGAATATCTTGATTTGTCAAGCTCTGGTATTTCAAGTACCATTCCTTTTTGGTTTTGGAATCTCTCCTCTAACGTCGCCTATTTAAATCTCTCTCACAACCAAATCCATGGAGTGCTTCCAAGCACACTAGGTCAGTTTATTTATTTACTCTCAGTTGTGGACATGAGTTCGAATCGCTTCCATGGTCCGCTACCTTTTGTTTTTCCCAATTTGGTTGCGTTGTATCTTTCAAACAATTCATTCTCAGGTTCCATCTCAAAATTCTTATGTCCTCCCAACACGCAGCAGTGGGAAGTATATTCTCTTCAACATCTTAACTTGGGTCAAAATCTTTTATATGGGGAGATACCAAATTGTTTGGCAGCTTTGCCTGATTTGGTGGTCATTAACTTGAGCAACAACAAACTTAACGGTACCATTCCCGAATCCATTGGCACTTTACGTAGGCTCGAGTTGTTACACCTCCGCAACAACAGTTTATCAGGAGAACTTCCACTGTCATTTAACAAGTGTACAAAATTGATCACAATTGACGTTGCCGAAAATAAACTGGTGGGAAACATTTCAAGCTTTGTTAGTGCAAGATCACTTTCGGGTATGAAAATTCTTACTTTGCATTCGAACAAGCTTAGTGGTCCAATTCCAGAGAAGCTTTGTCATGCAACATCTTTGCACATTTTGGACCTTGCAAATAATCTTTTCGATGGGACCATACCATCATGCTTTGGCAACTTATCTGCAATGACCAAAATGAATGAATCTACTGGGGTCATTGAACCTGATGTTTGGAGATATAATGGTTGGACATATTTAGAGACTGCGTTACTTCTAATGAAAGGGAATATGCTAGAGTACAGCAAGAATCTTGGATTTGTTAGAAGCTTGGATCTTTCGAATAATAAATTGTGTGGGAAGATTCCAGATGAAATAACAAGCCTTTGTGCTCTGGTATCTTTGAATTTGTCACAAAATGCTTTGAGTGGGGGAATCCCAAAGAATATTGGTTTCATGAATGAACTAGAATCTATGGATCTTTCTGCGAACCAACTTTCCGGTGAAATTCCGCAAAGTATATCAAGCTTGACATCCCTTGAGCACTTGAACCTGTCCCAGAACAGATTGTTAGGAAGCATTCCTTCTGGCCCTCAAATACAAACCTTTGATGCTTCGAGTTTCGCTGGCAATGAACTTTGCGGGCGTCCTCTACCCAACAATTGCACTAATGTGGATGATGATGCTACCCGGAATGATGCAAATGACAAAGGAGGTGAAGATGATGATGGAGATGGAATGATATGGTTTTATGTGAGCATGGCATTTGGATTTGTGGGGGGATTTTGGGGTTTTGTAGGGCCGTTGTTGCTTAACAGGTGCTGGAGGTTTGCATATTCCCTGTTCCTGGATAGATTGGGGAACAAAATCTGGTGGCAGTTATATAGGTTTGGTATGTTTTAAACTTCTTCTTGCTAAGAGATGTATTTGGTATTTAGAATAATGTATGTTTCTATTTCATGTTAATCAGAAGTGAATTATTATATTAGTCACAGATCCATGAACATAGGAATCTCTCAAATCTCCAATACCTTAATCTAAGTAACGATGGTTATTATTTTTATGGGCAGTATTATGGCTCACGTTGAGAATTTGCATTGGCTGTCTGGACTTTCTTCTCTCAAGTTTCTTGATATGTCCAAGAGGTAGCCACCACATTCCCTTTTACAGTTTTTTTTTTTAATAAAAGAATACTAATTATTTATTTAAAAAAAAGGTAAGTATTTAATATGTTAATTTAGGTCAACAAAAATGTGTAGTATTTAAAGTTGTAAATGTCGCAAAGCTTTGCAACCGCGGCGATAACACTCATTTTTCTTAATTTGGCATTTCCAGTGATATCTTCAGCCAACGTGTTTAAAAGTGGCATGTAGAATTGTAGATATATTGATGCAATATTCAATAGTGACATTGGAAAATAAATAGGGGTAATAGCATAAAAACCCCCTGTACTATTTTTTAAAACAGACACCTCCCCTGTCTTTTAAAAAGTCAAATTGACCTCCCCTGTACTTATGGTCAGAGGCATTTGCTTGGGCTCCGTCAGTCAAACTAATAGACCGTTAGTGTTGACCGTTGACTTTGAATAAAATATTCAGAAAAATTGTAAAAAATTTATAAAAAATCCCAAAAAAAATGTATAAATTCTATAAAAAAATATATAACCTAAAAATCCAGAAAAAAATGTAAAATTTAAAAAAAATCAAAAAAATTTAATTAATCTAAAAATTCAAAAAAAATGTAAAATTGGAATTTTTACATTTTTTTGGAAATTTTTACATTTTTTAAAAGATTTTTTACATTTTTTTGGATTTTTTATAATTTTTCTAAATATTTTAATCAAAGTCAACGGTCAAAAAGTGAAGTCTGTTAGTTTGACTGGTACAGACTAACGGTTTGCTTCTGACCATAAGTACAGGGGAGGTCAATTTGACTTTTTGAAGGACATGGGAGGTGTCTGTTTTAAAAATAGTACAGGGGGTCTTTATACTATTACCTCAAATAAATAAGCATAGAAATAAAATTTTAAGAATAAAACTTTTTTCTTGCCTGTATAAATATTGTCTTGCATTTGGATTCTCAGAACATGTTGTAAAGAATTCTGTAAGCATTGTCTTCGATACATGCTCCCAAAGTACCACTTCTTGCAAATTTTGATTTTCCCAATAATAGACAGCCTGTTTATTAGGCAAATGTAATTGCAAATTTATGTTTATTACTATGACATGTAATCTAGATTGGAAAGAAATTTAAGATCAACTTACAGAAGGGGAACTTGCACAAGACCGTCCTGATTTAGTTGCAAGGGTCTTTCGAGCAAAAGTTCATGATCTCAAAGATCAAGTTATTAAAAAATAAGTATTTGGAAAAGTAGCTGCACATGTTCATGTTATTGAATTTCAGAAAAAGGGGAATGCCACACTGATGCGAATCCACGCATCCAGGTGCCGTTACCGCCAGCTGGTCCAATGACTCGAGCCAGAGCTCAAAAGCTTCAAGACAGATTGTCATCTCTCATTCACAAGGAGCTGGAGTGTGAGACGACAAGTGAGAGAGCTGCACTTCGAGAGAAGACGCCAAGAGTGGTGAATCTTCTCACCTTCACCATGAGCGATGATGATTTTGCTAGAAACGGCACTTGACCGTTTCACTCAAACGACACTTTCCCGTTTCTCTAGAAACGGCACTTGATCGTTTCACTCAAACGGCACTTGTCCGTTTCTCTCAAACGGCACTTGTCCGTTTCACATACCCGTTGCCGTGTCACTCATCTATCGCGCGTACCGTTTGCTGTGCCCGTTCCACGTGTCGCGCCTGTCTGCTCTTTGTTGAAAATGGCCCTTATCCGATTCGTGTTTCTGTCTGCTGTGGAGGAAACGGTGCCTGTCTGTTTCGCTTGTCCAGGAGCTGGTGCGCATGTGACTTTTATTTATTTTAGCTTAATTAATTAATTAGACAATTTAATTAATTAGTTAAGCGTTTTACCTTATTTAATATTCCTATTTTAGGATTAGGGTTTGGTTGTAAAATACTATATAAGGAGCCGCTTGGCCTCCTTATTTCTTTGGCTGTTATTTTGATAAATTGAGACTATTCTCTTTCAAATCTCCGCCCCTTGTTCAAGTGGTTGAACCTTGTTCTTCTTGAGTCCGCAATACTTGAGTCGTATACAAGTAAATCCTGGAATTGCATCCTACTTGTTGTCTGCCCTAGGTTGATATCCACAAGGGATATAGGCTTAGTGGGTTCGGCAAGGACCCTCTCTTGTTCGGATTTAGGTTGGTTGTTGCTTAGCGTTCAGCAGGCTTAAATTGTGTAAGTGAGTTCTATTATTCCGCAGGGAAATCCGTCTTTGAACAACGATCAAATTTGGTGCTACGCATCCTAAGAAACCAGGATCGTATCACACACGTTCATATGTTAGTCATACTTGAAGAAGGTTTCAAAATTATTTGTTCTAATCAGTTTGACAAATTTATTTGTGCTGAAATACCATATGAGGATGAAGAACCTCTACTTTTTCAATATCTGTATGCGTATACGGGAAGCGGTGGTTTGAGCTCTTCATCCAATACAGCCATGAAGCTTGAGCTCGAGCTATAACTCTGTGAATCTGAAAACTTCCCTCTGAGAAAACGACCGGGTTGCGCATTTTCCAGATATTCCATATCATGGCGTATAGAAACTCTTTCCACAGCTCCAGTGCCTCCTTGTTATGGCGCTGAACAAGACCTTGCCAAGCATGCCAGAATCCAGATAAGGTGGCTGGTTGACAGCATGCTATGCCCAGCCATGCCCAGATAACGTCCCACACAGGTGCCACAGATGGACAATGGATGAAAAGATGATCAACCGACTCAGGCGAGGTATTTCACAGTGCACAAGTCGTGAGATCTTTTGATTTTATATATAGGGAAAACTGTAATTGAACATTAGTAAATAAATATATTACCATTTGTCCATTAATAGAATTTCTTGAAATTTGCCATTGAATGGTTTTGCGCTAATGACGAGATCAATAATATCTGTCATTAAAATAATTGAAATTAGAATATGAATTATCAATTTAAAATAATGATTACAACGTTTTTTAAATTTAGTTACTTACCAATTCGTTTGCTTTGGTCACAATGAGGAAGATCTTGAAAGTCACTAAAATATGTGAAAGATATCATATTAGAACATTAATTAATGTACTATATCTACAAATATAAATAAACAATATAATATATATACTAATAGTGACATTGAAAAGTAAATAAGCAAAGAAATAAATTTTTAAGAATAAAGTTTTTTTCTTGCCTGTATAAATATTGTCTTGCATTTGGATTCTCAGAGCATATTGTAAAGAATTCTGTAAGCATTGTCTTTGATACATGCTTCCAAAGTACCACTTCTTGCAAATTTTGATTCTCCCAATAATAGAAAACCTGTTTATTAGGCAAATGTAATTGCAAATTTATCACCGGAGGATTCATCTCATTTAAATTGAATTCATATATCCTCCATGCAATTTCTTGTGGAGAGACAAATCTCCTATCTTGAAATTGTTCTATCTCATCAACCAAATTATTCCCATCATTTGATGCAATGTATACAGATATTTTGTCATGCCCTTTGTATACGTACTTATAAAGATACTTCACTGATTTAATGCTGGAGCAGATCTCAACATTTATGTGGCAACCATATCTTGTAAGCAAGTAAGAGTTATACGACACTACCTATCGGTTATCAAGCTCTTTGTTCTTTTTAATTGTTTTTTGTTCATTGTCTCTTCTTTGATATATTGGATAACCATCTTTTCCAGCAACAGTTGTAGAAGAAAAACCTCGTGGATAGTGAAATCGGCATTTTTCATTTTCCATACAACCGCATTTTTTATTACTTTCTCCACATGGACCATGCATCATATGTTTGATCACTAATTGAAAAGGTAAAGGTTCTTCATCCTCATCTAGATAATCTCCAGAATTCTCATCCTATTGTGTAGCTTATTATCAGTATCATAAAAATAAAGTTGAAAATGCACTGGATTATTCTTTGCGGGCACCAATCCAGGAAGATTGTGGTATGCCTGACCTTGAGCTTTAAAGGTATAAACTTCTTTCCTCGATGAAGCAAGTTCTTTGTCATACTTTACACCAAATGATGTAAACCCAAATATATTGTTATATTTTCTAATCTTTCTACGAAACTCTTTCGTTTCTTCCGATTGTGACGTATAAAGTTCTACCAAATCATCATCATAATGTGTATGCGCCAATTTAACTTGTCCATTTTGACAACAAAATATTGGTGGCTCAAACTGAAATCTTTTTGCACCACAATAGTTACAACTGGGAACATCCTTTAACGTATATAGAGGTGAAATAGATGGTTCAACTTCTATATATCCTACATATTAAAACAAATAAAAGATTTATTATATGGTCTAGTATTAGGCACTCCGAATAATTTTAAACATTGAATCAAATTATTAATCAAATTATTAATTAATCACATAAGCTTTAAGCAACCAATTTCGCTCTCTTCTTTTAACATTTGACACCATCAAATCAAATATTGAATCAAATTATTAATTTTAAAATATTAAATAATCACATATCTTGATATTCATAAAGAAATGATTGAGCTTTAAGCAACCTATTTCGTTCTCTTCTTTTAACATGTGACACTATCAAACCATTGGTCGCTTTTCTTTTGTTTGTAGACATATTTTTTAATAATGGAAAAAAAATTGATAAAACGGAAAGAAGAGTGAATCTGAACTAAATAAATACAGAAGAGTGGAGTTATTAGTTTTGTAATTTTTTTGGCGATGTTTTGTAGTTTAGGGTTTAATAGGTAGGTTAATTAATTAAATAATCAATGAATTTAAGTAGATTAATTAATTAAATAAGTGATTGAGTAATAGATTTATTCAATTTTAATAATAGGTAGGTTAATTAATTAAATAAGTGGTTGAATAATAGATATATTGTAGGTAATTTTATAAAAATTAAAAGTCTATTACACCCTTAAATTTTTTAATAATTAAAGGCTATAATAGTAATTTAAAGAAATAAGCCTTTTTATATAGTATAGATTATTATTTACTTTTTAGTGGTTTAATTAATGTTAACAAATAAAAGAGAAAGTAAGTAAGAAAGAAAACATCGGCTCATCTTCATACATGCTTTCATTCACCTACATTTTTGTCTCCAACATCCCAAATCTTCAAAACCTCCATGTGTTTTTCAACTCATCAATCCCTACCATTTCCGCTAATCTCATCGATGATCATCAACAAGGATACCGTTTCTGGAGATCTCAAACCCAGGAAGGGAAAAGAACCAGAAAAGGGAACAACGAAAGTTTATTGAGAAAACAATGACTTTCACATATTTTTTACGAAACCCACTTCAATTTTAAGGCTAGGATTAAATTGAAAAAGATATAGAAAATGCCGGAGGTTAATTCGGTTGGTTTCAGATTAAATTGTAGTTATAGGTGTGCATGCCGTTTTTATGAGGTAAGATTATAAATTTGATAATAATATAATCATTTTTTTCTATTTTAAATAAAAATTTAACAAAGAAAACATAATTACTCCTAATTCTTATTCATTTTCTTAAATTTTGTATCACAATCTTTTTTTATTAAATTATTATCCCTCCGTTATATAAAAAATTAGTCTAAAATATTTCGGTTGTCATACATTTATGTTTTTTTTAGAGAAAATTTTAATTAATGATACCCTTTTAAGTTTTATCCCTAACATTTTCCTTAATTTCCTTAAACATTACTTTTTTTCTTTACTTGGATATACCTATACTATATTATTTCTAACGGTCAAATTAATTCACACATTTCATGACAAAAAAATCCGCCACACTTTCGAACGCCAATAACCTTTAAATCTTTTGTAAATTCTAAATTACCATCTTGCAGTCAACAAAAACTAATTAAAAAAACACAAATTGAAAAGCACTTATTTAGCGCACAAGTTATATTTCAATCGGTAAGAACATACCTTATATATAAAGAATAATGTTAGAAATACTAATATTTTAATACTAATAATTTTACTAACGAATGTAATTACATAATTGGAGTGTATAAGATAATCAATAAATTACATAGTTATTGATAAATACGCTTACTCAAGTCTTTAATATACAATCTATTTTTTCTCCAACACTAAAATATTAATTTATATTAAATTTTCATACCAAGTGGTGTTATTTTATGTACCGTTTGGTTTTCAAAATGTTTGGTTTTCAAAATGTAACTTTCATAAGAATATAATTTTACCCACAAAATTATTCCTCATGGTGATTTCCTGAAAACTCATATCATTTTGTTTGGATGATGATTATAAAATAAATTGTTTGGATGATGATTATAAAATAAAGAATGATAAATGTGTGTTTTTAAAATTATAAACATAAAAAAGTAATGTCATTATTGTTAAAATATAATAAAAAAATTAATTTGGGAAAATTAATCAGTTGTTGCATTTCCAGCGTGAGATAGGCACACAGCTTAAATAGTGGCACCAGCTGCAGTGGTCGTTCCCATTCTCTCCTTTAAACAGCATCACCAATCCCAGCGTAAATCTGCAATATGCACAAACAGGGCTTAGCATTTCATTCTTTACTAAAACTGACAATTGAGGAGAGAGAAAATTCAGAGAAGTTAGACTTACCCAGCGACGAGTAGGGTCATGGCAGCAACCCACAACCCATATTGGTAAGGCTTGTGCTTATATTTAACACGTCCATCAGAAAACCCGCCAAAAAACAAAGCTGTCAAAGTTTGGGTGGGTGGACGATCTCGGCTCTCCACCCACCCAAACTGTGGACGGAGTAGCAACACAAAGCCGAGCAGAAAACCCGTCAAAAAACCTCCAATGTGTGCAAAGTTGTCAACGTGTGGAAGAATTCCAACAGCTAAGTTAATGGCAATGATGATCACAAGCGTCAATAAAGCAGCAATCTGCAAGAGAAACAAAGCAACAAGAGTTAGCATTACAGGCCTTACACTTATGTTGTCCCCCACAGATTCAATCTAATGTTATTATGAACTTAAAAAACAGTTTAGTGATCAGACTAAAACCCTAATAGCCAAATACAAAACCTGTCCTTACAGAAGGATTTTGCTGTTTAGGATATGGGGCAGTGAAGCCTCTACATTAGCTAACACTATTTAATACCAACAATACCTTAATTATGAAACTAGCACATCCGCAGAGGACGAAAAAGTTAACAGCCAATAAAATTATTCAAGGAGAAAGCAGTAGGCATGTACATTTCATTCCTGGTTCAAGTTTCTGCATTCTCATCTTCAGTTTCACCAAATGCATATGCATTTTAAAAAACTTACAGCTAAGCAAGAGAAACTAAGGACTAGCAGCGGCAGCATACCTTGTTTGTATAGATTGTCCAGTTAGTAAGAAGCTCTGACAACATAGCTCCAAGAAGCCCAAACAGAGCGCCTGAGGCACCAACAGAAATGTTTTGATGGATGAAAAGTGCAGACAAAATACTCCCACCAAATCCAGATAGCAGGTAGATCAACCCAACTCGAACTGCCAATCGTATACAAAACAAATGTCAGCAATCATACATTTTACAAAAGGTCAAAAAACATTGATAATAGTTTTTTTATAAAAGGAATAGAAAAATGAGAAGGGAAAGAAAAGAGCATTACTGAATCCAAATTGCTGCTCAAGGCGAATCCCAATAAACACCAGGCTCAACATATTTGCCAGCACATGAATAATCCCAGCATGCAACCACATACAACTGATGAGTCTCCAGCCTTGATGCCCATACACTACCTTGTACCATTTCAAGGCTCCCATTTTTTCCAACCTGCACAGATATGGTTTGGTTAATCTTAAGCTGATGAATAAAATCACCTTACTTGTATGCTATGGATCGCAACAGGTGCAGGTGAAATAAATAATCTAAGAAGAACAGAAACTAAATAGTAGACTAAATACACATTAGATGGATAAATAGTACACTGTAGGTGCATTACACTTGTTATAGCATTTGAAACAAAATAGGTGGAAGAAGGAGTGATGATGAAAAGTATTTTGCAATCCTGGTATCCTTTTGACCATTCATTTCCCCCCTACTAAATGTTATAGAACGAACAAAGTTGCAACAGGAAATGAGAGGATATCCATGGTAACCCCTGAACGTGGAGAAAATGCCCACATCCAAAAGGGTTATCTTAGTCCGGTAGCATTTCATGGAAAGTTTCATCTTCTTAAAGTTGACAACACAACCTTAAAACAGAATGCTTCTTTATGTTCCTACATACTTCTTGGTGACTTGTCAAATCATTACAACTTCAGGATCAATGTTTCATATCATAAGCAATCAACAAACAGAATTCACTACCCTTCAAAAAACTACTAATGACTATAGCAAAGCTCTCAATTTTGAGATTCACATAGTAAGCTGATGAAAGTACAACATTCCCCACAGCATCTATAAGGTTTTAAAAAGCTAGAAATTCCTGCAAATCACAGTATACAAGCAAGATCAATGACTACCTACAGACAGTAATGTACAGTAACCAGTGCCCTCCAACCAAAATTCAAAATTTAAATCAATAAACACAAGAACTAAAATCGGTTGTCAAAAAGTTTCAATTATGCAAAACCCCATGATTAGTCAGGGAATAAAAACATAAAGATCAATTCTTTCACAATCCTAAACTCAAAGATCGCAAATCCAAGAAACCAATTAGAAACCCACAATGATAAACACGGAAAGAATCCACAAATTTCTATCTACTCAACTAAAAACCCAATCTTTTATTAAGGGGAAGAAGTACTCACGTAAAAGAAGATGGGCCGAAGAGAGGGTTTTCTTTCAAAGGCTGGAAAGAGAACCTGCCGAGGAACTTAGCGACACAATCACCTCCAGAAAGGTTGTTCTTCGGACAATTGTTGACATACATGACCGAGATGAAGACACCAATGTTCACAACAACAACCGCAGGAACCAGCCATGATGTCCACTGCTTCTCGGAGGTATCAAGATGGTAAAAGTTACTGGTGTTGTTATAAACCCCTCCTCGACTATTGTTAGTCTTGGCTGTCCCACTCTCAAGATCCCGAGTCGCCATATTTTCTCTCTATAGAACTCTGTTTCCTTTCTTTTCTTTTTCTTTTGGGTCTGGTCTTAGGAGGAAGAAAGGTGTTTTCTTTTATATGTTTGCACGTGAAAGATTTGCAAGAGTGGCTTGTAAGGAAGGATGTGCTGGGAGGAGAAATCAGAAGAACAGTTGGATTTGGGAATGGGGATTTCCGAAGCCTTAACTGATGATGTAATGAATTGGGTTTGGTCTCATATTTTTCAACGTGGGTTGTTTGACGGTTTGCGTACGCGGTGGTGGGAAGTTACCTAAGTGCCTGTTTGGGAGTCTGGTTTGGTACCAGAAAGTTGGTTTACCAAACCAGAAAGTTAAAATAGGTGTTTGGTAACACCTATTTTAAACCAACTTCCAAAGAAGTTGGTTTATAAAACCAAAAAAAACACTGGTTTTGTCACTTGATCAGAATCATGCAGTTGGCCAAACCATTGGTTTCAAAGAAACACGCGAAGTTGTTTTGTGGTTAATGAATTTTTTGAAACCCAAAAATACCCCTCCTCATCGCATGGGTCATCCGCAAGATTTCATTCCAGCCCCAAAAATTTCCTTCTTCTCTTCGCCTCACGCAGCCGCAGTCCATCGTGCCCGATCTTCTTCTTCTTCGAATCCGTGTCCGTAGCAGCCGCTCTCAGCCTCACGCCGGCCTTTTGCTCTCTTCATGATTGTTTGTTGGTCGGTTCCAGAGGAGAAAGGTAGAGCAGCACTGTAGGAAGAACAGGTAAAGCTTATTCCCTTCCCAGACCCACGTCGTTGCTCTCTTCGTCCCTCTAAACCGCGAATCCGATTGGGTTTTCTCCACTGAATCGGGCCACCTCCAGCTCCTGCTCTCCTCTCCTGGATTCTCATGCCTCATCTTGATCGGTAACAACCCTTACTACATCTTGATCTGAAAATATATTGTTGTTATAATTACTTTGGAATTTTGCCATTTTTTGCAAAATATTATTGTCAGATGCATGTTTACACCATCTTAGGAATTGATTTGGCTGAAATTAATGGGTTGCCTTGAGGTAATTTGTTGTTGTGGCTGATTTCTATTGCTACGCATACCATGTGTTTGTAAAAATGCCCAAATGAGTGTTTAAATGTTTATATAAGTGATGCACAAATGGACAGAAGCCAAATGGCTCAGAACAGTTTTGTGTCTGTTTTCGTTTTGATTTTCTGTGAGTTTCCTCCATCAGAATGATCTGAACTTTTCTGTGCTTATTCGTCTATCTGAGTAGAGAAAATGTCCTTTTTGAGTCGGCTGCTAACTCAGTGATCTTGGCACACTTTTCGGCCTTGGAAGAAAAGTGTGCAGAAATCGCGCGAGAAAAACAGCCTTGTGTTGTGCGTCTGTTTTGAGTGTCTTCCACTTGGAATTTCAATTTTCTTTCTTCTACAAAGTTTTAGATCGGAGTCTTCTGAGTCTGTCTACAAATTTTCATGAATTTTGGTCCACGTTTGATATGTTTTAAAGGCAGAAGCCGAATGTCTGCTGGGTGTTCTTGATTGTTCATCTTGTATTCATTTGGTTTTTGTGTTTGATTTTGTGGGAACCCAAAAAAAGAAAATTCCGAAAATCTTGTGTTTGTGTGGTTGATTCAGATATTTTCTGTGGTAAATGTTTGCTAATTGTTGGAGCTCCCTAAGGTGGCCATGAGAGCCATGTGGGCTTAGTTGTTGTTCAGATATTTTCATTTGGTTTCTGCTCAACTGAAGTGGTTTTCTTTCTCATGAAGAAATTAAGAAAGTTCACAATTGCTTGGAGATACTGATCCATCTTTTCCTTGTGCATGGGTGTTATTTGACTTTTCTCTAATTTTAAGAAGGAAGAGTGTATGTTTACTGTAGTTTGATGAAAGAATTAGTTTTGCATGCCTAAAGAAAGCAATTGAATGCAGAGCTCTTCTATGCTAATGGTATCTTGCTTAACTAATGCAGGAGGCTGTGAATGTTTCCCTCGGAAACCTACTGACGTATCCTTTTGTCCGAGAAGCGGTGGTGAACAACACTGTGTTGCTGAAGGGTGGTCATTATGATTTTGTCAAGGGAGCCTTTGAGCTTGATTTTGTCAAGGGAGCCTTTGAGCTTTGGGATCTTGATTTCAAAATCTCACCTGCTGTGGTTGTATGAGAGCTTCTGTCATAAACATAGTTTCTTTTGATGGTGCTTTTATTTTACTGAGTTTCCTCAACAGATGTATGTTGTGCAATTTCTTTTGATGTATTTTTTTTCTTCCTATTCTTACACCCAATAAATCCAAACAATGTTTCCATATGTACTGTCAAATGTTATTTATCTATTCATCATAGGATTAATACATAGATCTCCTTTATTTGTAAAAAATATGTTACGAAGAAATAAAAAAAAATTATTCACTCTTAATTAAGGTTTGGAATTTAAATTTTCAAAATAAAAAGAAAGGTCACTACTTTCAGAAGATCCGAAATGAAACAAATATATTAATTAAAGCCAAAATTATTCGGTGGCCTTGCTTGAACAACTTTTTCATATAATTTTATTACAATTTTAGAGTAATTCATTCCCATTTTAGAGTAATTCATTCCATTTTCGAAGCTAATAGTTTAAAACTTTTTATTATATTAGATAAATATTTATTTATGGTATTAATAACTTAAATTTTTTATGGTATTAATAAGTTTAATTTATTTATGACATTAGATAAATATTAGGTGGTAAATGTTAAATTATAAATAAATTGATTAAAAACATATAAAGATACTAAAAATATTAATTCTAACACTTGAAATGAATTATGCCCTTTATGGTCATTTTACATTCCAACCATAGTTTTAAAACAGTTTTTACCAAACACCAAAAACAACTTCTGGTTTCCCCACACAACTTTTAACAAACATTTACCAAACAGCAAACTCTGTTCTGAAACTGATTTTTTTCCACTCAATTTTTTTCCAACCAACTTTTTTCCAATCAACTTCCACCAAACCTGCGTGCCAAACAGGCCCTAAGACGAGCAGGACGAAGATGCATCGAAGTTAAAACGTGTCTGAGTCTTTTTTTGTGCAACTACTATTAACTGCAGTTGATTCTATTTTCCTTTCTTGTTAAAAAAATAAAATAATATTTTTTTTCCTTATCTTTTAATATAATTTTTTTAATGTACACGAGATTATAGTTTAACTGGTTAATATATATCATTTTTATGATGTAACATCATAAATACGATCCCTATTATTGTAATAAAAATTATTAATATAACTATTTTTTTTAATAAAAAAATACACTTTTGTGTATCTTCTAGTGTAAAATGTCATATTTTTTACAAGAATAATTTAGTCAAACAATGTTTCCAGCTTTAAGGATTGACTATGAGCAATTTACCTCATTGTTGTGGTCGATTTAGACTTAGGGCCTGTTTAGCGTTCCGATTTTAGTTGGAAAAGTTCAGTGGGAAAAATTTCAGTCTGCAAAAATCAGTTTCAAATTTTTACAAAATGAAGTATGTTGTTTGGTAAATGTTTGTTAAAAGTTTTGTGGGGAAACCAGAAGTTGTTTTTAGTGTTTGGTAAAAACTGTTTTAAAACTATGGTTGAAATGTAAAATGACCATAAAGGGCATAATTCATTTCAAGTGTTAGAATTAATTTTTGTAGTATCTTTATATATATTTTTAATCAATTTATTTATAATCTAACATCTACCACCTAATATTTATCTAATATCATAAATTAAATTAAACTTATTAATACCACAAAAAATATAAGTTATTAATACCATGGTTTAAAGCATTATATTAAATTTTTTGCAAACTCTATATAGATATTTTTAATCAATATATTTCTCTAAACAAATAATTAACATTTTATTTATAATAAGAAATTATGCTACAATTTTGTTCCAACAACACTTTTTTTTTTAGTATCTATATAGATATTTTAAATCAATTTATTTCTTTAAACAAATAATTAACATTTTATTTATATCAAAAAAATCATGCTACAATTTTATTCCAATAACCTTTTTTTTTAAATGAATAAATAAATGTTATTTTGGCCCATTTGGCTTGCAGCCGGGCTTGAATCTGGGCTCTTCAATTTTTACCCTTTTTTCCAGTATTTTAAGTATTTTTTGGTTCGATTTTTTTCGGTTCTGAACAAAATTTCTCGAACCGTAGATCGAACATTTCTGTCCATTGTCACTCTCATCCTCACCGTTGGATCATCTTACCTTTTTGGCAAGACCGATCCAACGACCATGTTTTTTTTCCTCATTTAGCCATCTTCATCTCTTTTCCCTCTCCTGCAAAACCATTTCCAGATCCAGCCAAGCAAATCCCTCACCTTCCATCGTCAATACAGCAGCAATCCAACAAATCAAAAGCATCCAATACATATAAATATACAAACCCATATCACCAAACAAAAAAACAAGAAGAAGAAGAAGGAACAATTGCAACGAAGAAGGAACAGATGCGTGAGGCTAGGGCACAAATGAGAAGAGAAGAAAAAGAAGGAACGACTGCAATGATGAGGGCAAAATTGGGTTTTTCAGAGTTTCATTAAACTCTCAACAGTAAAAACTCTGTCGCGTGTTTTGGCCAAAACCGGTTTTGGCCACTGGAGCAAATCCCACCAGTGCCATTTCCAGCAATTTTGCTGGTTTGAAATGGTGTAACCAAACACCTTGGGGCTGATTTTGGGTTTGGGAAAGGCATTTTGGCCACTGAACCGGAACGCCAAACGCCTACTTAGCAAAATGGTAAAAATTTTAAACAACAGGTCGAGTCGCTACAAAAAATCATTCTGAGTATAGAGAGGCTTTCGCAGAAAATGATATGGTTCCCTCTCAACCTCGCGGTGGGATTGTGGAGCGCTGGAAGCATCCTGCTAGGAGGGTGGTGAAGGTTAATACAGATGCGACTATGGGCAGTTTTCGACAGGGTTGGAGTTTATTGTCAGGGACATAGGGGTCCTGTGTTCTGGCTGGTACTCTCCAAGTTCCTGATCGTTTCCTGTTAGAATGACACAGGTTATGACGGTTTGGGCAGTGCTGAAGTAAGTTCGCCAATGGGAGATGAACGTTTCAGTGATGGAGACTAAATGTTTGGAGGTTGCTCAAACTCTTACTACTCAAGTGCTGTCCCTTGGATATACTAGGTTAATCCTTCAAGATGTCCTAACTTTGGCACATGTTGGTCTTTCGGCCATGTTAGACGTAGCGGGAACGTTTCCTCTCGTGAGTTAGTCAAGTTTATTTTTATTTTTTGTTTGAAAAAAGTGTGAATAAGTGTATACTCAGAGGGGCTGTATTATGTGATTTAAATTAATGATATCTGATAGTTTCTCTTTTCTTTTAATTTTAATTACTATTTCGAAGCTTTTGGGTGTAGATTTGGAATTGGTTCTAACTAAATTAAATCCAAAATAAGTTACTTTATGTGTTGCCTATAAAAAATTGTTTGACTAAATTATTCTTGTAAAAAATATGACATTTAAAATTTTGTTTCATTCATTACTCACCTCAAAATTAGGTCATGCACATACAACATTTATTTTTCTACTTTTATTTGTTGTGCAGAATCTTTTTTTAATGAGAAATAAATTTCATTAATTTGAGTTAAAAGCGCAATCGATTTGGGGCATTCGCTTTAAGGTATTCTCCTACTCAAATATTTCTAGAATCGGAAAATGAAACAAATTGACCTAATTTATGTGCAGTAACATTTAATGATCTTTTGATATAGTAAAAAAACTAGCTTTCAAACATCCTCCCGCACCAATCCAACATAAGTACTTAAATTGTTCAGAATCTTTAGATAATGGTTAAATGATTAATGCAAATAAAATAGATTTATATATAAAAAAGTTGGAATGTAATTATATATAAAAAGTGGGGTCGAATACGTACTTATCTTATACAAATGGATTACTAGATTACAAAACAAAATGAAACTGGCAATTTGTGTGCCAAATGTCAATTGAAAATGACTTAAAACCAACTTGATCATTGATTGATTCTTGTAGTAGACGTGTGCAATTTCAACTAATGTGCTAGCCAGAAAAAAAACGGTTGTTTTTTTATTATTATTATTAAAGTGGAGAAAATAAACCTAAATTTGCATATGAACACAGAGATTAGAATAAATTGAAAAAGTTGTTCATGCAAACAGGTACCCAATTGAAGAACAAGCAAGAAAGTTTAAGACAAACAAAAAATACTCATTTCGTTCTTTTTTAATGGACGTTTGGGTCATAAATCGTTATCCACAATTAACTGAATCTATTTTTTTCTTTCTAAAATTGCCCTTTCAAACGACATGTCATTTGGCCTAGACTATGCGTCATGCAAGTGATTAGACAAAAATGAGAGGGAAAGCCGAAGGCTAAAAATTTGGAGGGAACGAAAATTTTAGGAATGGCGCGAAACAGAGGACTTTGTCCTCTATTCTCATGGAGAGTAAAATTGAGAAGAAAACCCCACTTCATCATCTGTCATTACTTAAAATAAAACTTGAAAAGAATAACCAAAATTGTTTTAAAGATGGATGAGAGTGTTGTGGGTGTTTATTTTGACGACTCACAGTTTGACAGCGCTTATCAATTTGATGATTCGGCCAACATATTTGTTAAAAAATTCATTAATGTTGTGGAAGTGCAGCGACCTTATGTGTTAGATGTTTCTGCTGCAAGCGTAGAATGTGAGAAGGATGAAATTGTGGAGGACACATATGAGAAAGAAGATTGTGTGGAAGAGGTAGGAGGAGAAGAGGTTTAGCCATTGTAGATTGTGAATAATGAAGTGGAATGTGGGCTTGTATCTGACGGAGGCATAGCCATTACTAGGGTCAGTGATTGTGTAGAGAAAGTATCAATGATTCCTCCTGAAACGCCCCCTCTCTATATTGATTTAAATGAGGAAGCATCTATTGATGATTGTGCCTCTATTTCTGGTATTGTTCATGGGGGGGTATCTTTTGATTTGGATGAACAACCTCTATAGATAAGTGAAGCCAGTGACTTTGATCTGAACAAGTTGCCAACTGAAGGAAGGTGGAAGTTTATTATGATCCAACCCGAGGAATGTGCAAATATGAGCGGGATCTAGGGTTTAGGGTTGGAGAGCAGAGAGAGTTGGAGGAAGAGACGAGGGTAAGGAGAGATTGAATTTTTTTTGAATGGGCTGGGTTTTAAAAATTCAAAATTTTGATTTGAATTTCAAAAACGACGACGCTGACCCATCTGCTGTGTTGCGTCAGTAGAATGTTGGCCTAGCCCACACGGGAAGCATCCTGTCTTAATAATCGCACTTGTGGGCCCAACATCTATTAAAAAAAGATGGAGGGAGTATACGTCACATGACATTATAATTCAACTGGTTAGTGTATGTCGTTTGTATGACGTAGGTTATAAGTTCAATTACTGATATTGTGTTGGAGATTAATAGCAATAATTAAATTAAATAAATATAAAACAAAATTATAATAATAAGGAGAAATAAAGATGCAAACCGAATAAATAACATTTTTTTTCCGGATTATATAGAACAATATAGAGGTGGTAGAGTGAAGCACAACCAAGTTACTTTCTAAAGACCATACGCGTCATCTGCGGTAATTCGGTGAAATAGATCAAGTTGTTTTGCACGTTGTCCCGAGGATGCAACAACTTAGTCACTTCCATGAGAGTTTTCAAGAATGCACTACTTAGAAATCCAATAACTCTAGAATAACACCTTAATCTTTTATTCAAGTAATTATCACGAAAGAAATATTCACTATAAAAAAAATGAGATGTACTGACAGGTAAAACCCGTAGGTAAATGCCAAATCTCGTCGGAAACAAAGGTTTTCGATGGGCGTCTCGTCAGTATGAAGGTCGTCGCAACGCGTGATTTTTCGATCAGCATGCCGTCGAAAGCGTTAAGGACGCAGTTTGTGATAGATGCGCCTCCATCTTTTTTAATGTATTTTCGACGGGCTTAGCACATCGAAACTTATTTAACATGCTTTGTAAACCTTTTCGACGGGCCAGTGTTGTTGTATTTTTTTTGGCAGCATTTCATTTATATTAATTCTATTTATTAATTTTAGTTTAATTTTTTATTAACATACATAAATTATTTTTATTCTATTTATTTCTTGTAAAAAAATTAAAATTACTTTTTAATTAATTAGCAGAACACAAATAAAATAAAAAATAGTGAACATTTTTTAGTTAAGAGCACTAAAATTAATTTTACATAATAATGTTTAAGTTATATTTTACGAAAAAATTACTTATCTCATAAAATAACTAATCTACGTATCATGTGCATATTAATAAGTAAACTGAAATTAATTGAAAAATAGAAAAGGATAATGGACATACTTCCTCCGTCCGAAAATGTTTGACACCGCAACCCAAATCACTAGTATCAAGGTGAGTCCATTCGGCACTGTTGCGGCCTAGGCTTTCGTCATTTCCTGTCTGTGGGCCGCACATGTGCAACGGATATACTTATTTCTTTATCAAACAAGAAACCCAAATGCAAGAGTCTGTGGGCCTAGGCTCTACAGGATGGATGTCAGAGCTCTGCGTCTATCCCCTCGAAGACTGCTCTTAAATTTTCTTTTCCCTCCAAGGACATAAGGGACATGTGTTTTACACAACCGGACGACAAGTCGTCTAGGGATATGAAAGTAAAAGCACGAAACACACGGACACCATTCTCCAGGACGTTAAAGTCGTCAACTGAAACCGGACACTAAATTTGGGCCAGAACGTCAATAATTTTCGGACAGAGGAAGTACTTACTAAGCAGCAGAGGACGTACTTGAGGGAGAAGGAGGATGCGAAGATGATAGAGGCGTTGCGCGATAAATTAATAAATATTGTCTTTATTCGGTGGAGATTATTAGAAATAATTAAATAAATAAAATAAATATAAAATTAAATTATAATAATAAGGAGAAATATTACCTCCATAGATGCAAACTGAATAAATAATATTTTTATCGAATTATACCTAACAATATAGAGGTGGTTGAGTAAGACACAATCAGATTGCTTTTTAGGATTAATCTATCTTTTAACTATCAAAATTGAAGTACATGATTCATATTTAATGGGTTCATTTTGGTGCTGGTCGACCAGCCAAATATCTTTTTACTTTTTGATTATTGTAGGGAAGGAGGAACAGATTACGGGCCACATATGTGAGATTGAATAGAGTAATTACCTACCTGACGCGTTTGTCGATGTATGTCAGCTTAAAAGGCTGGTTAGTGGGATATTAAAAGATTTGTGACATTTTGTCACAAAATATATAGGAAAGGAAATGATGCTTGGAAGCAACGCTCTCTGCATCTCTGCCATCTTATCCTGTTTGGACACGGACATGGCCCCAACCCCCAACTAAGACATAAGACATGAAAGCACCACGTCAATCTAAGCCTATCTAACTAATTATTAACTCATTACTGGAAAAATATAGGTTTAGCTGCTGGGGTTGGAGTTTTGCTGTTGGTTGGGCTTGCTTGTTTGGCTGGGCCTGCTGGTTCAGCCCAGTAGGTTGACTTTGAGTTAATTGTTTGTAACTTCTTTAATGAGCTTTGTTCGGTTGAATTAAATCGATCATGAATATTTTTACTTGTAAAAGAATAGAAAAGAACTTAAATTATAGGTCCCAGCCCTGTAATTCTAAACACTCAGTAGCATTTTCGTGTTCACCAATGTTGAAAACTTGAAACTATCAATTTATTGTTTAGTCCCACGCGCCTTTATTTGTAGCCGCATGAACCTTATAAATCTCCCACCAGCTACTTTTTGTCAGTTTTCAGTTACAATATGTTAGTTATTGTCCTATTCCATATCGGATGGGTACTCTTTCCCCCTTAGGGGTACCCTTTTCTCGTACCAATAGGATACTCTTTCCACATAACTTATGGTATGCGCATTTGTACCAACCATAGTACTTTCTACCTGTTGGGAGCTAAAAAATTCACCCAATTTCATACACGACAATATTCGACCTACAATGATCACATTGGTAAGCTGATGCAATAAACTTTCCTTAGACAAACAATGGTGGGGGATTATTTCATTCCTGATGTATTTTCATCAGCTGCGGGATCTAGATGAAGGGATGAGATGACAGAAAAAATTCACCCAATCTAATCCTCCTTTTTTCTGTACCTATGGAATCAAAACCTGGCCAGGCTTTATCAGAGATGGCGACAGGGCGGGTTGTGGCAGGTTTTCCTCGCACCTCCCTGAACGCCAAATATACATATTCCACAGAGGAAAGCAATAAACGAGCCTGTTAGCCACAAATCCTGGCAACTATCTAGTGTACCCATAGCTTAGGAAGCTGTTGAAGTACTAGTATTCAGAACCATGAAATGAAACATAACATCAGCCAAAAACAGATCAAGGGACCTTCCAAAATGCCTTGAGCAAGAACTGGAAAAACAAACATGCAGGGACAACAACAATGCTCGGGAATACCGCTGGATCATGCAAATACTCGGGAATTTTGACATCTAGTTAACATGCAGGTTAAGCATATGTAACGCCAACAAATAAAAAAAAGTACCATTACGCCTTACCAAACTTTTGATTTAAGTAAACAGAACACTGCTGTAAGTCTACCAAACCCAAGTTATGTCAGGAAAATCCCTAGTGAAGTTTGGCCTTAAATACCAATAAAACATATCCTTATCAGGAAATACATAAAAGGGAAAAACTCAACTGGTCATAGTAACTACATAACAAAAAATCATCGCTTTCCACCACCACCACCGAGCTTAGGGCCCTTTCCTGCGGCACCCTTAGACATAGCACCCTTGCTTTGTGACTTCTGTGACTTGGCTACAGACTCAGCTTTCTTTGCCTTCTTCTCATCCTTGGTCTTCTTGATCCTCTCTTTGATTTCACTGAAAATAACAAAAACCCATTAGAACAAAGACAAAGAATTATTGAGTATTGAACTCACTCTAGTCAGAGAAAATGCAAAGAATTAGTAATACCGTAGAGCAGCCTCACGAGCAGCATCTCGGACTTCTGGCTTCTCTGATCTCCTCTTCTGAATAACTTCCATGGTAGCACCAACTATAGACCTCGAATAAGGCTTCTTGGTGGCTCTGCGCCTCCTCTTAACAGCCTCTGCAGCAATATCCTACAAAAGCACAACACAATAAATCTACAATGTAATCAAAATACAACAAACAGACACAAAAATATGAAGAAAACACGAGCCAAACAAACACATTGGCCACAAAAAATTACCTTCTTGTGCTGCTTCCGGTACATAGCAGTCCAGGTAAGCTTCGATGGCTTCAGGCGGTTGTGGAAATACCTCTTGCATTTCGAGTTCAGGAAGAGGAAAACCTTCATTCATACATGTTACTACTAAGTGATGTCATTGATTTAGCAGTGTTTACATACAAATAGACAAAAGAATGAGCTGCTGCTAACTAACCTGAGAATCGGAGCGAATAAATCTGATACCCCTACCAGGGTAAATCTTAGCACCACTAAAGCGGCAAAGCTCAGTTCTAACATTCAAGTAAAAATGCACAAAAAAAAGTATTAAATTACGCTCTGTGCCACTTGAAACAAAGCAGTGATAGAGTTACGGACAACGAAAGCAGAATATATTAAAAATAGAGTTAAATGTTGGAAAATAGACATTAGAGATCTGCTAATAGAGAAGGAAAGAGGTAGGAGACGTGCTTGAGAACCATGATTGGATGATATTAGCGTCGCCGCTTTGCTTCGCTTGCGCTCCTCAAGATTTCAGAAAAACCCTAACCAGCAGTAGCTCTAATTTAAGAGCAGGTTGAAAACCCCGGCAAGTGTCATGAATAAACAAAACGATGCCGTGGGAGAAAACTTGGGCTTCTTAACATTCGTTAGGATGGGCCCAAAGACCAGGATTTGTGGGCCTTTAGTTGGTTAGGAGTTAACGTTTCCATATGTATACTGCAGAAATAACTGAGAACGAAAAGAAAAAACCACCGAACTCGTTATTAGTTTGTTTATTTGTTAGACTCTGGCACGAGAATCTCTTTCAACTCTTATCTTGGCTTGCTATGGCGACCAGAGTGGAGCTGCCGGCTCGCGCCGCCAGGAGAGCTGCCATGGAGGATGAGAAGCTCGTCTTCGAGACCACAGAAGGTGTCGAACCTATCTCCAGCTTCGACGAGATGGGCATAAAAGACGATCTTCTCCGCGGAATCTACGCTTACGGTTTCGAGAAACCCTCCGCCATCCAACAACGTGCTGTAATGCCCATCATCAAGGGGCGGGACGTCATCGCCCAGGCCCAATCCGGTACCGGAAAAACTTCTATGATTGCGCTTACTGTTTGCCAGCTCGTCGACACCTCTAGCAAAGAGTAAGATTGTCCCCCCAAAGAAACACCATTATATTTTGAAACCCTAATTATGAACTTCTGTGAAAACCCTAATGCTTAATCTCGTAGGGTACAGGCGTTGATATTGTCTCCGACTAGGGAGCTGGCAACGCAGACTGAGAAAGTGATATTGGCGATTGGGGATTTTATGAACATAAAAGCACACGCATGTATTGGAGGGACAAGTGTTGGTGAGGACATCAGGAAGTTAGAATTTGGAGTTCAGGTGGTATCTGGAACTCCGGGAAGAGTATGTGATATGATTAAGCGGAGGACACTTCGAACTAGAGCCATTCGTCTGCTAATTCTCGTGAGTTGATGAATCTCAACTGTTGTCTGCATGTATAGTATAATGATAATTTAGGAATTTGGTAGGAACTGTTTACTTATTTTCAATTTTGTTATGCTTTTGTGAAAGGATGAATCCGATGAGATGTTGAGCAGAGGATTCAAGGATCAGATTTACGATGTGTACAGATATCTTCCACCAGAACTTCAGGTGCTCTATCTTTTCATGTTTATTGCCGGTTCAAGTATAGGTATATATCTATTTCTTGTATGCAATGGAAGTAAATGCAGCAGTCAATTGTATCAGTGTACAGTAATAGATAAAGTTAGCTATAAAACTCAGTGGCCTTGTTGCTTTTAAGAAGAAATTTTTATTGGGGTATATAGCACCTAAAAGATAGGGGATATTAGTAATCTTCCACTTTTACTTATTTCCTTTAGCCCCAATTCAATAAGTAGAGGAGCTCAGCACCAAAAGGGCCTAATACTCATCAGAAATTTTTAAAGAAGTCGAGAAAAGAGTACAAATGCTTCCCTAATTGGCATAGAAAAAGTGTTGGACTTGTTGATCAAAAAACTTGCAAATCCTTTTTGATTTTTTTTCTTGAATTTGGGACGTCTGCTATGTAGCTGCTATCCACATCTTATGCTTCTAGGACTGGTGTTTCTAAAGAAATCTTAACCTCTCAAATGCCAGGACTTTTAGAAACATATACCTCTTATGCCATGGTGCTCTGCTTCATCCAGGAAAATTATATCATGCAGTCACTTAGAGGTAAGTATTTGACTGGTATTCAAAAAGCCTAATGCTGTTAGTGGAACTGAGAATTAGAATGGGTGTGGGATAACTGTTCACCACTGCTCAAAAGCAATAGAAATAGCTTATCTAAAGAAAAGAATAGCAATGGGAATGACAGATTAATACTAGATTACTCACTCCCATCCGATAACTTCTTTTATGATATGCTATATCTTCAGAAGAAATAAAAGATTTACTGTAAACGGACAAGAACTAGAAACATGCTATTGGCCAATTTTATGGGAAAGTCATCCTCCTAGAGTAGCAGGAAATTTGGACAGTATTATGACTCCCAAACAGGTGTGGGGAAAAATTTCATCAAAGAGACCATCCACTCCCAATTGCTGACAGTGAGTTTGTGGGGAAAATCAGAATTTAACCAGCAAAACAAGTTGAAAACAGAGTTCCTTGAAGAGGGAATGAGAAAACAAAACTTTTATAGGAAAAACTCTTAGGTTTTTACTTTTTACTAGGTTTGTAAAATAAAAAGACAGTAGCAATGTTACCTTACTGCCTATTTGTACTACTCTAACCAGAAATCTATTGCTTGTATGAGTAGAAAAACTTAATTAATCCCTAGAAGAGCCCCGGTCCTTGTAGGACCTGGTAACTCGACACCTGTGATTTAATTAAAAGACATCAAACCCTGGGAAATCTGAGTAGTGAGTGCCCGGGATTCTTGTTGATGCCCACTCTTTCTATTAAGTCAAGAGATGACAGACTTTAATCCATTTAATTTTTCTGGAAACACTAGTAGTCTCCAGGATTTCTCTTTGGTAGGGAAACTATAATAGACTTTGTTATTGTTAACCTCCTGGACGAACTTCCTTATATTGGTCTAGCTGCCTCGCCTAGAGTTCAGTTACCACTTACCAGCTAGTCTCATCACCATGATTTTTCTGAAGTAACAAACGTTTTATTGACAGACCAATTCTATCCCTTTTCAGTTCAAGCCAGGTCAACTAACTATTTCACCTACTCCTTTACCCTGCTTGCCTTAGCTTTGGTCTCATTTCCATGTTGGTGCCAGTGCATGGGAGTCTATAGCGTTTACATAATATCCTGATTGTATCATTCTAGCTAATTGTGAATGGATGATGTGCTGCAGGTGGTCTTGATTTCTGCTACCTTGCCTAATGAAATTTTAGAGATGACGAGCAAGTTCATGACTGACCCTGTGAAAATTCTTGTGAAACGTGATGAATTGACATTGGAAGTAAGCAATTGCTTTAGCGGTGTATGAGCTTATGAACTTTCACTAAACACGGAGCCTGAATTTGATCTTTGTGTTTTGATTTATTTTGTGACAGGGTATCAAGCAGTTTTTCGTTGCTGTTGAAAAGGAAGAGTGGAAATTTGAAACTCTCTGTGACCTTTATGACACTCTTACCATAACCCAAGCTGTTATTTTCTGCAACACAAAGCGGAAGGTATATTTGTGACCGTTGCCTGTGGCTTACCAATCCACGTTCATCATACCATCAGCCAGCCGCATCTGTCTATATGTTTCTACTTGTGACTCTTTTCAGACCTTCCATTTGTTTGGTGTTTGGTGTGTATTTATGGTTCCTACCTCTGGGACAGGTGGATTGGCTAACTGAGAAAATGCGTGGCAACAACTTTACAGTCTCATCAATGCATGGTGACATGCCTCAGAAGGAGAGAGATACTATTATGAATGACTTCCGCGGTGGCACAACCCGTGTCCTAATCACAACTGATGTCTGGGCCCGTGGGCTTGACGTACAGCAGGCAAGTTCCTTCTGTGGCTTCTCCCCTTACTCTCTTCAACGAATTTTGTCGTCACTTGCGTTACTTTTCTGTCCCAAAAGCCTTACTAAATGCCTTGCTTCTTTTATAAATTTATATGTTGTTGTCACTGCACTTACTTGCTAGCGTTTGTGTGTTGACCATTATCTGGGTTAAACTCCAAATTACAGTTTATTGCATTCTTTTTGCTGCTGAAACTGATTGTATATATTATTAGCTGTTAAAATCCATTGACAGGAGTAGGGGATATTTTAGGACTTGCAACCAACTGAATATGTTATTTTATTAAGTTAATTAATAATGTTGCTAGGACAACTTACATATCCATACATTAAGTATTTTATTTGGCAGTGTTGGATTTGAAATACCATAGATAACCTGTTTAACTTTATTATGTCTAACATGCAAAATTGCTAGCTCAATTTCATCCATAAGTAGGAGTCAAAGCCAAAAAAACGTTTAACATTATAAGTGAGTGAAACTAAGGAAATTGAGATAGTAACCTCAAAGTAAACATGAATTTTATTTTTTCGTTAACATGATATTGTTGATTGTAAAATGGTCCAAACCACCCAAATATAAGCAGCAAGTCTATGATACTTGAAGCGCCGGTATATTTGCACCTGTATGAACTATGGTAAATCTATTAATTCAAATTAAGGTATCTGTGCATGTTTAAATGTAGCTATGTACTTCATATCCAACAACCAAAAACTAGCAAGGAGGTGATGGTTTCAACTATATACTTGAAAAATAGTTCAATATAAAATACATTTGGAAAAATTGTTCATGGACACAGAACTTGACCCGGAAAAGACAAACTTAAGATACGGCTGCCAGCGCCTGAAGTATCAAATTTTAGTAACTCAAAAGCAATACACTAAGCTGGTGTTCCCAAGTCATAATCACTGCACAGAGAACAGGCACCATATAAAGAAGCCAAGAGGAAAAAGGAAAAACATAACAAAATGGTCCTCTTATACTGTGTCATTTTGTGTTTCCAACCTTTGATGAAGAGATCAATTAGTTCTGTTGCACAAATCTGTTGGTGCTACGGTATGAGTGAAGTGAATGCAGAAAGGATCCATATAGCTTTCCCAAAGAATAAAATGATGTAAGATCCTAGTTTTCTTATGCTGGTTTTAGGATTTGTATTTTTCAAGTGATGAATATAAGATGTTTTCCTTTGCAAATTAAGGTTAAGGCGAACAATAGAAGATTCAAGGCTTTATTTCTTCCCATCATTGAATTGTTTTTTGTGAATGAGTGAGAAAGAAAGCATTTGGATTTGTTTTTTTGGATCAGTGGCTTCTGTCTATTGATGAAGAGAGCTGGATCAATGAACGATTGGGTATGGTTTTTGTTTTTACCAAATGACCTTGGTGCAGATAATAAGCTGAATAGGGAAATGGGCAATCTGAAGTGTTATAGTTTAAGAAAGAGCCTTTTGAAGTTATAATGGGCTAATTACTGTAGTTTAGGAGGGTAAGGAAGACATTCCATTTCACCTTGAACAATATTCTTAACAAAGCATCCACACATATGTTTCTATTTTTTAGAACTACTTGTTTCCCTAATGCAACTGGAAGGGTGACCACTCTTTTTTTGGTCAGTTTCTTTCTCGTCTTAACTTTACATGTTCCTCCAGGTTTCTCTGGTTATCAATTATGACCTTCCAAACAATCGAGAGCTTTACATTCATCGGATTGGTCGTTCTGGTCGTTTTGGACGCAAGGTATGGTCTTTTATTGTTTCATTTACAAAGTTGGTGATGGTTGTACTTTCATACATGAATCAAACTCCGGTGTTTCTACCAATCAATTGAATTTTTGATTTGATGGTTGCAGGGTGTCGCGATAAATTTTGTCAAAAGTGACGATATTAAGATCTTAAGAGATATTGAGCAGTACTACAGTACCCAGATTGACGAGATGCCAATGAATGTTGCTGATCTGATATGAGTTCTTGCTACTGTGGTTATTTATTTGCCAGTAGGATGGTGCTTCTCTTGTGTCAATGACATTATCCTTCCTTCGCGATGATTTGGTACAAGTGTGTGGTGGATCGACCACCGCCAGGTTGTTTTGCATGACCTGGAAATTGTTAGATTAGCACCAACTCCTCTTATGAGTTTTACGCTAGGGATTGTAAGGCTGAATTTTCTTAAGAGTTTGTGACAAGTTTGGCAGTATTAATATAAAGAAATGAATTCCAGTGATTGTAATATGAGATTGTTGTCTTGACGAATAAAATCAACAAATTTTGATCTCTGACTAAAATCTACGATGAGATGTGACTTTCTAAGGTGACTAGTTTCCTGTTTTCCCTTTGGTTACTATTACTCAGCACTCGACATTATAATGACTACGAAAGAACTGAGATCCTTCACAAAATCTACTACTTAAATTGAAATATTAACCGAGTAACATGCAGGATAATTTCCCAGAATGGGTCGTCTTCTCCTTACAACAAAACAGTTGCCGAACATCAAAACATTCTGATGTTTCCACAGCACCACTATACTACAAGACTAGTGCTGCCGCTATCTACTTACGAATTACGATGCTTTGGCCGTATCACGGACTAAAGCGAGCTTAGCCAAAAGGCCACAAAGCTGAAGATAGGAACCTACTCCATCACAGATTCTCATATGGGCAAACCCAGTTTCCTGCAAATTTCACAAAAATCAAGAACGTTATCAAGACATCAGGAAGAAAAGGAAGATTTGACCATTTTTAGCTTCAGGGTAGAAATGATACAGACATATAGTTCTTATATTTAGGAACTAAACATCGGGATTTGAGATTGGCGTCACCTTCATGAACTCTAATTTCAGATATTCTGCCATGTCATAGTTCTTTATGATACGGAAAAGGGTTGTGATAATGTCAGTGGGGGAATAGCCCAGATCGTAGAGCTGCTTTAGCCCAGAACATGCATCGTCAAATTTGCCCTCAAGCACATGACGAACCATATTTTTCACGTGTAATGGATGAGGCTGGTCACAAACCTGCAAAGCACCCAACTTACTTAAATTATCAATGAGAACAATGGTTGTAATGAGAAACTTCATAGCAGAATTTCAGAGTGATAACCTTGAAAACATTTTCTTGGTTGACAAACCGGAATCCACTGAATGTAGCTTGCAAATTATTCAGTGCCTGCCTCATATCTCCATCAGCAGTAAATATGATAGCCTCAAGACCTTCAGGAACATAAGGGACCTACATAGATGGGGAAAAAAAGGTGAGTTACATTACACCAAATTCGCAATACCTAATGCCAGGGGTGCAAATGGACTAAAGGATATTGGAGATACTAACCTCTAATAACCATGTCAAACAGTTATCAAGTTATATCATAACAGGTCTGAACTATACTAATAAGCTTTTTCAGCAGAAACCCAAGCCATGAAATGTCAGAATTAAAATGTTACTTTGAATTGGTAGAGCCCTAGTTTCAACAATTCATCAAATATTCACTAGGTGTCATCTCAATCCCAGCTCACCCACCACACTCTCACCACCCAAGCGCCCATCAAACAGCCTGCTTGAAAGGTTATTTGCCAACTAAAAATTAAAAGCAGGTTACAATTGCCTCCTACCCTAATATTCTTGGTTCAACAGAATCAGAGTCTCATAACCTTGTTCGAAACAAAATACTAACTTATCCGCATCTATCAAATAAGGCACTTTACTAGACATGTAGGGTGATTGACAGATTCAAGGCTCTACCACTCTAGTCTTTTCAGAAGATCAAGGGAAAACAAAATTAATCAGAGAAGCGTCACAGTGCTTGGTGTGGAAAAGAGGGATTTGGGATTCAATTTCAATAAACAAGACTCATCAGGAAACAGATAATGGCGTATGAAAAAGATTTATATTATCAATCCGCCAAAAAATTACAGTCTGTAAAAACACAAACAACATACATTAGGATAATAACCTTAAGAATTGTGCATTAATAGTGATAACGCATGGAGTACAATGCAAACAATAGATTAGTTACCTGTTCTGCATCCACCACCACCATAATGCGACCAAGTATCTCTTGATCAGACAGCCTTGAAAATCGAACAAGGGCACATCTACTCTGGATAGGCTCAATAATCTTAGAAGAAACATTGCAAGCAAGGGCAAAACGAGTGGAATTTGAATATATTTCCATTGTCCGCCGAAGAGCTTGTTGTGCTCCAGATGTCATGCTGGTATTTGCCAAGTACACATGCAAGACATGAAAAAGAATTGCATAAGCAAATCGTAAACCACAACAACATGTTCTTAAATGAAACAAAATATGCTGTAAAGAGCATAGTGCAGTTTTACAGCTCCTAGAAACCAACTACAAAACTTAACACTAACACATGAAATAGTTCATCATTGCATACCTATCAGCCTCATCAAGAATTATGACTTTGTGCCGCCCAGGAGGTAGTGTTACTTTCTTTTGAGCAAACATCTTAATTTTGTTCCTCACAACATCTATACCCCTAAAAAACAACAAAAGCCACAATAAATTATAAGAAATTACAAAAGTATTCAAAACCACAGAATCTTCAATACCTTTCATCTGATGCATTCAGCTCCAAAACAGCCTCCCTATAGTTAGGTCCTAAAAGCTCATGTGCGAGGGCCAATATACTCGTAGTTTTCCCAGTCCCAGGAGGACCCTAAACCACATGAAAAACAAAACGCACACAGTAACAGATTAGTACATCCATGCACAAACTAAAACTCCCTATACTGCTTTGACCAACTCACCATTAACACACAATACCATTCTATTTCACCTTTTAACTCGTAGAAGACACAAAAGAGAAAACAATAAAGTAGAGGCATTATAAGATGCTATCCATGTAGAGAAACCCCATCCAAATTTCAGGTGATAATGTAGATTAGTAAATAATTGCTTGAGAACTTTACCCAATTAGAAAATTAAAGCGTGAGTTCACAAAAGACAATAGAATAACATCAGAGTCTAATAATGTCAAACACTGAAACAACGCAATTCAGCTTAAACCCAATTCAGGAAATCATCCAAGAACTAGTATGAGAGCAGTATTCAAGTGATTTGAGTGTGATTTATAGTCAAATCTGAAAAACCCACTTGAGAAAAAGTAGAAAAGAAAAGGGAACGTACGGTTAAGATGAGGTTAGGCATGTTGCCATCGCGAGCGATGACTTGAAGGCGAGAGACGGCGTCTTGGTTGCCCACGATGTCAACGACTTTATTCGGCCTGTACTTCTCCACCCAAGGAATGTCGTAGCTAGCGCTTGATGAAGAAGAGGAAGCCATAGTTTACTTGTTGTTAATAGAGAGGGAGAGGGAGAGGGAGAGGGAGAGTATATGAGGTAAATCGCAAGGGTTTTTGTTTGCAACGAGAAACCCTGCCTCTGCTTCCTGCTAAAGCCCTTCAATTTGGAGGGAACGCGATTTGCTAGAACGCCATGGTATTTTTCACCCACATCCACCCCCCAACTAACTCTGAGTTGCAAAAAAGCCCCTCAATATTTTTTCCTTTCAAACACACTACTATCAAACTATATTGGCACCGGGACTTTTTTTTTCTCTCCCTTAATTTATCCATCAACATTAAGCATTTGTTCCATTAGTCAAGTTGACATCTAACTTTTTTTTTTTTGTAAACAACATAGCACTCGAGTCTCCAACTTTTCAATTCACTTTAACTAACATTATTAGTCGATATCATTTTAAGTTCCAATCTTTTAAAAAATAGCTATTCTAATTCTTCAATTTTTTTTCAAATATATATATATTCCTTTAACATTTTCGCTATTAAATAAAAAGAGGAAAAATATCTTATAGTAAATAAAATAATAAAATCATATATCTCACTAAACCAATAGGTTAACATAAATTATAAAAAAATTTTTTTTTTTTAAAATACCAGAAAATTTTAAAATTAAAAATAATAATTTAAACTGATATTTTAAAAAAAATTAATTCGAGCGAAAAATAAATTCTCCCTCATCAATTTAGTTCGAGCGAAAAATAAATTCTTGAACGAACACAATGATAATCGTAGTTTCAGTCATATGAAACGCAAACACTGAGTGAGATTAATGAGGGAGAGATGAGGAGAAAAGAAGGAAAATGAATTTTTATTTTTAATTCTTTAAAAAGAAGTTTTCCTTTTTTTGGTCTAAATGAAAATTAAGAAAAAGAAATAGTTGGTTAGGATTTTTTTTTTAAATCCTATATTTTTTATTTTTTTAATTCATTCAAACATAACATCACTTTTTTTGGGATACTTTTTGAAATTTTATAATTTTTAAACAAAATTTATTTATTTTTGGTTATTTTTGAATTTATTTCTTATTTTTTATTTGTTCGTGTTGTGTAGGATATTTTATATTTTTAAACAAAATTATAGATTGTTTAGTTTACTTTTTATTTTATTTATTTTTGGGGTTATTTTTTAAATTTTATAACTTTTATATAAGATTCTAGAAATTTTTGGTTTTTTTCGTATTTATTTCTTTTTTTAACTTAAAAAAATTATGATGTGGTATCTTAAAAAAAGAAAATTGAAGGACTGAAATAGCTATTTTTAGAAAAAATAGAACTAAAAATGGTATTGATTAACGGTGTTAGTGGTGTTAGTCAAACTCAGTTGAAAAGTTTGAGGTTTGGTGCTAGGTTGCTAATGGGAGGAAAAAATTAAGTGCCTACTTGATAATCGAAGGAAGTTGGATGCTAAATTCGCACTGGTTGAAAATTGAGTACTAAATTAAGAGAGAGAAGTTCGGGTGTCAACGAAAAAACCTCAAGATGAAAAACCTTATGATAAGAAAAAAAATTAATTATTTTGGTATGAAATTTACCATATAAATTTATTCTTAACCTTTTCCTAACATATAAATTTTTATCGCATTTTTACACTTTTTTCTTATATTTACTAATTTTCATTAAAATTTAATTTTTTCTAATTACATAAGTTTCTTCTTATCTTTTAATTTTTTTTAAACAACTTTTTAACTTGCTTTATTAGGATTTATAATGTTAACACTGATGAGGGGATTTTTTCAAAGAAAAAAATAATTTTGGAGGGTCTTTGCAAGAAAAAATTGTTAGGAGACCGTTTTGCAACTCAATAATAGTTGGGGCATAAGTCCATTATGCACTGCTTTTCACATAAAGTTCATAGGTAACTTGTTGCACTCCATCCCTTTCTTAGAGAGAGAATCATCTGGTTGGGCACCAAATCTTTCCGTTACCAAAAAATGTCTGGGTTATGGTAGCTTTTCGACCATCCCCTACGATGGATAGTAACCCACCACCCTTCTAATCCGGTCATGGCTAGGATTAAAGTGTGAGATTTTGTCTTTATTTTTCTTTTCTTGTTCTAATAAATGACAGATCTGAATTTCTTTAGCTTATGGTGTTGTGGTCATCGGAGGCTAATTTGTGTCATTATTGCGTTGGAGGTGTTTGAAGGTAGTTTTTATTTTTTGGGTCAGGTGTTGTTTTATTAGGTGGAAGAAGGTCCCTTTCTATTGCAGGATGGTGGTTTGTCGAACGCAGGAGCTAAGGGTGTGAGCTGGTGGTGGTGTTTCTTTTCTGTTTTCCTGCTTTCGTGTCTGTGCTTGGGTTTGTGTTTGGCTGGAAAGATGCGTTTAGGGTGGGAGGAAGCTGCAGATGGACAAATATGAGTTGGTTGTTTAGTTTTTATGGGCGGGGGAAGTTTGGTGGTGTATCTTAGAGTGGTTATGGGGCGGTTGATACGATCCAAAAATGTGTATTAAAATCGAATTACAACTAAAATGGTTGAATGGTTTAAAAAAAATGAAAGATATAGTTGAAGACAAGATAAACACAAAATGAATAAGAAGAAGAAGTGCGGACATGAAACATACAAATACAAGAGAAGATGATAAGAAATGATGAACACAAACCGAAATGGAATGCTTGGAATTAAAGAAAGAAAATGTTTACAAGGTGATTTGACGGTTTTATTTATATCAATACAAGGTATCACCAACTTAAAATCATCCGACATAATTTTAACGTGAATAAGAAGGAAGTTGCCTCAAACTCTTGTTGCAAATGAAGGAATTCATTGTTTTCTTTCAATTCTCAGTTTATATAATAATTGGGCCTTCTGGCCAGGGTTAAGCCCATACGTAGTTAGCCAATTAAGGGAACGGCATCGTTCATATAAAAAATTATCCATCTCAGAATTAGCGTACACGTGGCCTTATTCTCTCTCAATTCTTCCTCCTAAAATTCTGGCTCTGCAACAACAATCTGTTCCAGGCGGTTAGGCTCAATCTTGGATCCTAACAATCGGTGAGGTGAGCGGTTTTAGAGAGAGAAACACCAACTGAGAAGAATCATGGCGCAAACTAACACTGCTCGGCTAACTCAAATGGAGTCGACGGTGGCAAAGGCCCAAGGTCAGATGACGGAGGTCCGAACGCAGATGCTGGCGGTACAAGCGCAAGCAACTAATAGCGGTATAAGAACAACAAATGGAGGACAGGAAAAGAGTTGATGATCGATTCGCGGCGATTCAATTGTCTTTAACTGACTTAGTTAAAGTAGTGGGATTAAAGCACACAAATCGACGAGGCGACGACTCCGATGGAGACAACCACCACAGCAGGCGTGGCGAGGGTTCCTCGAGGAGGTCAGAAGGAACTGAAGGGGGGAGTAGAGGCCACAATTGCAGTGGATGTTCTGTCTAGAGAGAGGAGCGTAGTGATAAAACCAGTGGCTAGCCTATGGTCATAGAAATAGGAGCAGGAGAGAGGATTACGATACTCAGCACTTTGGCTGGAATGCAAAGCTAGAGTTTCCGAGCTTCAATGGAAACGAGGTCCATGATTGGATCTTTAAGGCAAATGAGTATTTTGCTAGGATGGGAGTTCGAGCGGACTTCAAGGTGAGGGAAGTTGCATATTATTTCACTTGTCCCGCTCTTTCTTGGTTCAGAAATTTCATGAGGGGAAGAGAAGGCAGATTCATCTCTTCGGAAGAATTTGCAAGATTTGTGGCAGATTCCTTCAATACCAGAGATTATGATGATCCAATGGGGGAGCTAGTCTCATTTAAACAACAAGGTGATATCTATTCCTATATAAATGATTTCAGTTTGTTGCTTAATAGAGTATCATTGCCTGATAGTTATGTTATGAGTTGCTACCTTGCTGGATTGAAAATTGAGATAAGAGATGGTTAGGATGCATGATCCCCACACACTGTTGCAAGCAATTTCATTATCCAAGAAGGCATTTAAGGTTGAAAGAAATAGATCTAGGTCTGGATATGGTAAGAATGTTGTTCCACCATACTTAGAACCTACATACCCTAGGCAGAAACAACAACAAGTCCCTAAGTTCCCAGCTATTATGCCACCTAAGAACCACAATAAGCTGCCTGGTAATGATCCTATAGGGAATCAATTCAAGAAACCTTACATGGAGAATCTTGATGAGAAGTACAAACAAGCTAGGAGAGTTGTTGGACTATGTTTCTATTGTGATGATAAGTTTGAAAAAGGGCATAGATGTGCAGGAAGACATTTGTTTCTGATGGGGTTAGAAGATACAAATTTAGATGAAGAGTGGTACGAGGTGGATGATTCAAGTGATGATGGTGAGCAATTGCAGAATGCAGGTAAGATAGAAGCACCATTGCATGCTATATATGATATTGCAGCTAAAATGGGGAAAGGAAAAAAAGCAATGAGAATGCTACTATTTGTGAAAGGGAACCAAATTCACACTTTGGTGGATTCAGGCAGTACGCTGAGCTGTGTCATAAAAAATGGCAAAGAAACTTGGGTGTGAACTAATTTCTATTAAACCATTAATGGTGAAAGTAGCTAATGGACAGGAATTGTGGTGCACACACAAGTGCATAAGATTCACTTGAGGTATGCAGGGTCAATGGTTCAGAACTTGTGTATGGGTGCTTCCATTAAATTGCTATGACTTGATCCTGGTAATCAGCTTGTTGGATACATTAAGAATAGTGTTATGGAATTTCAAGCTGATGAGAATGAGTTTTATATGGAGGAGGGAATGAGTGACTATCTGGGGACAAACTTTATAAGAAATGGCAGAGATTTCAAGTTCTCAGATGCAGAAGTTGTTATCCAAACCTCAGGGAGTAGTTCAACCACATGTTTGCTGTGGGGAAGCAAATGAGGAATTTAATTTACTATCCCAGCATCTTGTGGCATCTCCAGAGATGATTGAGAAGAATATCAACACTAAAAAAATGAAGATTCCTAGATCTAAGGAGATATTAGGACGTCTGTTAGAAGAACTGAAGGGACTATTTGCCATACCAATTGGACTACCTCCTTCTAGAACCCATAATCACCACAGTAACTTGGTGCCTGGGGCCCAACTAGTGAATCTGAGACCTTACAGGCACTCAAAACTGCAGAAAGACGAGGTGGAGAAACAAGTCTGCAATTAGGAGTAATCAAGAATAGCTCCAACCCTTTTGCTTCTCTAGTCTTGTTGGTCAAAAAGAAAGATTCAACATGGAGGATGTGTATAGATTACAGGGAGCTGAACAAGAAGACTATTAAGGACAAGTATCTTATTCCCATTATTGAAGAGTTATTGGATGAACTAAGTACTGCTAAGGTGTTTTCTAAACTAGATTTGAGGAGTGGTTACCATTAGATTTTGATGGCTTCTGAGGACATCTTTAAGACAACAATCAGGACACATGAGGGCCACTATGAATTCCTGGTCATGCCCTTTGGCCTCACAAATTCCCCCAGCACCTTTCAGTCCCTCATGAACACCATATTCAAGAAATATCTAAGGAAATTTATACGGGTATCTTTTGACGATGTGTTGATCTATAGTCCTGACATACAACAACACCAACAACATCTCAAGATTGTATTTGAGATATTGCAGGAATAACAACTTTATCTTAAGCAATCTAAGTGTATATTTGGAGTGGACACTATTGAATATTTGGGTCATATCATAACTGATGGGAAGGTGATGAAAGACAGAAAGAAGGCAACAACTGTGGAATCATGGCCTACTCCAACATCAGTAAAGAGACTCAGGGGATTTCTTGGGTTGGCTGGATATTATAGGAGATTCCTTTCTAACTACAGCTCAATAGCAAAACCCTTGTTTCAATTACTTAAGAAAGATGCATTTAAGTGGTCCACAACAACATTAACAACTTTTCAGCAGCTTAAACAAGCTTTAATCTCCTCCCCCGTATTAGTCCTGCCAAATTTCAACAAGCCATTTACCATTGAAATTGATGCTAGTGGATCTGGTATTGGTGCTGTATTGATGCAGGAAAATCATTCCATTGCTTATATCAGTGAAGAACTTAGTGATAGGAGCAAGGCAAATAGTGTATATGAGAGGGAAATGCTTGCTATTTTATTTGCCTTGAGAAAGTGGGATCATTACTTGCAGGACAAGCATTTTGTGATTAAGACTGACCATCAATCTCTGAAGCACTTGCTCAGCCAGAAGCCAACAACAACAGTTCAACATTTTTGGTGGGTCAAATTGATGACTTGTGACTTTGAGATATGTTATAAACCGGGGGTTAAAAATAAGGCTGCAGATGCATTATCCAGAGTTCACTGTGAGGAATTGAATGTTATGGCACTTTCTACTATTTCTGCTGATCTATGAGAACAAGTGCATGCATCCTGGACTAATGATGCGAAGATTCATAAGTTGATCAATGACTTGAAGGTTGATCCTACTTCTCACCCTCACTACACATGGCATGCTGGCGAATTGAGAAGGAAGATTGGTAGTAGGTGCTGATACTACCCTGCAAAATGCCATCATTTCCATTTATCATTCTACTGCAGTTGGAGGCCACTTGGGAGTCAAGAGCACTACAAAGAGGATTACTTCCATTTTGTACTAGAAGGGGATACAAAAGATGGTCAGGGAATTTGTAAGGCTGTATATTATGTGCCAGCAAAACAAAGCTGAGACGTGTGTTATGCCAGGTTTGTTGCAACCCCTACCTACTCTTGGATTTGTGTTTAGAGGTTTGACCATGGATTTTATAGTAGCACTGCCTAAATCCAATGGATATGAATCAACTTTGGTGGTAGTGGATAGGTTGATAAAATATGCTCACTTCTTGCCATTAAAACACCCATACAATGCTGCATTTGTTGCTAAGGTTTTCTTGAATGGGGTTGCAAAGTTGTATGGATTTCCTATATCCATAGTTACTGACAGAGATGCCATTTTCTTGAGTACATTTTGGAAGGAATTGTTTGCTTGTAGTGGTGTGGAGCTGAAGTATAGCTCAGGATATCACCCTCAAACTGATGGGCAGACTGAGGAGGTGAATAGGTGCTTGGAAGGGTACCTCAGGTGTATGACAGGTTCACTGCCGCAAGATTGGCTTAAATGGTTGTCTCTAGCTGAGTACTGGTACAACACTAGTTTCCATTATGCTATCAACTTGACTCCATTTGAAGCTTTGTATGGATATCCTCCTCCAGTTCATGTCTCTTACTTTCCTGAAGTCAGCACAATCGAAGTAGTGGATGTGCTCCTCACTAAAAGAGAGGGAATGATTGTTGATCTTAAGAAATCACTGGAAAAAGCTCAACAAAGGATGATGGATTAAGTCAACAAATATAGGACGGACAGAAAATACAACATTGGTGACTGGGTTTGGTTGAAGCTTCACCCTTGCCGGCAATTATCCGTAGCTAAAAGGCCTGCTCCCAAGCTAGCTGCTAAGTTTTTCGGACCTCACCCTGTTATTCAATGCATTGGTCTTATTGCTTATAGGCTGCAATTGCCTCCTGGAAGTCAGATTCACAATGTTTTGACTTTTAAGCCATTTTTTTGTATTTTTTTTATTATTTTATTAACTCTTATAAGAAGACTTAAGCCATATGTGGCTAACTTTCTTCCATTCTAACAAGGGTTGTTCCGAGGATTCGAATAAAAACTTGTTAGATACTTATTCTCAATTTTTTTATTTATCTTTTATTTATCAATTTTATATTTTAATCTATTTTGAGTGATTAATGTGAATATTAAAACTAGTCATTCTTTTAGGATCCTAAGCAACAACTAGCTAATTTATCTAATTAAATTCGGAACTGTTTAATTAGGTTAATACAAGTAGTAAGAAAATCGGTAATCTAATTATTTAATCCGAGCTTGAATGATTAAAAGTTACTAGAATTGGTGTTCTTCTAAATTCTAAAACGATTGTCAAACTACTCTAAGAACTTATTTAGAGGTTGTCTAGGGGTGGCAATGGGACAGATGGACGTCCATGGAGCAATTCCATTTGTCCAATAAATAAACTGGACAGACTTGTCCAAGTCTATTTAATAAACGGACGGACCAGACCCAACCAACTAAATTAGCCGGGTTTGGACGGGTTCTCGTCCAACAATAATATTTTTCTGGAACTTGAATTTTGTTTTGAAAACTTATTTTTTATGAAAAAAATATTTTTTTGAAAAATTAATATTTTTTTAAAAATTAAATAATAAACGGACAAACGGGAACCCGTCGGGTTTGTCCCGTCTGTCCATGTATATAGCTAGACGGGTCTGATCCAGTCCGTTTATTAAATGGGACAAAAAGTATTGTCCATATCCCGTCTAAACTTAGACGGACGGACGGGTTATATGGACCCTGGTTATCAGAACCGGATCGGACCGACCGATCCGTCCGGTTCAACCGGACATTTTCACCTTTCCAGTCCGATTCAGCTATTGGATCGAATTTTCCTGGTTGGACCGATCGACTCGACTGATTTTTAGCGAACTAGAGAACCAGCCGGTCTGGTTTGATGACGTGTCAAAACGACGCCGTTTGACACAGCACACGGGCCCAAAACCAAGGACCCAATAAAAAAAATTCTCACTAGTATTTTAAATTTTCACTATAAAATTATTTTATAGTGAAAATTATTCTTCACTATAAAATTTTATTTATAGTTGGTAAATCTTAAAAATGTATTACAGTTTAATTACTAAATCATACAAATTAAATACGGAACTCTACGATCTAATTATGATACCTTACGAATTAATTTCGAAACCTTACAAATTAATTACAAAATTTTACGGCTTAGATGGTATTAGAATTGAAATTGATTTGAAATAAGGTTTGAAATTTACTTATTCTTAGTAAGGAAGCAGTTTCGACCACTTTTTATTCGATTAACGGCTACGGAAGAGGCTTGAAAAATCTCAATTTATTTTATTATAATTTTTATATTTTATTTTGTATAAGCTGATTAGATTTATTAAAAAGATGAAAAAGGGCACAACAGAGATGTGCACCTACGGGACCGGAACAATAAAACTTGCTAATAAAATTTAAAGAAAAACAACGACTTATTTGTTCGTCCAATACTAAATACCCTGAAATTCGAAATTATATTAGTAAATTTACAGTGTTGTACTAGGTTATTATTTCGGGAAGTTTATAAACAAAAGTAATTTGAATATTTAAGTGTGTTTGAATTTTGAATATTTTTTTATTTGAATGTTAGATAATTTCTTTATTTTCAATTTTTGATCTACTTGATATACTTTATTTTGATATATTATAAAATGCTACGGTAAAAAAATCAGCCGTTCAATCCGGTTTAATAGTCTAAGATTTACTGGTTTAATGTGTGAACGATTCCGAACGGACTAGCAACTACAATTCGGTCGAACCCGGTTCAACTCGGTTGAATCACCAAATTTTTATTTCCGGTTCGCTGTCCGGTCTGGTTCTGATAACACTGATATGGACAAATGTCCATATTGCCACCCCTAGTTTTAGCCCATGGCCTATTCCTAGCAAATTGAATAGCTTGTAGAATTATTCCAGGGACAGAGGAATTCATATGTTTACAAGAATTAAAACCATGTTTTTCCAAAACTGACTTATCATGGGTGCTTGTGAACACTGAACAGTAATCATCTTCTTCTCTTTTTCTTTTTGTTATAACTGATGCAAAGGTTTACTCACATTTGTGTCTTCCTAAGAAATGATCAAACAATATTGTAGTATGTACATCCAATGATTATAGATATAAACCAAGGAAGTTATTTTTTTTTTTAATAAGCAGAGGTGCAGCAAACTGACACATAAATTATATATAAATTAGGTAATTTTTCTTGTATATAAGTTATAAGTGAAGTAATATTTTTTTATGGCATTTGAAAGTTTTTTTCCCTTCTTCCTAATTACAGGTGAACCAAGCTCTGTTTAATGACACCCGAACTCATCTCTATATATACACAAAGGTAAGTAATTAGTTTGTAACATTTTCTTGATAAAAAAGGAATAATAATTTGTACTCCTTCCAGTCCGAATTATACGTCGCGCACGTATTTCGAGGAGGTCGGATGGTTCACTATTTGGCCCCGAAAAATTTCGTATTTTTTTCCGAACGTACGTTAAGGATTTGCGTACGTTCGAAAAAAAGTACATAATTTTTCGACGTCAAATAGTGAACCATCCGACCTCATCGAGATACGTGCGCGACGTTTAATTCGGACCGGAGGGAGTAACATGTTGATATCATCATACTATACACTATGGTTTTAATTTAATTGTGACAATTGCTTGCACTAATATTTAATTCATGTAAATTATCAGACAAAGACGGTGGAGTGTTTCAATAATTTATGTTCTGGGTTTGTACTCGTACGACAAGATAACACACCAGGTGCTGCCTACGATAAAATTTCAGTATCAGGCGGGTCTATAATTGAAGAAACATTCTCAATTGAAAAAGGTATTTTATTTTATAGTTATAATATGAATTGTTATTACATAAATTTCTTTTTTTAAGGATTGGAAATAACATAATGTTGTTACATAATGCAGGATCAGTCAAATGGGAATTGGTATCTCCGATTGGGACTGAGCAAAGAAATTATTGGACGGTGGCCGAAAAATATATTTTTCGGCGGGTTAGCAGACGCAGCAAATTTTATTGACTGGGGAGGAGAAGTTTATAGTCCTTCAAATGAGCCAAGTCCGGCGTTGGGGTCCAGTCAAAAGTCTTTTTCCAGAGATACCAACATAGATGCATATTGTAAGAAGATTACCGTTTCCATTGAAAACTATGTCGAGAATGCTGCTGTTGCTGGTACCGAAATATTTAGAGATGCACCAGTAACTTTCATGATGTCGGCGACGAAGGTGTTGCCCGAGCTGACTTTTACCGCCTTGTTTTTTTTTGGAGTCCCCGGTCAATTTATTGGAAAGTGATGTAATAATCATCCTTAATTTTGCTCCTTTTGGAAATGAATAACTTTAACATACTTTGAATACTCTGAATCTATAATTTTACTCTTTTTGGACATGAATATTCTTCTTCTTTTTTTGCCGAAATATGAATAGTTAATTGAGTCAACTGCAGGGTTACAAAATAAAGACGTCTAAAACAACTAAGAGATTTAGTACAAGCAGCCCAGGCAAGAAAAATAAAGGCACAAAGGCCAACAACTCAGTCAATCCATACACGAGATACTGGCCAAACTAACCAACCCAAAAAAAGTCTAATTACAACAACTGACTCAACAACCCTAATCTATCAAAACTTTGGCAAAACTACCTTTGCCGCCGCCGAGGGAATCACCGCAACCGTAAAGAAGACTAAGAAAGTCATTGATCACCTCCATTAAGAAAGCTCAAGCATGACAATCACCTCCCCAACAAAATCCAGGACTCAATGGCTCCTTAAATCATGTAATGTTTTTAGTAAAATTATATATACATACCCATAGAATTTTTTTAGTCTCTTTTTTATCATTCAGGTAATTTCTCAGTCGAGTTAATGAAATTTTTAGTACTTGCACTAGCTTAAGTGTACTGATTTGGTACCTGAACTCATTTTCGATCACATTTGATACCTCCACTCGAATGATCGATCACATTTTGTCCCTCATACTGACGCCGCCCAACGCATTCTGTTAAATGTTTGACATGACATGATGTGGCATGACACATCATATGCCACGTGTCATTTTGCTGATGTGTCATGCCATAACAGCAAAATTGACCGGAGTTAAAAACGGGCTTGCGTAAACGGGCACATCGGACACTTAACGGAATGCGTTGGACGACGTCAGTATGAAGGACCAAATGTGATCGATCATTCGAGTGGAGGTATCAAATGTGATCGAAAATGAGTGGAGGTACCAAATCAGTACACTTAAGCAACTGCAGCTGCTAAAAAATTCATTAACCCTTTCTCAATCAATTGTAGGGGTGTTCAAAAACCGGACCGATCCGGAAACCAAACTGGAACCGCCGATTTGGTTCTGTTCAGTTCGAATTATTTGATCGATATTAAATAAAAATTATGATAAAAATGAAATGCGGATATGCTATAATAATAATGATTTAATCGTGTCAAAATATGGGTAGTAACAGATGAAAATAATTTATGTCAGTTTTCAATGATTGCAGTTTTAGTTTACTCAAATAATTTCTGAAATAAGTTTATTTAGGACTTTTAATTACCAATTAGGTAGTTAAAAAAATAAGTTCTAGATTTTTTTATATATATAAAAAGAATTAGGTTGTTATTAAATAACTAGCACAGTATATTCTAATAAATTACTATTCATTTAAATAAAGCAATTACCAATGAGTGTGAAAATGATGCGTGTGCTTTTAGTATAAAAATTAGTAAAAGTATTAATATCTCTAACATTACTCTTTAGAAAAAATACCATTAGTATGTCATATTTTTTTTCCTGAAATTCAATATTTGACTTTTATTGGAATTAATTAGATTGATATGAAATCAATTAGATTGATTTGGCATGATAGGGAATTAATTCCAGTATCCTATTTAATGATATACTCTTTGTATATATTTATATTTCCGGTGGAATAGAAAATCAAACTAGGATATACTCTTTGCCTTATAAATAGGATACTGGAATTAATCACATATCAATCTAATTAATTCCCGTATACAAGTAAATGAATGTCAAATCAATCTAATTAATTCCAATAACTTTCATAATACATATATATACATATACGATCATATTTCCTTTCAGCAGCAAGGTTTCAATTTTGTAAAGAAAAGCAAAGCATTGGTGAGTTTTTTGTTGTTTCTTATAATTAGTAGTGTGTATTCTTGTAAATATATCATACATGTAGCCTCGATTAATTTGCTGACGTGGGCATGTTTTGCTCTTTCAGAGTTTGATCATGGCTTTAAGGGATGTTTTACTTCTTGTGTTGGTATGGATGCGGGTTACCCAAATTGGAGTTGGAGCCCGTAATTGGAATTGGTCTACCAATCAAGAGTTGGAAGTAGAGAAAGAGCGTAAACTTATGACCAAGCCAGCAATATTTCAAACTCAATCCAACAGCAATCCTGGCTATCATGTGGGTATAATTATGTAATTTGCTTCTTTAATTAGTGTTGTTATATACACTTAGCTTAATTAGCTAGGTTTCATGTCTAATCAGTGGGCGATACTTCGGACAAATGATTTAAATAAGAAATACACTGGGCTTCCATGATCACGAGCTTGTACAACCCACAAGTGAGTGGTGATCAATATAGTGCTTGTCGAATGAAGGTCCAAAATGGTCAAGAATATATCGAGGCTGGATGGATGGTAAGTTATCGTTTAATTAACATAATTCTTGTTCAAATTCCTACTTGATGCATATAATGTATACTATTTTCTTTGTAAGAAATTAATTTGTAATTAATCCCCCCTTCTTCCTAATTACAGGTGAGCCAAGCTCTGTTTAATGACACCCGAACTCATTTCTATATATACACAAAGGTAAGTAATTAATTTGTAGCATTTTCTTGATAAAAAAGGAATAATAATTTGTAACATTTTGATATCATCATACTATACACTATGGTTTTAATTTAATTGTGACAATTGCTTGCACTAATATTTAATTCATGTAAATTACCAGACAAAGACGGTGGAGTGTTTCAATAATTTGTGCTCTGGGTTTGTACTCGTACGACAAGATAGCTCACCAGGTTCTAGATACAATCAAACATCAGTATCAGGCAGGTCTATATGGGAAGAAACATTCACAATTGAAAAGGTATTTTATTATATAGTTATAAGTAGTATAAATTTGTTATTACATAATTTATTTATTTTTAGGATTGGAAGTAACATAATGTTGTTACATAATGCAGGATCAATCAAATGGGAATTGGTATCTCCGAGTGGGAGTGAGCCAAGAAATTATTGGATGGTGGCCGAAGAATATATTTTCCGGCGGGTTAGCAGACACAGCAAATTTTATTGATTGGGGAGGAGAAGTTTATAGTCCTTCAAATCAGCCAAGTCCGGCGATGGGGTCCGGTCAAAAGTCTTTCTCCAGAGATATTACCGTAGATGCATATTGTAGGAAGATTGCCGTCTCCAATGAAAACTATGTGTTCGAGAATGCTACTGTTGCTGGTACTGAAACATTTAGAGACACACCTAGTAATTTTTATGATGTCCGCGACGAAGGTATTGTCAGAGCTGACTTTTCCCGTCTTGTTTTTTTTGGAGGCCCCGGTCAATTTACTAGAAAGTGAATGTAATAATCATCCTTAATTTTTCTCCTTTTGGAAATGAATAACTTTAAAGTACTTTGAATATTCTAAATCTATAATTTTGCTCTTTTTGACATGAAGATTCTTTTTTTTTCCTGAAAAATCAATTAGCTCAAAACGCAGTCTTACAAAACAAAGATGTCTAAAGTTAGCTAATTAATAACATTACAAATGGATTCAATTTTCACGCAAGTCCATAAAATGGGTATATATCTCATTTTGGCATTTTAACAAACACTTTGCATACCACTAAGATATTGCCACCGGTTGTTTTCTATGATAAATCTAGAACCCAACTTTTTAATCAAGCTATTCATCATTTTTTATAATTTAATGGTGTATTATGAACGCAAAATGAAAAGAAATTCATGATCGGTAAACCAATTAAATGCCTAACTTCACTTGACCACATGACCATTATGGACACATCGTGTGTTTTTGTTGTTTCTTATAATTAGTAGCGTATATATATAAGTTTTGCTCAGCTGTCCACTTCAGGTTAGCATTGTGTCCATGTTTAGGTGGATTCAAAATACCTTTTATTTTAATAAAATTTAAATGTAGTAAAATAAAATTTAAATGTAGTATAAATGTTAAAAAGGTACTCCCTTTGATCCGAATTAAATGTCTTCCTCGCATCCCAATATTCAGTAGGGAACGCATATCAAGGAGGCCGGATGAGGTACTATTTGACCCCAAAAAATTCCGTATTTTTTTTCGAACGTACGTTAAGGATTAACGTACTTCCGAGAAAAAATTCGGGGCAAAATTGTCTCAAATAGTGACTGTTCTGGCCGTTTTAAGATACGTTCCGAAACAGTAAAAGCAAATGCTAAAACGACGTTTAATTCAGACCGGAGGGAGTAATATACTATCAATCTAATAAAAAATTAATTTCTTTCTCTTTCTCAAATTAATAAACCATTTTCTCTCTCTCCTCTCTTTTTTTTCTTTCTGTTTCCCGTAGAACAGTAGAACTCCCTCTCTTTATCCTTTTTCTCTTCCAAATTTCAATTTATTCAACGGGATGGAAAAAGTAACTTATATGAATATATATATATATATAACCACCATCTTTAATTTGCTTCATTTTAATTCCTCTGTTTTGCATCCTGTTGTGTTGTGGGATATGCAGAAAGAAACAAAGGGTTATTTGGAATTAGAACAATCGTTTTAGCTAGGGGTGGCGATATGGGACGGATGGACGTCCATGAAGCAATCCCATTTGTTCAATAAATAAACTGGATAGATTTGTCCAAGTCTATTTAATAAACGGACGGACCAGACCCATCCAACTAAATTAGCCGGGTTTGGACGGGTTTCCGTCCAACAATAAATTTTTTCTGGAACTTGAATTTTTTTTTGAAAACTTATTTTTTTTTGAAAAATAAGAATAATTTTTTTGAAAAATTAATATTTTTTTAAAATTAAATAATAAACGGGCAACCCGTCGGGTTTGTCCCGTCTGTCCATGTATATAGCTGGACGGGTCTGACCCAGTCCGTTTATTAAATGGGACAAAAAGTATTATCCATATCCCGTCTAAACTTGGACGGACGGACGGGTTATATGGACAAATGTCCATATTGCCACCCCTAAGGTTGTCTAGGTAATTAGGATTAACTAAAGAGCTTATTTTAATTAATTAATCTTAAGGAAGAACAAGGTTGTTAGAGCTTGTTTGTAATTATAGCCAATTTATACGAAAAATAAAAGAGTAATTTTGTGTATGCATAATCAACTTTTGACATCGACTTCGAGGTAAAATTCCTTACTAGACATTTTATCATTAATTCATATTCTCAATCATTTTACTGTTGTTTTTCATTATCAAGTTAAAAACAATTGTTATATATCCAATCGATATATAATAGACTAAATTAATATATTTATTTGAATATTCGAGATTCGGAGGTACAAATAATAAAAACTAATCGATATAATAGGCAAATGTAATTTGTAAAAACCAAAACTATGCAAAAATAGTAAATGGGTCAACAAAAAAGCTACGGTAACAAGTCAAAATTTACCGTTTTGCTTCGACCAAATCAAATTTGAGTCACTGTAGTCTAATTGGTTGTTTTATTTCAGCCCTCTGTGTTATTTTTGATTTAAAACCTCCCTCCACTTAAGTCGAATGATTTATTTCATCCCTCCGTCTAACGCCATCCACTTTTTCCGTCTATTTGCTTACGTGTCAATTGACACTTCGTTTTTCTTTCTTTTCCTTTTTTTTTTTTTTTCTTTCCTGGACCGAGCTCTCCTCTCTTGTTTTCTTTTCCTTCTTTTTCTCCCTTTCCTCTACGCTCTCCTTCTTCCTTTCTTTTTCCTTTCTTCCCTTCTCTGCTCTCTTTCACTCTTCTCTCATCCCTTTTCTTTTTCTTTCTTTCTCTATTTTTTTCTTTTCAGTGTGGGTTGCTATGTGTGATTTGGATTTCGGTGGTTGGTGTCGCGCGGCTGTGATGGTGGTTTGACGCGGAGCGGCAGTGAGGATTGGATATGGGTTTGTGGTGTTTGGCCGGTTCGGTTAAGAGATCGAGGGAGGCAGAGGCGAGGGCAATTGGTTTTGATGGTGGAGGACCGAAGGTGGTGGGCTTGATTTGAAGCCGAGGGTGTGTATTTTATTGGCTTTGTGATTGGGTTTTTGAGTTGTGATTGGTGTTGGTGATGGACAGAAATGGAGGTGGTGGATCGGGCTTGATTTTGTGTGATTTTGGTGGGTGAGATGCAATGATTGATGACGATGAGGATGCGGCGATTGGGGCGAGAGGGTGGTGACGGAGGAGGAAGAAGAAAAAGAAAGAAAAAAATGACGTGTCATTTGACGTGACGTGGCGTGTCACGTCAGCAGTCAGTGACATAGAGATTGACGTGGCATGACACGTAAGCAAACAGACGAAAAATATGGAAGACGTTAGGCGAAGGGATGAAATAAATCATTGGGCTTAAGTGGAGGGAGATTTTAAATCAAAAATAACACAGAGGGCTGAAATAAGACAATCAATTAGACTGCAGGTACTCAAATTTGATTTGGGCCTTTTGCTCTCAATAAATAAACACACGTGAGCACAAATAAGAGAATTTTTCCCCAAAAGATTGTATTTTATAAACTTATTTCCCATTGTCTAATACTTTTAAACATAATTATTAACTAATGGCTATTTTTCCATGTCAGCTCCACATCTGTTATTAAATATTAAAAAATTATTAAAAAAGCGAAATGTTATTTACAAAATTAACATCCCATTCTATTTACGAAATTGCCATTCTATTCATCACTTTGCCCAACTCTTCGTCCCAGCAAACTTCATTCTGGGTTTTCCTTCTCCCTCCTCCATTACCCAAGCTCGTGGCTACCTTGCGTCGAGGAAGATCCTCTCCTCCCCCAAACTCCTCGCGTCCTGCATCAAGTCCCGCAAAAATGAAATTACAACCAAGGTTCGTCCCCTCCCTCAAACTCCTCGCGTTCTCCATCAAGTCCCGCAAAAATGACATCACAACCAAGGTTCGTCTCCTAAAACTCTCTCATTTTTTTGTTCCTTTTGCTCTAGCTGTTTTCTTTAGGGGTGTACAAGAACCGAGCCGGACCGGAGCCGTCCTTTTTTTGGCCCGGACCAGACCGACCCGGTTTTTTTTTTTTGACCCGGACCGGACCGGACCGGAAAGTTTCGGTTTGGTCCGGTTCTCCATCCCTCAAATCGGGGAATCGGAGAACCGGAAATATATATTTATATATTTATAAATATATAAATATATATATATGCATAATAATATCAAAATATCCATTTTGTTCAATGGTTAACTCATCACTTATTATATTAAAGGGGAGAGGTTCAAACCCTCTTGGCTCCACTTTTTTTGTATTTATGTGTAAAAATAAATTTTAAGTAAAAAAAAAATTAGAACCGGCCCGGCCGGACCGGAAATGTCCAGGCCGGGCCGGTTCTGTCCTGGACAGGAACCGGTAAGTCCGGTTCTGTCCTGGACAGGAACCGGTAAATCCGGTTCTAGCCCAAGAACCGGACCAAACCGGCCCGTGTACACCCCTAGTTTTCTTCTAATTTTTTTTTTCATTTGTACACTAAAGTGCCAGTATGCAAAGCAGGGGACGGTACTGACTTTGAAAACGGCAACGTTTGGTGTTTCCAGCTCTTAGCCATCAGCTTGGTGTTTCCAGCTCTTAGCCATCAGCTATCCACAGCCTGGTGTACGCTGGTGAGTTTCCTTTGTTCTACTTCCCTGCAATCATTTCAAATGGGCGGAAATGATTTTTTGCCATCTTTTCAATTTTGGGGCAGTGGCCTTTTTCCAATGTTTGTTCCTGTATGTAATGAATGCTATTTGTAATGTAAGAAAGCAGAAAACTTGAGTTTTTAGTATTATAAAGTTCTGCACTTTCTCGTGGTTTTGTGATATTAGTTATGAATTTAGAGTTGTCGCAGCTTCTTTGTGGAATTATCACAAAAGAAAGCATTTTGTATCGCTGAACCAACTTGCTCGCAATTTAGAACGTACCTATTGTTGCTGTCAACTTGAAAAGAGAACAGAAATATCATGGGAAGGTGAAAGTTGTGGTTGTTTCTTTGAGGGATGTTGGCGTTAAGCTTCTTTAAATCTGGCGAAGATAAAGTGGTCGTTAGCTGGTTTATGTTGCGAAACTTGTAGCTTTTTTTGTAGTTTCACCCTGGTCTTGCAAGGACTACAGAGAATGCCAATTGAAAAATGGATGTGCCTGTTTTGATATTCAAAGAACTTGAACTCTTTTGTCCATCCATACAGTTATTTCCAAATGATTAAGCATTTTCTAAGTGATCGTGACATATACAAATTGATTCCTAGTTCTTTATGATGGTTTTGTGTTTCTTGTACTCCTAGGCGCAACAACAATTCTTGGGAATTGTATTTCCCGTTCAACTATTAGATTTTTTGTCAAAATTGATAGCGAACCAAATGGTTTCCTTTAGTGATCTTGTTTTGTTTTTGATGTAATTGCAGCTCAAATTCTCAGACTTTTCCTTGAGATCAATAGCACTGCATAGATCCGACAGTCTCAAGTGCTAGGATTGGTCTAATGCAACCGCTGACGTCTCGCTTTAAGAAAATGGGCACATCTTCTAGTTTATAGCAGAAAATAGAATCAGTTTTTGTTCTAATTTTTAGTTAAAGTAAACTGCCAAGTTCAAATCGTTTAGCAATACTAGATAACATCGCTCCTGATAAAATGGGTTTCTTATCACATATAATCGATTACGAACTTCACAGAAATGTGTGATCTCCATATTCATACCAGAGCAAAAGATCAAGAAATTGGAAAAGGAAAGGTGTGTTTCTGAACTGTATATATTTCGCCAATCCATGCCAATTAAGGTACAATACATCATCTATGAGATTATCTAACCCTTAACCTGTCCAACACAAACTAGCACCCTACATTTCCTAACATGATTAGATCAAGTGAATTCCGCCACAAAGACTTAATTCTCAGTAAAAATATAGGAGCAATTAGGACAAGTGAAGAAAGTTGTTTGGCTTTTATCTGCTGATCTCATCTGTGCATAAGAGAAAAAAACAAATGCATTAGGTAAGACCAAAAACCATAAGAATCAATTGTAGCGATCAGAAAGAAACTGGTACGGAGTAGAAGTTACCTGTTTAAAGTAAAATCTCAGCTTAGGGTGGTTGCATTTTTCACATTTCTTGAATATCCGTCGACAAAAAGTTGCAATTAAAAACCAGCAACATATTCCAAGAAAAATAAAACAACCTGCAATTTGAATTGTAAGCCAGTATTATCATCCAGCTAAGAACAACTTCTGGTCACTGATTTTCAGGACAATTTCCCCAAAATCCGAATATTAATTCTCTATCATTTAGCTAAATCACAAAATCAATAGCAAAACTAATCTAAATTAGGTAAAAAGAAACGAAATCGCTCATTTCATGGGAAACAAAAAGAATTCACAAAAGCTAAGCACTTCCTATTCAATTTAAACAGATACCCAGATATCTTAGCACCCCAAAACACAACAAAATGAACAAAAACACCACTTCCAGCTGAAAATAAAACAGAAACTGCAATACCCATTTGGTATATTAGCTCAATGTGCAAGAAATTACAAGAATAAAACAGAGAAGGAGGGAGAGAGTTACCAGGAAATGATGAGGGGTTTGGGGGGAGAAGATGGTGAGAGCAGCACAATAGGGCTAGGATCGGATCTGGTATTCTCTGAGTTGCTCTACCAGTTTAGAAACGAGCAGAGACAGAGAAGGAGAGTGAGAAACAATGAGACGGCGACTGTGAGGAGGCGACGGTGAGGAGGCGACGGTGAGGAGGCGACGGTGAGGTCGGCGGCGGCGGAGGAGGCGATCAAAATCTGACATCAACGCTAGGTTTTGGTAATTGAAAAGAAATGCCAAGGAGAGGAGGCACTGGAGAGTGGAGATACAGATTAAGGGTAATGACCTAGGGAAACTGTTTGATACTTTTAAATATTTTGTTTTATTAATTAATTAGTAAATTTAAAAAAAATTAAAAACATGTATTAGTATAATAGTAATATTATCCTATATCTCACAAATTATCTTATTTTAGTAATTAAATTTAAAATTATCCTAGAGAATAAATTTTTTTAAATACTATATTTTAATAAAAGACTCCAAATAAGACGTGACTGTAATTGCACTTCCGACCCCGCGTTTCGCCCACACCAGAAACCACACGAATCATTCCTCATCTCCCCTCCTCATTCCGCTATTCCCAACCTCTCTCCTCTTGTATGGCCTTAAGAAACTAAATCTCACGAGTCAAAAATCCCCAAAATGTCCTCAGCAATCCCACCAATTACCTCCCCTACCTCAGATGACATCGTCGACACCACCGCGCCGTTACTTCCCGCAGTCTCCCACACCGATTCCGCCAACAACAATAATTCGAGCCGCCGATCGCCCTCCGTCCGGCGCCAGTCTTTACACGAGGCGGCGAGGTTTCTCCGCCGCGCCAGCAGCCGGAGGATGATGAGAGAGCCGTCCATGTTGGTCAGGGAGTCGGCAGCGGAGCAGTTAGAGGAGCGACAGAGCGATTGGGCGTATTCCAAGCCAGTGGTGGTTCTTGACATCCTGTGGAACTTTGCCTTCGTGGCCGTAGCAGTTGCAGTGCTGATTTTGAGCAGGGATGAGGACCCGAACATGCCCCTGAGGCTGTGGATTTTAGGGTATGCGCTGCAGTGTGTCCTGCATATGGTTTGTGTGTGCGCAGAGTATAGGAGAAGGAGGATGCGCCGGTTAGGATTTGGTAGCAGCACGGAGGCTGGGGAAGGTGGGTTTGGAAGTGATGGCAATTCAAGTTTGGGATCCAGAGGAGATTCTGGAGAGTACGTGTCTCTGGTGCAGTTGGAGGATGATGGAACAAGGTATTGTTGGCTAATTAAAAGAGTGATCACATGAATGTATGAATAAAATTTACTTTTGTTAATTAAATGTCAGCTGATGATGCCAGAAGTAAACTTCTAATTAAGTATGCGTTTGTAGTGGGAGAAAATGATGTGCTTGGTAGTCGGTAGATTTATGTTTGGTAGGTATGAAGTGTCACTGCTTGTTTGTGGCTTTGTTTGTTATAGAGAAGTTCTATGCTAGTAATGATGTACCTTTTTTTGCTTCAGTAATATTATGAAGGGAAGAGATGAGAGCACAGTTATGGGATTTCTGCTTCTTTTTGTGTTGGATCGTGTATATGTTATTGGTATAGAATGTTTCTGATGTACAAGTCTCATTCAGTTTCAGTCTATTCCTTGTTTCTTTCTTAAACATAAGAAGTGAAGGGGTATTTAGTTAAATTTTAGTTTTTTTTTTTTTGCTGAGTTAGCTGAAGTGACTTAAACTTTGATGTGCATTTATCCCTATCTAAGTTGTGTTCTTTCCCATGGCATTTTTTTTTATTAGTTATTTTGTCAAACCATTGCTTTGGAGCTGGGATACACTGGGTGCATGTGACGTGCATATTTTATGTGATTTTAAGTGAAACGTGACACAAAGTCAATGGAATAATTCTGTGTTCCATTTGTATGTAAATATGTTCAGCAGTGTTGCAAAGCATCTAGAATCTGCAAACACAATGTTTTCATTCATCTGGTGGATCGTTGGATTTTATTGGGTATCTGCCGGTGGTCAAGCCCTGGCAAATGACTCTCATCAGCTCTATTGGTACTCTCCACCCTCCCCTAACTGTGTTGCTTTGTTTTGAGGAAGTACTATTTACGAAGAGTCTCACTTTTGAATGTGATTTTTTGTTTTGCAGGCTTTGTATAGTTTTTCTTGGTTTTGACGTGTTCTTTGTCGTTTTTTGTGTTGCTCTGGCATGCGTGATTGGAATTGCTGTATGCTGCTGTCTTCCATGCATTATTGCAATCTTATATGCTGTTGCAGACCAGGTGACTCGAACAAACTTATACGCCTCATCTTTTACGTTTTTTTTCTATAATATAGCGATTATCTTCCACACTTGACTTGCTTATTTTTCTCCTTTTGTTTATTTGTTTTGGATGGTGGTTATGCCTATTATGTAAAAATCTGCAATTATAGCCAGATGGTAGGGAGCACACAGAATTTGTCTTGGGATGAATGCGAGTATAGAGAGAATTCTAGGGGACAAGCTGGGTTTTTTTTATGGTGGGGATAGATGTTGCTAATTATCCTTAGTGAATCATATTTGAAGTTATGAATCCATGTCAGGAAAACAGTAAACTATGTTGTTGTACTCAACTCAGAAAGTTAGTGATAAATTGATCTGTGCTATGGAGGGAAATACAGAACAGCACAATTTGGTATGCATAAATGGTTATAGGAGACAGACAATTACTCTAATGGATGGCTGGTGCTTGATGCTGAAACAGTTTTAGGGTTGGGCTGAACATGTGCATGCCTCCTCTTAATGTGGACAGCAACTAGTCTGAGAGCAAAGTCATGCCAGTTTTGTGAAAATTGTTTCAGATTACATTTATCCTGCATGGGATGGTGTGATTCAATTTATTTTGAGTCTCTATGTTGTGGTCACATAAGAGTACCCAATATGCTTTACATAGTTTCTTGGTTGAATGTTGAATATATTTGCGGTTTAGTAGAAGTTATTCACCATACCCCTGTCGTAATGTTTATAAGTGTGAAATAGAGGTGAAACTGGGATCCGGAGAGCCATATGATTTTGGAAAGCTACAAGAAATGTCACTCGTTCCCCATAAAAGTTTTAATTTGCGCGTAGCCAATATCTACTTCATTATTTTGCAGTTTAAGGATGCTTTATGATATATGTATGACATGGTTTGAGCATGAATCTCTCATGCAATGCTGAGTCACGTGCGTAGTTCTTCAGTAGTATTTGTTTGGTAAGGGGATTGTACCAATCTCTTAAAAGGAGATTTTCATGTAGATTGGTGGGGTAGCCACCGAGCTTTGTATTTGTTTTTATTTAAACGTATTGTCATGTTTTTTTTTTTTTAGTGTGCAGTTGAAATTTGGAAATTACACTCGGTAGTTTTGTATTTTATATTTCATTGATTTAGTGTCTTAGTTAACTTTTATTGAATTCATCAAAGCAGGAGGGAGCGACCAAAGAAGATATTGACCAGCTCCAAAAGTTCATATTTCAAAAGATTTGTAATAATGAAAAGCTTGCTGACGAGTCAGGAGGAGGAATAATGACTGAATGTGGCACAGATTCTCCAATGGAACATGTTCTTTCTGAGGATGATGCGGTATCTAGCTCAACTCTTGCTTGTTTTTTTTATCCGAGATCAACTCTTACTTTGTTTACCATTGCTTTGTTAGTTTAAGAGCTGATTCTTTTCTTCTCTTTTTGAAATGAACTTTTGATGATGACCTGCATTCACATGGCGTTTTAGGCATATATTTATCAGTTTAGAAACCAAGAAAATATTACACCATATTTATCTGTTTAGTAACTAAGAAAAGATTACACCCTACTTAATAACTTTAGGACATTGTTTTCTGAAAGATGATCCGATGATTACTGGAATTCATAAGGTTTTTACAAACATATGATCAGTGTTTTTTGTTCTATACCGTTCTATTTATTGTTGTTCTTGTAGGAATGCTGTATCTGCCTCTCTTCCTATGATGATGGAGTTGAGCTGAGACAACTTCCTTGTGGTCATCACTTCCACTGTGCCTGTGTGGACAAGTGGTTGTTTATTAATGCCACTTGTCCTCTTTGCAAGTATAACATCTTGAAGAGTAGCCACCAAGACAGGGAGGAGGTGTAGAAGGGGGGGATTTTAGCACGAGAGCTTTTCGGTGCATAACATGTCGTTGGACTCAACACAAGTCTTTCCATTGTTGTTTTTGTTGTTGTAGAAGTAGGACATGTTGTTGTATTCGTGGTGACATTGTTATGCTTGTGTATAATATTTATTTGGTGATGTTCTTTTATAGAAGTGTTTCATTGTTTAGTTACTTCTACAAGCACATTGAGGTTTCCAGATTTTTTTTTTCAAACTATGGGTACTGGATGCTATCTCATTAAGAGACTTGATTAAGTAAAAAAGAAGAAAAAAACAATCAAAAATCGAAAACCAAATGTGGTATTTGAAAACGGGTTTATGGAATTGGGTTTTCCTGCTGCAGTTATGTAAATGTTCAATTCGATTATTACCAGCACAAGCGCGAAAGAAAGGCATCACAAACAGTCTATCCACAACACAGACTGCTAAAAAAGATCGAACGTGAATCAGTTAGACTCTTCTGATTCTTTGCTCGGAGATTCTTCTCCCAAAGGTGCAGTTGCATCCAAAGATAGCTGGGTATTGTTATACTGTTAAATCACCAAAACTGATCCCTAGCTTGTTGGCCTCTCCTGTTTCGTCAACAACAGCATCAGTTTTGGTGATTCAACAGTATAACAATAGCCAGCTATCTTTGGATGCAACTGCACCTTCCGGAGATGAATCTCCGAGCAAAGAATCAGAAGAGTCTAACTGATGGTGGGCCTCACTTCCCCTATCGCTCCCAATTCTGGCCATTCAAGCTCCATCCACGATCAACTAGGATTCCAACTGAGCAAGGTGCATTCTCAAGAACTCTACAGTTAACCTGATGCGTGTCACTTCGAGTTGTTTCCAGCGAGCCATCCCACCTCTGGTGTTTATGGAATGGAAGAAGGATGATTGCAGCACCCTTACTCTCAGCAGTGGAGCAAATATCCTCGTGCATGTCAGACATTGAAGAGGGAGCAGTAATTGGCCGGACAGAAACCCGGTTCAGTTGCTGGAAAGCCTCAAATGTAACAACTATCTGATCAGCACCATTACGCCGACCCTTATTCCAAAATGGTAACCCATTTTCCCTCACCTTGTTCACCATCAATATGGCAGATGACCTCTCTGAGAGCTCCATGAGATGGAGTGCATACACGCAAAGACCTTCAGACTTCAGAACCCCTCGTGAGGCTTCAAGAAGATTCATTATTGATGCAATGTTTCTTGACCTGTGGAAACAGGGCAAAATGCGAAGTTGGGTGTTTGATTTTTTCGGAAGGAAAATGGGAGGAAAACTAATATTTTCCACTGTTTGGTTGAACAAAAACAGTAGAGAGGGAAAAAAAAGTGGAAAGAAAAAGATGGTGAGACCCATTTTTGGTTGAACAGAGAGAAGGAAAACGGAGGTAAAAAAGAGGTGGTCATTTTTTTTCTACTTATGCCTTTATTTCCACTCTTAAAAAAATAAAACGATAGACACGAGGTTAAATAAGCCATTCTCTGTTAATCCAGATATCTGAGTATATAGGAGTAAAAAAAAAAGAAGTATCAGAACCCAATTAGTTAAAGGACAGAAAGATCAAAAGAGATAGCAGCATACAATACAATCCCCACTCTAGATCAACTAGAAGCAATCATACAATACAATAATTTCTGTACTACATACCAAAATACACAATTCCAAACCAGCACTAAACATTCTATCAAAAACAATTCTGATCAAATCATAAAATTGAAAATCAGAAGAAAGACCCAAGTTGCGGTTTCCTCTAAATTGAACAAATAAACATATAATTAGAGCTTTGCTACTGCATCCGTGATAAGTTTGTTACCTCCTCCTCCTGCTGTTGCTGCTGGAAAATTAGAGGAGAGATTAGAGAATATAAAGGGAGGAGAGGCCAAACAGAAGGACGGTTCAGTTAGACAACTCAAGAAATATTTCCGCGAAAAATGATCACACTAACAATACAAATATATATAATAATCTTTTGGAGTAGTAAATGGATTCTTCTTTCTCAAAGAAATTAATATTAATTTGTTAAAATAAGCTTAGATAAAGTAGTGTTTAATTTAGTAAAACAAACAGGTTGGAAATTATAAACATATTCGTAATAGTGGTTTGGAATTAGAAATTGTCATCTACACAGAAAATTTCACATATAGAGCACAAAATGAATAGAGCCGAGTAAGAGAATTACTTGCAGAAGATGAGAGAGCAGCCCTTGACGGGTGTGACATATGGTCTGCATATATACATTTTCAGCTTCATCTCTTATCCACCGAAAGCCTGACGGATATGGGGCTAGAAGGCCCAATTCAGGAAAATTAAGAGAATCCTAGTCCTACCCGTATTCGGTTTTCTCTCTGAGAATTCAAAATCCTACTCCGAATGGGTAAAGAATTGCCAACTCCTGAAGCGAGCCGACCTTGTATATGTAAACAGGGCTTCAGGGCCTGAAACCTACAAATACCCACGCTCTGCTTTCCTCTTCACATAAGTCACACACAATTTTACTTTTTTCGCTTGATATATCAAATTCTAGCATAAAAAAGTACTTTATATACCGTTCTGCTTGAACTGTTAGAAGTCATTAGGACAAGAAAGAAGGTGAAGGGGGAGTTAGGGGGTGATGAATTTGGAGTGGAAATGGTAAGAGAGTAACAAATGGTGAGAGTAAAAGTAGCAATGCTTAAAATTAGTTAGTGCAAGGACGAAGACAACGTGGGGGCAGGAAGAGTGTTTTTGCTATAGGAAGAAGAAGTGTGTGCAAGGAAAAGTCATCGTTGGTTCTTTATAGAAATAAGTGTTTCTATACATGCTCCATTGAAGAGAGCGTGCTTGATTGAGTCTAACCTGTCATTTTCTTTAATTTTGTTTTCAGGAAACAAACCGTAATAAGTAAAACATATTAAAAAATTTACCTGGCAGCAAGACATTTTAGCTCGTTGCAAATATGCAAAGTGATAGTGGCCGTTGAAACTTGAATCTAACTATGCATTATATAAAAATTATTAAAAGGAATAATTATATAAAATTTAGTCAGAAAAAAATTCACAAACACGAGGATAAAATGAGATTTTATAAATGCAGAAATTTGATTGAAATAATTTTATAAATACAGGAACTAAATTAATCATTTAGTGATTTTATTGAATTTTTTTATAATTATAGGAACTAAATTAATCATTGAAGGGTTTGATTCGAAAACTTCTATGAATTTAGAAAAACCAGGGCTGATTTGGTCGGTTTAACGGTTAAGTCAACTGGATCACTTATTTTTTGACCGGTTCAATAAAAATCGATTGTTGCACCAAAATCAGAACGAATACCCGACTAGTCACTAGTTTTACTGGTCAGACCGACCTATCTGATCCGATTTTTGAAACTTTAGTAAAAAGCTCGAATACCATAATTATAGGCCGATAATTTTTATGGATTTGTCGATCTTTTAGAAGAAAACAGAAAAGGAACACCAAGTAGGATCGAAGAAACTATTGGACTAATCACTAAATAAATACAAATAGGTGTAAATTCTAATATCACCACAACCCACTTGCTTATATCGTTCCTTGTTCGCGAGGGTAGCAAGTTTAGATATATGGTACTGCTTATAGGAAATAAAAAATGGGTCAGAAAAGGATAACATTAGTACCATTGTGGCACCCCGTCCCAGCTTCATGCTAGTTCTAGGCTACCAAAATGCCACATGCGGCACTAATTAAGGTCTCGTTCGCGCCTTAAACTCAGACCAGATCTCTTTTTACCTGTACAAATTAAGTCAATTTTTAACTCAAGTTACAACTTTTAAATTAGATTCTGATTATTTTTTAATCATCCAATTCTCATGAGTGAAATGTAAAAATGACTTGGAGCTACTTTTACTGTCCACAGGAGCCTTAGACCAAGCTCTCGATCCTCGGACTAACTAATACTTATGCACAACGAAAATTTACTAACAAGCACACTAATTGTACATTAGTAGATGTTTACGTTACATCAAATTACACACTATAATTTACTAGATAATAAGTCACACAGGCATTTGTCAAAACTATACAAGGTTAACTAACATTGCGTTAATTACTTAGCCATTACAAACTTGAATGTACACACACTAGAGCAAACATTGTAGTGCGCACCTATCCCCACAATCCTCAAAACCTTGCCTCTTGCAAGATTAGCAAGTAAAGCATGCCACACCATTAACAATCACCACCATAATGGAGTGATCAACCGGGTGAAGTACTACGATTACTTTCTCCTCGGCTACATGTTCAACCGTGGTAACTACGAGTGTTATTCCTAAATCAGAACCCAACACAGTCCAGAGGGAGAGGAAATCCCCTAAGTCGTTGTACGCGTCAAGCACGATGGTACCCGTTCGGACCTCTCAGTATTATTTCCTGCAAAATCGAATCGAAGAACAAAACAAGCGAACCACTGTGAGGGGAACTAGTGAGAAACTCCATAAGACTTATATATTTGTTGTAATACATAACATTCATGCACATAATAACACTAATTCGCCATCACGCTCTTCTGAAAATTTCATGCAATCTCACGTGAACAATCATGCACATAATAACAATAATTTTCCATCACGCTCTTCTGAAAATTTCATGCAATCTCGCGTGAACAAGTCACGCATGTAGTGTTGCCTACGCACACACTCTATGGACAAGAATGGTCTCATGACCTTCATTATGCAAGACTTTTTGTCATACTGTAGTAGACCATGATACCATAAGTTTCTTTCCCATAAGTTCCTTAAATATGCACTTTAATTAGGGAGAATACCTTGTTAGCAAAGCTAGCCATCATGAGTAACGAGCGACCATGCAATAAGTTCCATAATGAAATTCCTTACTCGTATCAAGTCTTGCACTTGATACCTCACTTTATTGTCAAGAAATAACAACAACAAAGTCCTGACCCATGAAGAGCATATATAATAAACCATAATAACAAAGCTTTGATGGTAGAAATCTCACATTGGTTCTGTTCCTTCCTATTTAATCACCCAAATATAAGATTCGAACCTCCTACCACGTATACACAACAAAGCACATCACATAATAAAAAATCAGTAAGTTAACCTCTACTTAAGTCCTTGATTATTCATTTTAAACCGTAAGAATTACTATCCCATGGTTCCTTTCCTATTTTAGATGTGTTCTAACATAAGTTTCACCTAAACAACGTTCTATTAGATACAACATAACTTTTAACTCATAACATAATTTCTACCAAACTTTGACAAAAAAATTCCCTATCAAATACCTATATATAGCCATTGAAATCACAATTTTTGGACATCTCTCGACCTGTAAGAGAAATTAGAAATGAAAACAATGCAGTCCTCCAAGATACGTTTATGGAGACAATACTCAGATGCCCATGAAGAGGAGGAAAGAAACACCTAGGGAGAGACTCAGTACGTTCGAAGCACTACCTTAATTAGTTATTTATTCCAGTCAGATTGGACTAGCAACCTAGTGACTCTGATCTGGTTGCCTATTCTACTTTGTAGCCTCGCGTTAGTTATTACTACAGAGATGGTGATAAACAGCAAGGGCAATATGCAGACTGATCAGATCATAAATCAAGCACAAACAATATTAACGTTTAAATAATAAATAAATAAATACAAGCACAGAAATATATTAAGCACAATCTGATCTCACAGTCGAATGAATCAAAAACCTTCAATTGTCTTTACTAGGAAATCGGGATTAGTTTCACAAAGAAAACATAAGTAAAATAGTAAATATAAAAACAAAAGAAGAGGAAGAAGAAGAGGAGAGGAGAGAAGAGTTGTTGCGCAGCTCTCCAAAGTCGGAGAAGAGGCAGAAGAGAGAGCCCCCTTAAACCCTAGATCTAAAAAGCCTTAAATAGTTATTACAGAATAGGGAGTTTTAAAAGTGGAAAATATAAAAAAAGGAATTCTACTCCTAATAGAATTACAAAAGATGGAAATAAAATTCTTACTGGAATAGAAGACCGCGGGGAATGGGATTCGAAATCTGCTGGAAGTCCTCTTCGGGAATTTCTTTTTGTGTGTCAACATTGTAAGCATCTGCAGCGCTCAACGGCTAGGTCTAGACGATCCGCAGCTAGATCTCGACACCTAATGCTCCAGCGAAATTCATCCAGAATGTGCGTATTCTGCATCTTTCTATTCTTTAGTTTGAAACTACAAAAAGGATAGAAACAGAGACAAATTAGCAGTATCATGCTCAAAATTAGACTGAGAAAGAAGAGAAAAATATATACAAAATGCACTATATCAGGTATGTATTAAAGGGGGTTTAGTAGGGTGATTGGATGTGTAATTCCTCTTGAACCTTGATGTTGTAGCGCCTCCTTAATCTTGAAATAACCTGAAAAATCACAAGGGTTTAACCTGAAAAATCACAAGGGTTTCCCCTCGTGATAGACACTCAAAAAGTCAAGTTAGATTCAAGTGTGTTTGGTCTTTTCAATTTAAGAAAGATAGTTCATGAGAAGATATCAATGATTAGAATGATGATTGAAAGATAGTAATTGCTTGTGGAATGTGGTAGTTGTGTGTTTTTATGATAGTGATTGCATTGCATTTCATCATGTTTTATTGTCCATTTTCTAGTTATTTTGGACAGTAATTCTATTGATATTCCCTTTTATTTCCCACGCTTGATCAGGTCTGGTTTGGAGGCTGAATGAGAAGAGTTCACGAATTTTAGAGTTGAAGCTGTTTATTCGAGTCTAGGCCTGGATCTTGGCCTAGACAAGATCGTATCTGACGCAGTGCGCTAACCAGAATCGTCTTGGCCTAGACTTCGGCCAAGACTCCTTTGCGATCAGACTGCAGCTTGGAGCGATTGAAGTATTTTTGGAGATGGACTCTCACAGCTGGCACGTAGCAGCTGTTCCGCTATTTTAGAGGGATCTGAAGACAATCTTATGAAGAATCCCGAATGGGATCTCCCTCTCTATTATTTAGCGATTTAGTTTTCATTTATGAACAATTAAATTGTAATTATCTTTTAGGATATTTTAGGAGTTTGAGTTGGATTGGGACAGAGGTTCTTATGGCTATTTTAGCTGAACATTATTCTCCTCTGTCGGCATCCAATCTCGGAACCAAATAGCTACGCAATCCTTCTTTCTTAGTTCACCATTATCAAATACTTCGCTCCAAATTCATTTCGGATAGATATTATTTTATGCAAGTTAATTTCTTTATCTTTCATCCATGAGTATGAGTAACTAAAACCCCATTCTTGGTAAGGGTGATGAGCTGAAGTTCTTAATGCAATCGTGAGACACAATTCGTTCTTCACAATTTCTTTCTTTGTATTTATTTATTCTTGAACTTAATCCATCGCTTACTCACTAGAGCCAAGGTTTGATCATCCTTGTTCTCTAGGAGAGAAGAGTTGTAACCAGCCTAGAAGGAGAGGGAGTACCCGCCGGCTAGACGGAGTAGGTGACTAGTCTCGAGCAGACTAGAAGAATAGGTAAAATAGGTAGAGACCAGATTGACAACCTAGGAACTTAGCCTAGGTACTGTCTTCCCCTGTGCCATTGAAGAGGTGAGCAACCATTCAAGACAGCAGTCAAACGGATAAACCCTTTAACCAGCAAGGTGTCCCTTGGCTAGGATTATCAGGAGAGGGAGTACCCGCCAGATAGTTTGAAGAGGAGGGAAGATAGGAGGGAAAAGGAGTTCCTCCCCTCTATAGCAGTACTATGAAGAAGAGATGAACATACTTCAGTCTATGATCGATGCATAAGAACGCAAGCTCACCCATCGCCCTTACCTGGAATTCCGTATCACAAGACTTTTTCCCAATCTAGCCCGCAGTCTTGGCCTAGACTTCGGCCAATACTATTTTATATTTTAAACTGTTTTCATTATTTTCTGTTTTGTCTTTAGTTTCAGATAACACCCAACCAAAACTCAGTGACGAGGAAGTCAAACTCAAGAACTACGTTTCCTAGAGGTCTCTGTGGACGATCCTCTTACCATCATCTACAAACCATTGTAGACAGTGATAAGTTGTATTTCTACCCCCAATTCCATACTTATTTCACTCTTATATTTGACGTGTTCGACGCGCGGTCAGATAGCATTAAATTAGTTATGCCTAGAAATGTGAGGTTTACATAGGTTTCAAATCTTAACCCTTGAAGACATGGAGGTCATTTTCTTTTGATAATATTTTAGTCAATTTGTACTCTAAGTGGCATTAAATGCAACCCTAATTCTTCAGGTCTTTTTTTTTTTTAACGGAATATCTACTTTTCAATCTTAATTAATGGCCGCCGACTCTTTTTTGCAGGGGTTTTAACGGCCTTGCATTTTTTCTTCAAGAGTAGTTGGAAAGTGAGTATAGAGATCTGACATTTAGCAGGGATCTCGTTGAGCTCTAACGCCCTTAGGGACAAGCATAGCGACTCTTCCTTCCTATTTGCCCATTGCGGATTGATTTTTTTAACTCGCCACTTGCTTTAGATGTCAGCGAGATGGTTGAGCTTGCTTCTTTAGCCCTTCGTGAGATGGCATAGTTCGCTTATTTAAACGTTCGCTAATTGATGTAGTTCCCTTCTTTGTAGCGAGAGCTATAACGGTCGCTTCGTCATATCGAGGTGATTGTCTTTCGCTATTATTTGACAAGTTGGCTTCTCTCTTCCCGAAATGTTCTCTTTCATTGTTTGGCAAGCTTGTTAAGCTTATTTTTCGCTAGAAAAAGAAAGGTGTGATCCTTCTTATTGTGACGTTTGTGCCTTATATGTTACTCCCTCTGGTCCCAATAAAATGTTGTTTAAGCACAAACGACGTCGATGGTTTTTAAATGACGTTCTGAGTTTTCGATGCAACTTTTGCGTTTTCCTGACAATTATACCCTCGCCCCTCAAACAATCGCATTTCCAACATCTTCCTCTGCCATTCTCTTGCTTCTCTCTCGTTCGAAATTTCATCAAAATTTTAGAGGGAAATTGAAAATTAAATTAGGTGGGAATGGAAAATCAAATTGGGTGTCAATCACTGTGTCCAGTGTATATTACCGCAAGACAAACAATTTTTCTTTCGTCTACTCCATCCACATGTTCCTCCTTCACTCCAGAAAAAACTAGGGTCATATTTCGGGTTGTTGAATTCAATCATGGAAAGCATCGAGTACTAGGATGATTCCCAGTACGAATCCATGGTTGAATTTGATGATTCAACGAACATGGTGGTCCGAGATTCAATCGGAATCGGGGCAGAGGCCGCGGATGAGAAGATTGAGGCTTCTGGCGACGTGATGGAGGCAATCGTGGAGGATACCGTCGAGGGGGTCACCGAGGCAATCGTGGACGATTCATGCGACGAAATGGCTGGTATCGTGGAGGATACCTTCTGTGATGATTGGGAGATGGATTTGGGTGTCGTCGTGAAGGGTGTGGCGAAGAAATTGGAGCCATTAGTGAACTTCAGGGGAGTGAAGACCAAGGTATCCAGTTCACGGCTGAAAGTTATCCATGACTTCGACCTGAATGAACTCTCGGCTGAGGAGAAAGTGTTGGCCGCCAAGTACAAGGGAGAGAGAGATTTCGACCTCAACAAACTCCCAATCGCAGGTATGTTTCAATTGGAGGACCCAAGTTGGGAACCTGACTTTATTGAGATGTTGCGTCTCCTGCTTCCATCCTACTACTGATGACCCCAATGTATTTCTTCTACTTTTTTGTTTCATCAACAGAATTGTGTTGTTGATGTAGGTAGAATTGGTTGTGCCTTTTTTGGTTCTGTTAGGCAAAGAATTAGTATGTCATTAGGTTGTGAAATATGGTTGTATGATGTAAATATCAGTTTCAATATCAATGTCATCCAAGTTTCTGAATCGTTTGAGCAATGTTCTTTCATTTCAGTTTATATTCATTTATATTGTTTGACCCTTTAATCTGGTTTGCATTGTGGTTTGTGGTTAATGTACATTTGCATTGTGGTCTGTGGTTGGCTGGGATTTTGGTTGGCTGGTAATTAGACTAGAATAATTTTGGTTTATGTGGAACGGAATAATTTCAAGTTAATTTCCAGGATTGATCACTGACTGAACCAAATTGTGTGGTTTGTTTGAGAAATTATTTTTACTTCAGTTTAGGAATTAGGTTGATTGTTTATGGTTAATGTGCATAATTTCAACTTCATTTCCCAGTCAAAATCTCTGTTTTAAACATAATGATCTCTGTTATTTGAACCAAATTGTGTGGTTTATTGGAGCTTTTATTTGTACTTCAGTTTAGGAATTAGGTTGATTGTTTGTGGTTAATGTGCATAATTTCAACTTCATTTCCCAGTCAAAATCTCTGTTTTAAACATAATGATTTCTGTTATTTGAACCAAATTGTGTGGTTTATTGGAGCTTTTATTTCTACTTCAGTTTAGGAATTAGGTTGATTGTTTGTGGTTAATGTGCATAATTTCAACTTCATTTCCCAGTCAAAATCTCTGTTTTAAACCTAATGAACTCTGTGTTTTGAACCAAATTGTGTGGCTTGTTTGAGCATGCATTTGTACTGATCTGGTTGTTTAGCCTAATTGTTTGTGGATAACGTGCATAAGTTTGGCCGGATTGTTGACTAGAACCACATTTTTCCAACAGTTGCTTAATGTACACAAACTGTGGTCAAGGGGCATAATTTAGTACTGAAAATCTGTTCTGTTTACTTGATTCTCACTTGACATAATAGAACTATTTGAAAGGAAATTGCATATCGAAATCAATTTAAGAAACCATCCTTTATTGAAACTCCATCACGGCACCAAATTCATTACATTGACAGAGAGTTTATTGAATGGAAATTGCAATACATGTAGTTGAACTAATCAGTGGTTGGAATGCTTGGCATGGAATTCGCAAACCTATTCAACTCAACATCAGCAACCCTAACAGAGTTGAGTCCTAGATTGAACACATCCCTCTTGTGCTCTAAATAAGCAATTGCAAGAGAAAGACGTGTGACACAGGTGCCCAGAGAATCAACAGCTTGAATGGTTATCTCCTCAAAGTCATCTTCGTTTATGTCATCCTTCCTCTGGGACAGGTCCTCCATTCTCTCTGTGAGCTGCTGGATGTGGTGATTGGTGCGCAACACCGTGTGCTCAATGTTGACAATTTCTCATTGGAGCACAGTGCTAATTTGTTGCACTTCATTGAGGAGTTCTGCTTTGGCCCCGCGATCCATGGTAAGGAACCTGCACACAAAATTGGGACAGAGGGAAGACAGACGGCAAGATGAGAAACTGATTAAAATTTGCAGCTTAGGGGTGGAGAGACTGTTGGGGTAAATAACGAATTTATAGGGGCTGATTAGGGTTAGAAACGCTTGTGAAGAGGTGTGGAGAGGTGTTTGTGAAGTAGTCAAACGGTTGTGTGGTTGGGAAGGTAAAAGGCTGTCTTAAAATCAGGAATCTATTGGTGTATTGCAGATGCAATACACTCCTTTTCTGCTCAGATTCCTAGAAAAGCATGCATCTACACAAGCAATCACACGGACTACACAAGCAATCACAATTCACAATGACTACACAAGCAATCACAGTTCACAATGACTACACAACCAATTAAACTACACCCTATCCAAATTAAAATTCAATCCTCTGTCAAGCTATCAAAATACACCCTATTTGCAACCATCTTTCAAGCCAATCAAAATACACCCTATCAAACTACACCCTATCCAAATTAAAATTCAACCCTCTGTGAAGCTATCAAAATACACCCTATGAGCAACCATCTGTGAAGCCAATCAAAATTCAACATATAATTCTTACCAAATTGAGTACGCTTTCTGCCACAATTTCTGACCCTGCAAAGCGAAACATCGTGGTTGTCGGAGTCCCTTCCCCTTTTCCAAATCCGCTGGATTGTACGAAGAGGCACATTGAAGAATTGGGCAACTTCAGTTGTTGTTGTCCGCTTTAGCTTGCCGTTAACACTTTTCTGACAAAGCATAGTGTAAGCAGCGTTTCTGTCCTCATTACAAAGCTCTCTTCTTCCCCCATTTTGACCTACCATCAACAAATGCATGAACAAAATGACAATAACGCAATCAAATTGAGGAGAGGAAATCATTAACAAAATTAAACCAGAATACAGTGAGATGAAAGAAATTGACCTTGAACACCACTGGGTTGTACTGGGTCCGGTCGTTCTTCATCTTCTAAAACAAGCCCAACAAGTGAGGGTGGTAACTGATTATTTTCAGACTGAGGAAGAAGGTCGATTTGGTTGTCCTCCATTGAAATGGACACAAGATTTTTTGGAGCGAGAAAATGCTGAAATGTGCGAGCTCTGGAGCTTCGCGAAAATGAATGGGGGGCTGAAAATGGATTTTTCGACTTGGAGCATTGTGAAGAGAGATTTTCGAATTTGCCCGGTCATAATTCAAAATTTTTGAGAACATCTACTGAAAAATTGGGAGGGATTCAGCAAATTTTTGGGAGAAAATGGCGCGGAAGGACAGAGCTGAGAGGAGAAAAGGGATGAGGACTGAGGAGGGGCAGCGTCGTCAATTCATCAAGACGCACAATGCATCCTTAATCTCTGTGCCAAGTGCTTAAACGTCATTTTATAGGGATCAGAGGGAGTATCATTCATATACACTCCATGATGCGAATCCACGCAAATCACTCCATAATCCACTTCCTCCAAGTATCACGAAAACCCATAGCGAGCATCACTTTATCCAAATAATCCCACAGTACCGAGTCGAATGCCTTTTGAAAATCAAGCCTAATGAGGAAAGCACTAGATTTCTGGGATCTAGTGAAACTAATCACTTCATTGGCTAGTAGAACACCGTCCAGGATCTGCCGGCCGGCCTTCTATAATTCCCAAAGGTTACTTTTCTTTTGCGGCCACTTTCCCTCGGTTGACTTAAGTGGCACGAAAATTCCAATATCATTTATTTATAAATTATTTAGAATTGTCGACCGATTCAATTTCCATGACCACACCACTTCAATTATTCCACAGCCAGCGAAACTGCACTGATAGTCACCTTAGAAGTTAGAACCTCCCAAGAAATGTCCAATTTCCTCTCTATATATACCAATTTTTCAAACATTCCTTCCATATAAAAATTAGGAAAAAACGGAAATTGAAGGTTTAGCAAAATAAAAACATGGAGATTACAATCGTATCTGCCCATGGCCTAAAGACTTCAAGCCTTTTCTCTCGACGGCTAAGACCCTTTATCACCATCACCACCTACCCACCACCCACCCCGTCAGACGGTGATAAGGAGTGCCACGTGCACTCTACGAGAGTTGATGATCAAGGGGGATTGAATCCTACCTGGGGTGACAAGTTTTTTGTCCCCATTGACCACTGTGATTTCTTGGCTAACAGATTTTCTTATATTCATCTGGAATTGTACACTAAAAGGCTCATTATGGGCCCAGCCCAACTGGGTTGGTGCCGGATTCCAGTTACGGATATTGGGTTCCCGCCGGAAGGTTCGGTTAGGAACTTGAGTTACCGCATAAGGGCTAAGGATGGCACAAGAGGGCATGGAGTTGTGAACCTTGCCATCAAGCTTACAGGTTTTCAACCAGTCATCGGTTACGGATTGTCGGATAAGGAGCAGAAGCCTAATATGGACACGTGTCAAACTGTGATTGGTATACCAGTGACGATGCTGACTTGTAAGAGCATTTACCAGTGATGGTTGACTAGCTGTTAGCAGCTACCAGATCGGTACACGGGAAACGGATGCATAAACTGCATTATTGGTAGCCTGGTTGAAAATTTAACTATTTGAGCTCTGTACTCCTTATCACCGTCTGTAAATAGTTGTCTTGTAAGGTTATACTCCTTCCGTCTTCTAAAAGATGTCACTTTTCTACGAATTCTTACTATTTATAATAATTGTCCTTTTGTCTCTTCGGGCTCATATTTTTTTGCTTTTTCGATTTCATTTTTTTTGTACTATTAAAGCATGAGTTAAGTAGTTATTGAACAAAAAAATTAAAATTTGATTTGAAATAGAAAAGGGAAAGAAAGAAGAAGAAGGGGCATTACATGCTCCCTTTGTTCCAAAACGACATGTTTTGGAAAACAGAGGGAGTATTACAAGAACTAAAGAAATGATTAAACACTTAAAAGTACCACAATGAATTATAAATGTGGTGTTTTTTCTTTCTTTTTTTCCGAATTACTTGTTCTACCCAAAGGATGAATTCTGATGTGTACTTTTTGATTAGAAGATACCTTGAAAATCTCTAGGGGAAATAGTATAAAGTACCTCTGTACTATTCGCGAAAAGCAGAAACCTCTCATGATCTTCAAAACGTCTAATACGCCTCCCTTGTACAACCTTACCTGCTACAACAGGTTATTTTTTTTAAAACTTATTGTAGCAGGTAATTATGTATTAAATAATATAATTAATTTAAAAAAAATTAAAAAACAATATAATTAATTTAAAAAAATGTAATTAATTTAAAAAATTCAGAAAAATATATTACTTAATTTTTCCTCTCTACCCCAAATCCATTTATTTTCCCTCTCACTCCTCATTTCTTCCTCCCTCTCTCTACTCATCATCTTCCCCAAATAAAGAAACCCTAATTGCACTCCTCTCACTTCTCCGCAATCCCTCCCCAACTTCTAATTGCACTGCAAATCTTGCCACATAGCTTGCAAATGAACGCATCTCCATAAAACTATCCCTACTCTTTGAATTCGGCCTCTCATCACCATCACCATCATCATCATCATACTTCCCCATATCAATCAAATCCCCACCAAGATCTGATCTTTGCAACTCCACAAGCTTCCTCACCAGTCCTTTTAGCATCGCTTCAATTGCTTCTTTCCTACCAAAATACCCAATCTCAAGAATGCAATCCATTGTCATCAAACGCAATTGCAAATCTTTATAGTGCAAGAAACCAATGATTCTTGGTATCTCATCATTACCCACAATCTCATCCACCAACGGCGACTTGATTGAACACAAAACCCTCATTGGTTTCCAGGAAACCATTGATACAAGAGCACCCAAATCCAACCCGACGGACCCAAATCACCATCACTTCAACCTCTGTCGTTGTTCGTATCCATCTCCGATCGGCTTCCGATTTCAATTCAACAGCAACGATTAATCCTTTTCCTCTCCCTTCCTTTCTTTTACTTCCTCGTTTCCCTTCTTTGAGATGCAGATGGTGGTGGTGTTTGCTGGTAGTTGTTTTGTGAGTTTTTTGGTGTTGTTTGCAGTTTGGGATTATGAGGCTTAAAAAAGTTAGGGTTTGGGATAGTGGAACCAAGGAGAGGAGAAGAGAGGATGGAGAAACGAGGAAAAAAAATTAAAAGAAGAAAATGAAAGAGAGAAACTTTACATTTTCATATTATTTAACAAGTAAGAAAAAGAAAAGAAAAGAAAAGGAAAGGAGAATAGAATTTTTTATATATTTTTTAAAATATTTTTCATATTTTCTCTAATTATTATTTTTTCTCAATTTTCTTTTTAATTTTCCAATAATTCTATTTTTCTTTTAATGATTTTTTTATTTAACCTGTAATAACAAGGCAGATTTTTTTTTATGTAACCTGTAATAGTAGGTCAAACAACAAGTTTCTGTTAGATTTAACGGTCAAATTTAACGGAATGGGGTAACTTACATGGTCAAGGTAGTACAAGGGAGGCGTATTAGATGTTTTGAAGGTCATGGGACGTTTTTGCTTTTCGCAAATAGTACAGGGGTGTTTTATGCTATTTCCCCAAACATCTATCGATTGCCATGACAAGGTTATTGCCTCTTGAAGCTTTTTCTTCATTGATTTGAAACTGCTTTCGCTCGTTTTGCTGCAACGAAGCGAGGCACCTTGCTTAAGAATATCGTATATAAGAGGTGATCCCGAGCTTGAATCCTTTGCTGGGGGTAGGGATGGATCCAGGATTTGAATTCAGGAGGGCGGGGGTTCGGGGGCAGAGCCTCTGAATTTTTTATTTATTTTTGTATTTTAAAGGGAAGGCAAGGGAGCTGAACGCAAAATTGAAAAAATGCTTAAGAGTATTTGTATCCGTCATTAAATAATAAATATTTAGATAAACTTAACAAAAAAATAAATAAGAAAGACAACATAGAAAAAAATTAATTATACATTAGAATTCATACAATATACATACTTTTTATAATTATTTTTTATGAGTTTTTATTTTTTAATATCCTTATATGATTCTCTACGAGTTTTAATATTTTTGGGTTAGGCTGAAGTCCAACCCCCCTTTTTTCTTTTCTTTTCTTTTTTCTTTTCATTTTCTTTCTTTTTTCTTTTCTTTCTTTCTTCACTTTCCTCCGTCCTCACCCTCTCTCTTTCTTTCTTTTTTTTCTCTTTTTTTCCTTTTTTTTTTTCAACGACACAATCTCACTCTTTTCTCCTTTTTTATCTTTCTTCTTTCTTTCTTTCTATTTTTTATTTCTTTCTTTCCTCATTCCTTCCCTCACCCCAACATCTCACTCTCTCCTTTTCCCTCTTTTTCTTATTTTTCTTTCTTATTCTCTCTACGACCTCACTCTACTCTTCTCTATTTCTATTTCTTTTCTTTTTTTTATTTCCGATCAGGGATGGATCCAGCCCAGCCCACCCTGGCCCAATCAAAAAAAAAAAATTAACATTAAAGATTTAAGTAAACTTTACCCCTTTGTTAATCAATAGAATGCTTGGCCCAATGGTAGCGTGTCTCACTCCAGAACACAAGGTTGCGTGTTTGATTCACGAAAACCCTTTTTTTTAAAATTTGTTGACTTGATTTTTAATGTGCACAAAATCAACAAAATTATAATTGTCCGAGCTCGAGACCTTCAGTGTGTGAGCATATGTGATAACCAACTACACCACCCAGACATGGTTGATATGCAATAACTTTTTATATGCAATAACTTTTTATATAAATATCCAGTCTCTTTCTCAAGTATTCAACTTTTTTAAGGGATGATTTTTTTTTTCTGATACACCACAGATTATCTAAATCAGCCATGAATATTCAATTGATAAACAAAGAACTGATCTACGGACACAACATTACAGAGAAACATGAATTACTAATACAACATTTGAGACTTTATCGGTATTATTGCGTTGAAAGTACACATTTTATATATATAACCATGTACAAGTGGAAAAAAAAACACAATACAGAAGAATGGAGGCCTAAATGAAATTGTCCTAACTTTTTATACTTATTTACTTTTGGGTTCATATTTATAAATAGACTAAACTTGGTAATTGTGATCGCATTAATTAACTTCAAATTATATTATGGTCTCGAGGTATTAGTGTTTGCCAAACCTAATTAACAATTGTAAAAAGTACGTATATTGTATGAATTCTAATGTATAATTAATTTTTTTCTATATTGTCTTATTTATCTTTTTGTTAAGTTTATTTAAATATTTGTTATTTAGTGACGGATACAAATACTCTTAAGCATTTTTTTAATTTTTCGTTCAGCTCGTTTACCTTCTCTTTAAAATACTCCCAAAAAAAAATTTCGACGCCCCCCTGAAAATAATTCCTGGATCCGTCCCTATTTCCGATAACCAAACCGGGTTTTGGTTGTGATGCAGCCGGCTGAGATTTAGGTGGATCAGGTGGTTGTTTAGGGTGAGGTGAGGGTATTGATTGGTGGTGGTAATTGGATTTGATTTGTGATGAGTTTGGTGGTTTAGTTGTGGATGTGGTCTGAAGATTTGGTGGTGGTTGACGAATGAGGGGATGATAGTGATGGTGACTGACGGCAGTTTTGGTGGCAACGGATTGGAATCGGATTTTGAGATGCAGGGGGAGTTTTGGTGGCAACGGATTGGAATCGGATTTTGAGATGCAGGGGGATTTGGGAAACTGATGTTGCAGAGGGGATTTTGAGATGCAGGGGGAATGAGGAGGGTTTGAGTATGGGTTGGGTTGGGTCGGGTCGGGTCCGGTCATATGAGCTTTAGGCTGATTTTTTTTTTCATTGGGCTAGGGGGGCGTCATACTCTCCCCCAACAAATAACCACATAACACACCTGCGAACTTATATTTACCAGCTCTACTGAATGCTTGGCAGAATGCGACGAATAAAAACAGAAAAAGAGACGTGGAATCCAATCCTGACACCGACTCCACCTTCAAACCCCGCACCACACACATAGACACAACACAGAGAAAGGAAAGGAACAATCTTTCGACAAAAATGAAATTTACCCTACTGTAAGACACTAAACTGGCATCATGAGTCTCTTTTAGCAAAGTTATATTTATTGTTATGAACCTGTACACAAGTCGTACTTTAGGATTAAGGAAAACAAACCAGAAGCTAAAGATTAACTGGTACAAGAAGATGTGGCAATAACTCACGTGCGACGAATGCTACTGCTACTAAAATGAAATGAGCATGCCCAGTATCACAGCACAAATCAGTAGGTATGTGCTTCTATGGCCAGAGTGAAACGAAAATCTCACCTGATGATGTGGGAAGTTCATATTGTCTTTTCAAAAATCAAGAGGCTTCTCTGTATTTCTTGTGGCAGAGGATACGTGCTAAAGTGTGTGCATCTTCCAAGTTCAAGCAACCATGTTTAGGCGACTGTAATCCCAATGAGATGTGTTCACTTGCGCTCATCAACATCTGAATAATATTTTCAGTCTGCCGAAGAGAAATTATCAAGCAACCAAATGAAATATTCAGAGATATTAATGTATTGCTTAACCACCAAACCTGGATGTGAAATAAACTATTCCTAAGTACTTGTCAAGCCAATTTCACTTCTTGCTCAACTAATGAACAGGTTAAGCAAATTTTTTACGTCAAACTCTACTTCCTAACTGAGCAAATAAGGGTTTCCGTCTCTTCTTCTCTCAGAATTCTAGGAAATCAGCAACATACATGGCCTTCCTGGAGAATTGTCTCAACAAGTAGAAAATCTTCTCAATGAATATATTAACACCCAAATTGCAAAATCACCAACCAGATTACAGATATCACCCAATCAATAATGAATGGCTTGGAAAATTCTCCAATATGCAAATAAGGAAAGAGAAAATCTATTCGTGGCAAGCCATCAGTTGGCACCAAGAGCTTATTAAAATATATATATATCAGTTGGTACCAAGAGTAATATCCAAGCTAGTCGGAAAGCTACCATCGAGTTGGAAAACAAGTAACACCAACATTATCACTATTCATGCTCACAGTTGCAATAGATTGCTACACCATACAGAACACAATAAGAATCACACCAAGAGCAGTATGATGTTCTTGTTAACATGTAGGACATGACATAAGAATTAATGTCTGCTGTAATGCTTATGTTAGACTTCAAACAGGAACAGGACTACCCAATGAAAAATGTTAAGCATCCGACATCTAAAAAGGAATGTCATCTTGCCATCTCATGCAAAAAAAACAAATGCTCGCAGACAGGCACACACGAACAACTAAATCGTGAAATTAAAAATCAATCAACAATTCAAAAACTACAAATGATTAGCAAATGACCTTACTGAAGTGCAAATGATAATCCTGTATTTTACTGTCACACCAAATGCTTATGGAGAAGACAATAGCTTGCAGCAGATTTGGCTTTGATTCAGTGCCACCACATTGCATTATTAAACATTCTACGCTGTTTGTGTACCGCCTCTCCTTCCAACCAATATCATCAGCATCCACAACCTTCTGCAACTCAAGAAAGTACAGTTTCGAACAGCACAACTCCACCTGTTCTAGTGAACTCCAGAATGGAGTTGGCGTTAAATCAAAAACAATATTAATAATCATTTGCATTCATCAAAACATATCCTTTCACACTGTTATATCCCGCATTCATTAAGAAAGCTGAATAAAGACAGTCTTAAGACAAAGACAGGATGTGCTTATAATCCAAAAATAAAGACAGACGGTAATATTATAATACTGTATAAAAACAAAGGTAGGATGCGCTTAGCCGGTTTATCATCCAAAGATATGAATCTCATTAAAGAGGAACGGTTTCTATTTATTACGTGAATAGACAATGTCTGATACTACGCCATTACGAAGATATTTCCAAGAGATTAGCGATATTAGAGAAAACCTAACTCATGTTGCCATAATATTTCTTTGTTAAAGGGAAAAAAACAAAAGGTGAAGTTACTTTCTTCCCAGAGACGAATCAAATCATACCAATCCAAACCTAGGGACCCACAGATCCATTGCTCGCGTTTCTAGCCATCATCTTTTCAAACTCTTTGAAGTTAACAAAGCCATCACCGTCCGAATCCACGCTCTTGATCATCTTCACGCATTCCTCCACCGAGCACTTGAGCCCCAGCCGATGCATTACCTTGTGCAGCTCCTCCGCCGAGATCAGCCCGTTCTTGTCTTCATCATATAGAGCGAACGCGTCGGCAAGCTCCGCTGCGGCCGAGGCTTCCGACGACGAGCGGCAGAGCTGGGAAAACTCCTCCAGGTTGATGAACCCGTCCTTGTCAGTGTCGATCTCTTCCATGGCGCGCTGTACCTCCTCCGGCGTGGAGGTCGAACCCAATGTCTTCAAAACGGCGGCTAGCTCCTCCGACGAGATCTTCCCGTCGCCGTTGGCGTCGAACTGGTTGAACACCCTTTTCATCTGCTCTATGTCCATGTCATTGGCAGGAGAAGCGGCGGCGGTTGTGGTCATCGCGGCCATTACTGTCTTTGCTGGGAGAGGAGAGGAAGATTCCGTTCGAGAGAAGGGAAAGTGCAATTCCGCGTAGAGAGGAAGGGAAAGAAATTGCAGATGTGTGGACTGGGATTTGGGATTTGGGATTTTGAGATTTTAAAGAGAGTAGTGGCGTGTCTGCTGTTACGTTACGCGTGGAGCGTGATGTGTTGAGCGCGGAAGGGCCGGGCCCATATCTTCCTTTGAATCGATATGAAAATAATCCACGTCACTGAGTGAGTTGTGCTCTTTACTTTATTTTTTATTATACTCCTTCTATTTTAATTAAATATCACTTTGACTTTAAACATTTATATTTTAAAAATTGGATGATTCACTGAGATAATTTTACTTTTTATTACGTGCGAGAAAAAATAAAGGATAAAATTATTTCAAACAATAAATCATCCAATTTTTTTAATATACGTACTAAAAATTAAAACGACAGTTAATAAAACATAGTCATTGCAGCCATTACTGTCTTTTGCTGGGAGAGGAGAGGAAGATTCCGTTTGAGAGAAGGGAAAGTGCAATTCCGCGTAGGGAGGAAGGGAAAGAAATTTTGAGATACTATTAAAGAGAGTAATGGCGTGTGCTGCTGTTACGCGTGGAGCGTGATGTGTTGAGCGCCGAACGGCCGGGCCCATATCTTCCTTTGAATCGATATGAAAATAATCCACGTCACTGAATAAGCTGTGCACTTTACTTTATTTTTTATTATATATTTTTTTAATTTAATTAAATATCGTTTTGATTTTGGATATGTATACTTAAAAAGTCAAATAATTTACTATTTGAGATAAATTTAGTCTTTATTTTTTCTCGAACGTATATTAAGAATGCTCGTATGTTTGAGAAAAAATAATGGGCAAAATTATCTCAAACAATAAATCATCCGATTTTTTTAATGTACGTGCTTAAAGTCAAAACGACAGTTAATAAAATTAGGAAGGAGTAATTTTTTTTTTGAGACTTTTCTTTTCATAATTATAATGAGTTTGATTGTGTGGGAACAATACTTTATAAATTACCGTAAAACAAATCTCAGCCTATTGGAACGAAGGTCGATGACCACAACCGGACCGATTGGTTTGGTCTCATTTTGTTTTCTAAAAAACCAAAAACCAAAAACCAAACCATAAAACCATAAAACCGTTTCTAAATCTGATGATTAAAGTTGTTTCTGGGTGGAGTACAAATCTAAGTAGGTAAGCGGAATGAAAGACAGATCCACCCACCCCTCTTATTCCTATACATGGAAGTCCACCTCTTTGGAATGTTTGGAACGGGTGGTAATAAATACCTCTTTTTTCCTAAAGATTTTTCTAGAAAAGCAATTTCAAAGTAAGGCGTCTGGAACAAGTTGATGTTAATTATAGAAATTCTTATTGAACAATTCAATGCGGGTAGTTCTTCCAAGAAAAGTCTCCCTTTTAGCTCTAGCACACGCTGTTCATTAATTAAAATAAAAACGCAACCACCAACACAGCGCAAACATCATTGCATTTAAACTTTGTCAACTATTTGAGTTAGAGTTTAGATGCCAAATTTTAGATTTTTAAAACTATTATATTCCAGTTTGGTCTGGTTTTTACACAAAACTAGATCAAATTGAATTCTAATGCGGACACGTGTCAAACTGTGATTGACATACTAGTGGCATACTTGAAAGAGCGAATATTAATGAACATGACATTCAGTTCATTTAGAATTGAATTAGAATAAATTATGAGTTTTGGTCCTTCTACAAAGCATCGCTAGTTCACCAAACCAAAAGTGAACTAAATTATAAGCAAACATTAATCCATGCACAGACACCGGTGCTCAACTTGTGAGCATAAGACTCAATCTGTATTAATTCAGAATAAAATAATATATTTTAACTAATCATGCAGAGTGAGTGGAAGTTGGGTCTTGGGTACAAGATGCACCTAGCTATCTCCTAAACTAGACTGGGCTAGCATTAACACCGGCACAGATCATTGTAATAAAATCTTCAATCGATGCCGTATGGACAAAGTAAAATTATACATTAGGCGACAATAAGCTGCTAGCAATGAATAGGCTCTGATTAGAATCCAGCAGAAACTGATTCAGCTAAAAAGTTAAAAACATAGATGAATTATCCCATCACTAATTTAACGTCTTTCAATATGAGTTACTAAAAATACCATCATGCATTATATGTGATTCTGTTTAGTTTATGTTTAAATGGCAAAATTGGCTTACTAGAAAGTTGTCTGAATTCTTTGTGTTCTGTTGAAGTTAACATGAGAAGATGCCTTAAAAACCTCTATCGATCAGTTCTGTTACCATGCCACAGCTGTTGCCTCTTGAAGCTTTTTCTTCATTGATACAAAACTGCTTTCACCCGTTTTGCTCCAACGAAATGAGGTAGTTCGCTTAAGAATATCTGTTATAAGAGGCGATCCTGAACTCGAATCCCTTGATGGGGTGTCATCATACTCTGTCCAATAAATCATAACCAAATAAAAGACCTGACAGCTTAAATTAACCAGTGATTGCAGACTAATTATAAACAACCATGCTCCTTAGCCTATTTGGACTTTGAGCTCTATTGAATGCTATTGGAAGAATACAATGAATAAAACCGAAAAAAATAAACATCTCCAATCCTGACACCGATTCCATCCCAAACTCCGCACCACACACATAGAGACAAAGTACAGAGAAAGGAAAGGAACAATCTGTTGATAAATATCAAATTTACTCTATTGTAAAACACTAAACTGGCACATAGAATCCCTTTTAGGAAATTTTAATTTATTGTTCTGAACCTGCAGGTAAGTCAGTTTAGGATTAAAGAAACAAACCAGAAACTAAAGGAGTATACTGGAAGATGTGGCATTAATGATGAAATACTATGTGCTATGTTGCTAAAATGAAACGAGTAATATCACAACATAAATCAGTATGTATGTGCTTCTATGGCCGCAGTGAAAACCTCACCTGATGATGTGGGAAGTTCATATTGTCTTTTCAAAAATCTAGAGGCTTCTCTGTCTTTCTTGTGGCAGAGGATACGTACTAAAGTGTGTGCATCTTCCAAGTTCAAGCAACCATGTTTATGCGACTCTAATCCCAATGAGATGTGTTCACTTGCGCTCATCAGCATTTGAATAATAGTTTCAGTCTGCCAAAGAGAAATTATCAAGCTACCAAATGAAATATTCAGAGATACTAATGTATTGCTTACCTATGAAGTATGAACCACAAACCTGGATGTGAAATAAACTAAGTACTTGTCGAGCCAGTTTCGCTTCTTGCTCAACTAATGAACGTGGAAGGCCCTCTCCGTCAGCTACAAAGAATTCCTGAAAGTAACAATTGATCAATAAGAAACTTAACACTGAAGGTTTATTATTGCTTATAAGGTATAGGTATTCATCAAAGCATGCAAAAAGGAGTTTTGTATCAAGAGAAGCAAGCCAAACTATCGTCACCATTCCAAGCACCAATTTCAGCATACTCAAATCCTTCCGGTTTTGTTTTACAATATAGGGGAACAAAACAATCATTGTTAGAATCATTCCACAAAATAAATTTGCAACAATTCTTTCATGAAGGAAAATTTCCATATCAATGCTGTTCCAAAGATGAGTACAAACCTTCAACAAATTTAAGTCATCCTCCATCAGTATGACATCTGAATCAGAAAATGAACGAGAAGGACCTCCATCCAGCAGTACCCAAACATAACCTTCCTGAACATGGAAGTATACAACAACTAAGCCACTAAGCAAGGTGCTACAACAGATTTGATGGTGAGATGAAAAAGTACCAATGACGCTCGACAGATACTTAAAGCCACAAGGTCTCTAAGAACATCATCAATCAAACCGCAAATATGATTGAGGACCTACATAATTTCCAAATGGGTTAACCATTGAAATGAAAAAGAAGAAAAAGAAAAAGAAAAAACATGAAGTCAGTCGTGCCTCTCAGATCATCTTACTCTATCAAAATGTGGAATAAAAATTTCCAAGCGATAACTTTCAACATCTTCACAGTATAAATGAGACAGGAATGTGTCTCTCATATCCCAAAACACCACCCGTGCCCCTGGAGGCCACAATTGACAAACAATTGTGGTTATTCTCTCTCTGAAATGCCCAGTAAACAACAGAGCAGTATGTGATGTAACAACGTAAAATCAGGAAAATGTCTTAGCGCACCTAATTTTGATAAATGCTCTTACATTATACCAAATTTTGCCCAAGAAAGTTGAAATAAATAGGAAGAAACAGGATGGATGCTGACATAAAGAGGGATCAACTACAATGTGATAGTAAGAGCACAAGTCTAAGACTCTTTTGGAAAAAGAGATGGTGTTGGGTGTTGGAGTCTAGGTAAATAAATAATAGTACTATTATTTGATATTGTAAGCATGAGCAGGCTGCAGGAGTGAAAAAGAGGTGAAATGAGAAACTATATCAGGAGGAATAGTGTTATGGGTCATATATGGAATAAGATATGATTTAGTGATTCTACTTTCCCTCTTGTAAACATCTATTTACAAAAATAATATTTAGTAAAATTTGTATAAGTTAGCAGTAGCTCCTATACGTTAAGAGGTAACGTTTCTCTTTAATAAAATAAGTAAAAAGTTAGTCAGAAACAGAGGTAGGCTAAGGTTCCATGCTCCCTTTGATGAGCCTGAAACAGGACCATAACAAGTAGTGAGAGCATATGATCTCATTTCCCTTGGGCAAATATCACCCTTTCCCTAAATCCAATAACTAATCTATAGACTATATACTTATCGGGGGAGGAGGAGGAGGGGCAATCTATAGACTATATACTTGACGTGTAGTTACAAAGACATGAAAATAAGCAGTGTATATGGAACTTTTTCTCACAACCACAAATAAAATGAATATAGAAGTTCATTCATGCTAAACAAATTACGCTAACAGCTTAACAGCAATTCTATTGTGGGTGAAGTTTAAACAGACAACGGAAAGTCAGAAAGTTTTAAGAGCTTACCAGCTAAGTCACAAAGTTTTTTTATAGCATCAGCCGAAGTATCACTGATGATGTTTAAAGTGGTGGCAAACAATGCATCAACTGCTTCACTGCATGTCCGCAAACTCTCATCTTCCAGGGGCTGTTCTCTTGCTGATTAAAACAAAGGTTTTACATAAGACTCGCATAAAAGCCAGACATCCACGCCAGTTTACATCTAGGACAGCATTCTACTGTCTATTCAAGGACAAACTAATATGTACAATAAAAGAAAAGAAAACAAGAGAGAGACTTGTAGGTATAAGAGAAAAAAAAGAAGCCTTCTGGAGTGCAAATAAAAAGGAAAAAAGTATTCAAATGACTGTTTTGACCAACAGGAAGGGAAAGGGAAAAACAAGGTTGATATCTAATTCAGTCCTATGGGCTAGCAGCTGCTCAGGCCTATAGAGCTTCCCTACCACTTCGAGTAAGAAACTGCAAACGTTTGAGATTTTTGTAAAGTACACAGCTAACTGAGCTAACTGATCTGACTACTTCATTGTACAAGTACGACTTTTCCCCAAAAGGACACTTTGATTTATAAAATTAAACCTTGAACCTTCTCGAATTTTACTACTGAAGCAAATGCCTGAAAGCTTGTGCTAGTTCACTAACTGTATTTTTCTTTCTCTTCAGATAGATCTGATAGTGGTAACAATAACACACAAAATGAAATTTGGGAAACAAACAAATATCCGTCAGGACCATCATAGGTCTCAAGATCCAAACTAAACTTACTCCATCTTTGGTAATGGAATGGCCTGACAAGTGCCCAAGATTTTCTGATTCCTTCTTCTAACATGCCAACTTGCTTCTGTATGTACTGTTCACAGAACAAAAGAAGACAAGGTGGTGAGGCCTACCAGTGGAGCAAGACATTTGTGGTGTGATAATACTTGTTCTAACAATTAACCAAAAGGCTTGTACATTTACATGAGATGAGACGAAACAGGTCAGGTATTGGACCAAAAAATGCACATTTTTCAATTTGACAATAAGAGATTAGTCTACCAAAGGACTAGAATAATAGAGTGCACAATTCTTTGGTGACAAAGTTCAAAGGTTTGTCTGTTCAAGTTCAATTTGAGTAATACTAAGACACTTATAATGGGAACCCAGGAAGACTTACATGAAGAGTATTCAGCCTGACACAGAGTTTCGATATTGTCAATCCATTCAACTTATAACTGACGTTTTCATCCAGAAGTGTCTTCTCCAACAACCTTTTCTTAAACATTGGCATAACTGTCTCTGCATATCGAGTTAAAGGAGGAGGTGATGGATAGAGATGAGTCTTCTCAACTGCAATATTTACGTGCCATGGTCAACATATTAGCTTAAAATATAATTTCAAATTCAATTTTGCAAAGTCAGTGTTAGTTGCTAGCGGCATTGAGGATATTCAAAAAGCTCATCTCTCAATATTAATTATTCAGGCTAAAAGGAACCATATAAAGAATTAATTTATTTTAACAAAAATAGGGAAAAGATTCATGCTTCATGCTAAAAAGAGAGAGTATACCAAGCATTTGGCAAAACCCCTTACCTCTTTACTACACCAACTCCCCAACCCCAAACATGAAACAAGCTTTTAGCAAAAATCAAAATTTCACAACAGAATTAGAGATCAAGAGCCTCGAAGAGGGGGTGGGTTTTGCTCTTCTCATGCAACTATAGAAGATAAGAAAAAACATATACTGCTGTAAATGCAACTTTAGATGAGCTAATGAATAAAATAAAAACAGTACCTAACTGGTTGAGCATTTTAAGCAAATAAGTATCCAAGCTGTGGAAAATGACAGAGAGCAGTGCTTGTAAATGTGTAATATCCATGGGCAGATTCAAGCCAAAGAATTGATCCACAGTCTGCAAGTCAAACTAATACATAAGGGAAACCCAACGACACAAGACCCTCAAAATTTAAATAGCGAGATTGAGAAAAATTATTACTCCCAACTTCTCAAAGAGATTGTCTACACTTTTTGCTACGATTTAGAAAGTTCATGTTTTATAGTCCAAATGAGACTTTTTACTATATGCTTTCAGAAGTACCCATTATCTAGCCACACCTTTTGACGAATGCTTTAATGAGTTGATTTTAGTGAGTGGCGTTTAAGGACAATCGTTAGCTTAATCCTTTTGGGGGCCAGAGACATTGACTTCACAGTCTGATTACAAATACCCTGAAATGCTATGTGGATCAAAAACCATCTTGAATAGGTCTTGAAAAACATACCTCCTCTATGATCCTAAAAACTTCTACTACTGAAGCTGCCTGTTTCTGATGAAAGGATAAGGGCTCCCAGTCCTGCACATGCCCATTAACTAAGGGTTATAACAAACATAGAGAAATGGAATACTGGCATGTGATGCTGAAGTTGAGCAAGTTTTTGACGTCAAGCTCTACTTCCTAACAGAGTAAAATAAGAGTTTATCCTTTACTTTCAACACCAGTCCAGTTGTGCCTCCCCGCCCCTTCTTTTCACAGAATTCTAGGAAATCAGGAACATAAATGGCTTTCCTAGAAAATTGTCTCAAGACATCTAAAGTAGAAAATTTCTCATAAAATATACTAACACCTAAATTGCAAATCACAAACAAATATTACAGCTTTTCCAAGAGGGTTTGATTTTTTTGTTCTTAATTACATAGGATAACTGATCTTAGTCATCCCATTTATGCATTCATTATGGCACTTGTTTTTATTTCCTGTTTACCAATCAATGTAGCCATGCCACGGCCCATTCTGCAGCAACTTAACTTGTGCATAATTTTGGTTCCCGTGATCTTGTCTTATCTTTCACCCTTCTAGTTTTACATTGATGTATATTGACTACATGGGATACCAGTAGCTAATCTCCACTCACTTCAGATGACATCTCCCTATACAGGAGAGAACTCACCTCAATATCAAATGCACGACCAGTCCATTCCAAGATATGAGTATGCTGAGATATCACCCAATCAATAATGAACGGCTTGGAAATTTCTCCTATCTGCAAATAAGGTAAAGAGCAAATCAATTTCTGGCAAGGTATCAGTTGGCACGAAGAGCGATATACAGTCCAGGCCAATCGGAAAAGCAACTGTTTAAGTTTTTTAAAATATATTTTCTAATAATTAGTAACTACATGCATGCTGGAAAATAAGTACACCAACATTATCACTATTCATGCTCATAGTTGCAATATATTCCTACACCATACAGAACACAATAAGAGTTACACCCAACTGAACCATAATATGTTCTTGTCAACATGTAGGATATGACATAAGAATTAATGTCTGCTTTAAAGCTCATGTTAAACTTTAAACAGGATCAGGACAGCCCAATGAAAAATGTTTTCCAAGAAGCATCCGACATCTGAAAAGGAATGTTGTCTTACCATCTCATGCAATAAAAACAACTGCACGCAGACAGGGTCCAAAAGGACACAAATAACTAAAAATCATGAAATTAAACATCAATCAAGATAGATAAGCACATAGGGGACTCCCTAGATACAGAAAAGAAAAAAGGCATGATCCAATAGCAGCCCATTCAATCAAGAAGACTTGTAATGACATAATGGCAAGCAATATAATGTTAGACCACGGCTCATTATGCTGACCTGATAATGGTCCAAGTCTGTAAGAGAGTTTATCAAGCCATCTGCTTCCGTTGAAGAATTATAGACTTGAGTCAGGTAACAGTCCAACAAATCAGCAGCTGGAAGCACAGATCTAGCATCTTCAGAAAGAGAAGATACTCCCTTGAGAAATGGTTTCTGTATGATGACAACAAATACCAAAGGATATGGTCTTCAAACTAGTATACCAGATGCAATAATATGGAGCTAACATTAAAAGTACATATGAAAACAGACCAGTCTTTCCCCAAAAAATTGATGCAATTGCACGATTGAGGTCATGATACACTCAGGACGCCATTGACGTAACACTGGGAAGAAAACATTGAACTCTCTCTCAGCAATCATCTTCAGTTCTTTGGCAAGCAAAGCCAAAGGATGCGTTCTTCCCACTTCAGATTCAAAAGCCACCTTACTAGCTACCTGACAAAATAAACATATCAACTCCATTCTGTCCATGCTAAATTGTTTAATTGGAAACAGATAGTTTCTACCTAAATGTCTACGGATATAACAATAACTGAACTTACCCGCTTGTATGCAGCTTTAGTGGAACTCTTGACATAAGTTGTAAGTTTGCTAATAGCATCATCATTCCTAGCATTCAACTTTGTAAGCTGCATACGTGACAAAGTACCATAAGACAATATTGTAGACCAGCTCTGATAATCTTCTCAAGAATACAAGTAAAACCAAATTAAATACGCAGCTTGTTATCAAATTCAATGCCAAATACGAAGCTAGAAATGCCAACCAGAAATGTTTTAGCAGCTAGGATGAGATGAGAGGGTGGGAGACGGGAAGAACTTGGAAAAAGCATACACACACATACAGGTATGACTGAACACACTCCTAGTATGCTAGGGTTCATAGGCCCATTTGAGTGATAAAACTTTTTCTGTTGCCCTAAACCACCTGGTCATCTCCTCTTAACAACAAACATGACTAATTTACCCAAACTTCAAATACGAGCAGAAAGCAGAGAATTGTCGATAATTAATACAAACAACTGCTAATGTCACAGAAGTGATTTTCTGGCCCTGCCAAAGAGTATATTACGATAAGTAATTGAAAGTTGAAACTCAAAAAGGGCCAGCTGTGAACTTATGGGAAGATAAGATCTGCATCAGCATTGGGTACAATTTAAACATAAATGTCAATTATGAAATTTTCTACCAAAGACATGGGCTTGTGAGTGTTTTAGCAATGTGGAAATACTGATCAACAAGCAAAAGATGAAAAGTTTAAATATTTACAGAAGGACTAAGGAAGGGTTTTTATTTATTCATGAAGAAGAATCATAGCATTAACAAGGACCAATTTGATATAACAATGTGGATTCATTACAATGTTTAGGAACACACTATCATTCAACCCTCAAGTATGCATTATCATTCAACCTCAAGTATGCATACACATTGCAGTTCACACAGTAGAATGTTCTAACCTTAATTCCACCGGAATCATCAAAAGTAAGAACTCCAAGCCGGGACACCAGGGTCATCATTGTTCTGAAGATAGTAGGATCCTGAAAGGGGAAAGAATAAAGAGAATGAAATATTATTGCTGGGAACTCAACAGATGAAACAAATTTGAGATAGTTAATAAACCTCAAAACCCAAGTTTACACAATAGCTCAAAAATGCATCTGAAAAGAAAAAGGCATAGCTGCAGACTTTGTTCCCACTTGATGCTATCTTACTTTCATTGTGAAGCCATAACAGCATTATAATTCATTCATGGCAATGTATACTTTTTAGTTTCCCAGTGCTTTTAGTAGAGTAGACCTTAAAGAGAACTAGAAGAAATATATTTGGGAAGGTTTTACCTCCATAACTATACTTAGAGGACAAACCTCTTAATTCTTAGAACTTATGTAAATAATTATAATGCTGCAAATTAGCTTAGTGCAAACATTCATAGTTGAAACTTTTAGCATTGTCTAACTGAGAGGCATAGGATTTTGGGAACTATGGTTCACTCAGGGTAACGCGGAATATGTTGGTTCCCTGTCCATTTTAAGAGGTTGAAGGTAAATGATATTTGAGTGCAGCTTGTGGCAATAACGATGACCCAACAGGTTGGGTAAGTTTTTGCTAGAATTAGTCATGCATGACATGCATTGAAACTTTTCAAGTAGCTTTTATGGTTTTATAACTGTAAATGAAATCTAAAGGAATGCCAATGGTTGCATTGGAATTATAGTGCGTAAACCAAATCTGAAACTAAAACAACATAGAAGTACATCTGGAAGTGACAATACAATGTGAAATGGAGCAGCAGAAAACATCATGAAACTATCAAAGACCTTAATGGAATCCTAGAGGGGTCTAAAGAACTTTATAAGAGAAAAAAATCTGCCTGCACTGGCATTTGGGGAGTGGAATATGCAACAAAAACTACCAAAGATTAGCAAATGACCTTGCTGAAGTGCAAATGATAATCCTGCAGTTTACTGTCACACCAAATGCTTATGGAGAAGACAATAGCTTGCACCAGATTTAGCTTTAATTCAGTTCCACCACATTGCATTAAACAACCTAGGCTTTTTTGGTACTGTCTCTCCTTCGAACCAACATCATCAGACTTCAAAACCTTCTGCAACTTGAGAACTGCAGTTTCTAGCAGCACAGCTCCACCTGTTCTAGTGAACTTCAGAATGGAGTTGGCATTAGATATAAAAAAAAAATTCATTTGCATTCATCAAAAGATATCTTTACACTGTTATATCTTGCATTCATTAAGAAAACTGAATAAGGACAGTCATGTGGTTATACTTACTCTATAAAGATAAAGACAGGATGTTCTTATAATCCAAAAATAAAATTCAGTGATGGTTCAAAGCCGTGGAACAATTCAAAAATTCTATGAACTATATTACTCACAGGAACTGTCTAAACAGAACACTGAAGAGGGGAAAAAATAACTCACACTCATCAAAGGATACTTTTATATATGGTTCCACCACATTACACACAATATGACAGTTAAATAAGCGAGGACGGTAATATGGTAATACTATATAAAAACAAAGGTAGGATGTGCTTATCATCCAAAGATATGAATCTCAGATAGTCACATGTTGAAAATTTTGAGTATTAACATATACTATATAAGTAACAAGCAACTACCCCACCAAAAGTTTGAAGAGGAACCATTTGTATTTATTACATGAATAGACAATGTTTTATACTATGCAACTTGTGTAAGTATTGCACTCCTCATTATGTGGACCACACAAACAGAAACTAGCGTAAAGGTAATCAATATTTGCATCATCCTCTAGAAGATAATTTACTTGTTCTCTGGTCAAAGACACTACATGTACTACATCTTTTAACCAATGCACAAAAGTTTCAAAGTAGCTTATTTCAAACACACCTCAGATGATGGTGCTTGCTCAATACAATCATAATTGGCATAAACGATGCATTGCAATGTTAACAGAATGAAATAAGCAATACCTGTTCAAAAAGGACCCAGCCATATAATGCATTATGCATTTTTTGAGTGATTCCCAGAGTAGACCAAGTTAACTTTATAAGCAGCAAGATCTCGTCAGCTTCCTGATAATGATCAAGAGTGTAAGAACTAAATATCGCTTAAGCTAAGAGAAAAATGACGGCCAAATTTCCGTAGTTAAAAACAACACCAATAATGAGACTACCTCTATGAGCTGGTCTTCATCAAGAATGTCAAACACGCTAAATAATAACTTCTGATAAACCCTAACGTTGAAGTGGTAGCTAGCAGTCCAATAATAGTTTTCGCCTTCAATGCCAAATTTTCCACTCATAGATGAAATCTTTTCTGCAACCTGTCTTACTGATGCTAGAATTGCAACACGTTCTGAAGGGGACATCGAGGTGTCCCATTCCTGTGGCATCCAGAAAACCTTGTCTACTTAACATGAGAAAAATCTAAAGCAACCTATTTCAGTTTGTCTTGCAATTATCAAAAGACAACCTACCTTCAAATCCCTAATCTTTGCAAAATAACTTCTGATAGCTCGAGATTCAGTTGTTACAGCATTAGAAGAAGCAGAAAGCAGTTCTTCTAATATATTTGCCTACAACAAAAAATGCAAACACAAAGGAAAATAGAAGCAATAAGAAAATAAATCCTTCTTGTTTAATCAACATTAAATGACTTCCCCAATTTCAAGTTTCAAGAGAATTAGAGGCATAAGGAAAACAAGCCCAAATGTGGATATTAGCTTTGGTCCAAGAGAGGCAATTAAAGCTGCAGATTGGGTAGGTCAGGATTGGAAAGCAAATGCTCCTTGTCAATTTCAGGCCTTAATGGATAATGATATTGTATAAGCTTTAAGTCTGGACTCTGGGAGTATTTGTTAGTCTGTCCTGTTTTATCTTTGTTCAAAAAAAAACTTCTACAAAGAATTCCAACATGTATGCAACTGAATCTAAACAATTGAATAGAAGCAGAACCATCCACTGGATGCTGCATGGTGTGTCCATGATCAGGAAAACCTCTCCAATATACTAGATGTCACCATATATAATAGAGGCAGTAGTTCAGAAGTCAGAACTGCGAAGAAAGGTAAGTCCTGACTTTCCCCACCATTCAAATAAGAATACAACAATTCAGGGCCATGCTTGGGCTGCTAGACCTAAGCCCAAAATTAAACTGGACCAGAAAGCAAATTCCCTATAAGTTTGCGTCTAGCTTCTTCCAAAATTCACTCATGGAAAACCTACAACAAGAGCCATACATATCTGAAGTATATGGGCAATTCAAAGCAAATGGGCATACTGGATCAACTGCAGTAGATAATACATAATAAAGACACAACTAGTGTCACATAACAAGCACATGTATGACTATGCTAGGTGCACAGTGTACAATGCAATGCCAAGTTATTCCACCAACCATTAAGAAGTAAAGTTTGTTATATGAGAAGCCTAAATTTGTCTTGCTGCCTCTAAACTGGAAAGGCTCATAACAAAAAATATATAAAAAATACCTACTAAATAGCATTACCTGCCTACTCTTCCATTGCATGTAAGATTTCTCATTAGGGAAATCGGACCTGAAGGTTCCATTTAAAAGCCCCAGTGAAATGTGTGGGAGATCAATTTGTCCACTCATTCTTCTTGCTGCCAGTTGCATCAAATTCCTCCTAGTGCATGCATCCATTGCTTCAGAAATCTAGCAAAATGATGTCATTAACTTCTGAGATTTTTTAGTAGCAGTTAACCCCTTAGAAAGAGTTCAATGAAGTGAAATTGAAATGAGCTTAATATTGGATTAAGCATGCAGAATGCTATTATGCCTAAGCATATCATAAAGTTGTAGAAGCAAAACTAAACTGAGCTTGTGGATGCATATATCAGCCTGTTAGTTGCACATCAATAATCTAATGAATGTGAGACCAACGTTAGTGTGCACATATCAATAAACATTTTCACTCTCGGAGGACATACATGCAATCTACATACTACCATTGAGCTGGAAAAGTTTCTCTCTTCAATTTCAAAGTTCACATCTTACTTTTTATGTTAAACAAAGAATTCCATTTAACAAGACCCAGACAAGCTGAGGGAGATAAAAGGATGAAATTTAATGCTCACATGCATCTGAACACGAACAATGTCCATAAGCTCTGAATGTCTTCCCAAAGTCTGAGATTGGAATCTCATTTTATCTCTCTTACTCTTCAAACTTGACAAAAATTTAGGACTTTTTTCCTTCTTTTTGTCCTCAACCGGATGCATCTCAACCCTAACAGGCAACGGGTAAGGATACAAAATGAAAAAGGATAGTCAAATAACCACAATCACAAATTTCATATCAAATCAAGACGTGAGTGCCCTCTGAAGAGTGGAAGAAAACATCAATATCCCTACAAACAAATTATACAGCACACTCTCATCACACACACACAAAATGCAAAGAATGAAATAGAGAGTGTGTACCCTGAAAAGAATATTGATGCAAGCAATAATTCGAAGGCAGATTCCCGCAAGTCATCATCAGACAATCCTTAAAATATCCTGAAATTACATAGAATCAGTTTACTCAAAGAGTAAGATGGCTGAATATTCAGCACATAAGCATTTTATTCACTGACTTATACACCCTACATCTCACATGTTTCTAAAATCTGAAAAAGATAACATGAAGACAAGTCACCAAACCAATACCTGTGATCAAGCCAGGCAATCCAAGTGACGGAAGCTCCAAACTTCCTAAATCCCTCGAAGGTGTGCTTGAACCCACTTCATCTCCAAGACCATAGTCATCATCCTCAAAAGTTACATCACCTCTCACATTCTCAACATTTGAAAAACTCATTTGACTCGAGGAGTATGACACATGAACTGTCTCTTCCACTTTAGTTGGAGGAAGAGGAGGTTGCGGTGGCACACGCCCAGGAGGTGACCCAGCCACGTCAGGATCAGACACAAGAAAATACGAACTCCCTACTTTAGAATCAATCTACAAATGAAAGGAGAGACTTAAAATTCCATAACTCACAGTGAAATCACCCTGAAACAAATTTCAAGCTATTTTTATTTCAAATTTTACCATGACAGGATAAGCGGAGTTGTCCAAGCGCGCTTTAGTAGCTTCACCAACATCGATATCTTCACCTGAAACAAGAATAAATAAAAATTGAGAGAAAAGGAGAAATGGAAGACGCGTATAATTGAATTAATTAGTGACATTGTCTACTACCTGATTTCAGGCGATGGAGGACGTAATCGGCGGAGAGAGTGTCGAAATCGACGGAGGAGAGGGAAGCGGCAGCTGAAGAAGATAAGAGGAACTGTAAAAGTTTCCGGCGATCAGCACGGTAGCGCTGTAACAGAGCTGCTTGGTCCTCCATGATTGGTGGTGGTGTTCAATTCGAAGAACGAATAGAGTGGGGAACCGAAAGAGAGTTTGTAAATGGAGAAAGGAAAAGGGGAAAAGGTAGTCCAGGAGCGCGAAAAGGCGACGGCAAAACGACATTTTTGGAGACTGTGAAGATGCTTTTTGCTTTATCCTTTTTTGTTTTAAATGTATTAAGGCCCTGCAAGTTTTGTTATTTACACATTTGGTCATATACTAGTTCCAATTTTTCCAACTACTCTCTCCGTTTCCTACTAATTGACATTTTCCTACGAATTTTTTGTTTCCAATTAATTGTCATTTTGAGTTTTCCAATATACTTTTTTTGCAAAGTACCCTCTCTTTTTAATTTAATTTACAAATGCTACCAAATTAATTCATTTCTTTGCCTCACAACTACCGCCTCAGCCATCATCTCTACATCACAACCACCAACTTAGCCACCATCACTGCCTCACCATTAATCACCACACACCCATCTCCATCATCGTTACCGAAACCGGCAATCACCAAATCAGTCATAATCATCTAATCACCCATCGCCACCACCATATAACCGCTCTCTGCCACACAACCAAAAATCACAAATCCCAATCCAAAACCCCATCCTCAAACACAAAATCACCTAAACCAAATCAGCCATAACCACCTAATCTCCATCGCCCCAACAACAAAAATTCGAACCCATCACCGTTGTCATTCGCCTCCGCCACAGCCACCAGTGCCTCTACCACAGTCGCTGTCAATCGCCTCCGCCACAGCCTCTGCCAATCGTCCATTGCCATTGTCAATCGCCTCCGCCACAGTCGCTAAATCGCTCACCGCCACCCAAATCCGACCCAAAAATCTCTAAATTACCACTGCACCTCCGTTGTTGTGTGTGTTGAGTGTTGTTGCTCCAAGAGCAGAAAAAGAAAGAAGAGAGGAGAGTGAGGTCATGAGAAAGAAAGGAAAGAAAGAAAAGAGGAGAGAGGTTGGGCTTCGGTTTCGAGAATGACACATTGTTTGCTAGGGTTGTTCAACGGTTTGCAACAACCGAAGAACCGAAATTCCGAAACCGGAATTTCACTTGTTCGGTTTCGGAATTTCGATTTCGATTTCGATTTTTTCAGTTTTGGATAGTCAAAAATCGAAATTTAATACGGTTCGGTTTCGGATAGTGGGTAAGCAAAGTTTGGTTGACCGAACTAACCGAAATTTTGTGGACTTTTTTTTACTTGCTCTCATTCCTCACTCGTTCCAGAAAGAACCCTCATCCTCTCTCGCTCCGAATCTACCATGAAAACCTCTTCCCTTCCCATTACAATTCCGATTCAAACCCATAAAAAGACCCATTTCCATCGTTGTCACAATCTCCATCGTCCTCACTCCCTTCTCTTCCTGTTTTTCTTTTCTTTTCTTTATTTCATTCCTTTTTTTCATTTTTAGAGCTGCAGCACGCATCCCTCTTCTCTCTTTTCCTTCTTATTTTCTTCCCCTTTGTTTTTGTTCTTTCTGGCCAAGGTCCGAGCAGTGGCGGCGGTGATAGGTTGTGGCGTGGTGTGGCCGGCGGTTGGGCTATTTCGGATGAGGAGATCGGGATTGATTTAATTTGCAGGGAGGTGAGTTTTAATTGATTTTGGCAGTTTTGGTTTGATTGGTGGTGATTATTGTGATTTGAATCGGTTGATGGTTTAATGATTCCGTTGCAAGCTGTGTTTGGTTGAATTAATTTGGTAGAAGATTGGTTGGATTAATTGCAGGAGGATTGAGTTGGGATTTTATTTGGGGAAGGCCGGATTGGAGGATTGGTTTTGGTGTTGGGATTGATTAATTTCGGAAATTCGGTTAAATCAAAAAATCGAACCGAAATAATTTTGGTTTCGGTTTCTTAAAATTTCAGTTCGGTTTCGGTTTTCATTTTTAGGGAATTCGGTTAACCGAAATTCGAAACTTCGGATTTCGGTTAACCGATGAACAGTCATATTGTTTGTAGATTAAGTGAAAAGCAAGGGTAAAATTGAAATTGAAAATAATAAAATAATAAAAACAAAAGGAATTAGAATACTCTCTCCTATTCCCAAACGTCATTTAAAGGGAAACAAAAGGAGTATAATTCTTATAAGAAACTTTAAAAAAAAAAATCTCATAGATTATATCTGGGGTAATAGTAAAAAGACTCCTATACAATCGCGAAAAACAGAAACCTCCCCTAGCATTTGAAAACTCGATTCCACCTCCTTGTACTTATGGTCAACGACAATTGTGTAGGCTCCGTTAGTCAAACTAACAGACTGTTAGTGTTGACCGTTGACTTTGATTAAAAAATTCAGAAAAAACCTAAAAAATCTATAAAAAAATTTAAAAAACTGAAAAAATTCTAAAGAAATGTTAAAATTCCAAAAAAATGTAAAAAATCCTAAAAAAATTGTAAAAAATCCAAAAAAATTGCCCCTGTTCTTTTTTTTTCTAATTTCAAGTTTCAATGGAAAAAGAAATTCATAAATTCTGGAAGTTATGGAAATGAAAATGCTGATGGTACAAATTCTGGAAATGAAAATGAGAAATATTTCTTTCTTTTTCTTATTTTCATTTCTTTTACATTTTTTTCTGGATTTTTAGATTAATTATTTTTTTTGAAATTTTTACAATTTGTTTAGATCCATATAACATTTTTTCTGGAATTTTAGATTATTTATTTGGGGAAATAGCATAAAGCACGCTTGTACTAAGCGCGAAAACCAGAAACCACCCCTGACCTTCAAAACGTCCATTACACCTCCCCTGAGCTACGTTGACCATGCAAAGTGTGGTCTCCGTCCACTTTAACTAACGGTTCTATTAAAACAACTCCCTACAGCCAGTTTTCTTCAAAAAAAAATTGCAGGTAACACTCTAATTAATTTCAAAATTTCTTTCTTTCTTATTTTCTTATTCCAAAAATTTCAAAACTTCTCTCTTTCTTATTCCTTAATTTCTTTCTTTCTTTCTTTTTCTTATTTTCATTTCTAGAATTTATGAATTTCTTTTTCTTGTACCATCACCATTTTCATTTCCATAATTTTAAAATTAAAGAAATATTTCTCATTTTCATTTCCAGAATTTGTACCATCAGCATTTTCATTTCCATAATTTCCAGAATTTATGAATTTCTTTTTCCATTGAAACTTGAAATTAGAAAAAAAAGAAAAAAAAAGAAAAAGAGTGAACAGGGGCAAGAGCTGTTCTCTTCTTCCCTACGGCTGCAACCAGAAGAAATATAATCAGTAATACAAGGTCAAATCTAGAGGAACATGGTTCAATCTATTATAAAGCCTCAAATGCAGAAGAACATCTTTGCCGTTTTCTTTTCATTTGTTCAGCGCATTGACTATTTACACACACACAAGCGTAGATAAGTAAGAAACTAAAGTAAGAGTAAGAGGAAAGAACCTGGAACACAGAAGGGTAGCAGATCAAAATAGCGGTATGTTTCACTACATTGCAAAATTCACAACAATTCATTGCCACATCAAAACACTTGAATTAAAATGTAGCACTACACTTTACATTAAACATGTGCATTCTACTTCTCGACAACAAAGATCCTTCCACGCATTTTCTATAATTTCTGGTTTCCCATTTCGTTTGATGTTCATGTAAGCAACCAAAGACAAACCAGAGAAACAAATCTGACAAAGGAGAACAGATTCGGAGCCAATTCGGAGCCTTCATAATTCAAAATCGAATAGGCATCATCAAAAGGGACTCAATCTACATACAAGGGCCTCAATCGGCCACTGCAAAATAGCCTCAGCCAAAACTCATGATCCTTCATTACCCTCCAAAACTCCGTACATGAAAGCCAGGATTTTCATACAAGTTTCCTGTTCCAAGAAAGAGTCGCCTCTGGGTCATGCTCCATTTCTTCCACACCAGTTCTGGATGGATCCAAATCTGGATTCAGATCTAGATCTAGATCTAAAATCAACAAGGAGGAGCGGGTGACACTTCCTCGCTCAGTTCCCAGTACACCCATCTCATTACTCGTCGTATCCACTCTCTCAATGTCTTCTCCCTCTGCATCAACGGTACTTCCTCGCTCGACGCCATCACTCCTTTGAATCCCAGCGTCGCCATCCTCGCTATGGGCTTGGAGATTGAGGTGGAAAGAAACGAAGGGATATTTGGGAATAAGAGAGTTGGCGATAAACAAGTGGTTTGGATGAGTCAGGGTGATGAGGCCAAAAGGTTGCCTGATGGGTTTGAAGTGGTGGCCAGAAGAGTACAAGGGGGAGTTGCAGCGGTAGAGAAGAAGAGAAGAAAGGAAAGGATTTTAAATGTTAAAAAATTATAGGGTTTTGTATAAATGGTTTAAATTAAATAAAGGAAAGAATTTATTTGAGGAGAAGAAAGGAAAAGAAAAAAAATGAAAAAGAAGGTGCAACCGAGAAGGAAAAAGGAAAAGAAAAGGAAACTTGTTGTAGGCAGTCACATTGACGGATCTGTTAGTCAAAGTGGACGGATTCCACACTTTGTACGGTCAACGTAGCTCAGGAGAGGTGTAATGGACGTTTTGAAGGTCAGGGGTGGTTTCTGATTTTCACGTTTAGAGTTTTTACATTTTTTTTCTGGATTTTTTGATTGATTTTATTTATAGAATTTTTACATTTTTTTGAGAATTTTTACATTTTTTCTGGATTTTTGGATTAATTTTTATTTTTTGATTTTTTACATATTTTTTCGAATTTTTATATTTTTTGATTAATTAATTTTGTTTATAGTTTTTATAGCTTTTGGGAATTTTTACATTTTTTCTGGATTTTTAGATTAATTAATTTTTTTGGGTTTTTTTACAATTTTTTTGGATTTTTAAATTAATTAATTTTTTTTGGAATTTTTACAATTTTTACAATTTTTTTTGGATTTTTACATTTTTTCTGAATTTTTTAATCAAAGTCAACGGTCAGCACTAACAGTCTGTTAATTTGACTAACGGAGCTTACACAATTGTCGTTGACCATAAGTACAAGGGAGGTGGAATCAGAATACTCCTTCCTATTCCCAAACGTCATTTAAAGGGAAACATAGGGAGTATAATTCTTATAAGAAACTTTAAAAAAAAAAAAAAACTTCTCATAGATTATATCTCTATATTTGTTTTGTTAGATCCTCTTGATATGACACTATTTAATTTAGTAAAATATATTTTCCATTTTTTTATTTTAGTCCTTAAATTTTGAATGATTTTATATTAACTTTAGTACTAGTAGTTTCTGGTTCAAAATGGAGAAAAAAAATCCTCTCTATCTCCCTTATTACTACAATTAAAATAATAAAGTTAAAAAATATTATTTATTATTTATTTTCTGAAATTTAATGGTAAAATTAATATCGCGATTAAATCAAAAAAAGGTAGAAAATAACTATGACTCTATGAGATGGTTTCGTACCTAGAGGATTTAATGAAAAAAATATACATAGATATGGGATGAAATTAAAGTTTCTCACTTTATTTTAAGCAATGTAAGGAATTTGTTGACATAAATGACATTCGCTTTGCGATAAAATTTATGATTAAAATTTAGCACCCAAATTAAATATATTTTTGGTCTATATGGTAGGTAAGTTTGTATAACTTATCCATGTAAATTTGTTTAACATAGTCCTATGGTATGGTTGTAATAGATGTAAGCTTTCATGCGATCCTAGCCCCATCACACCTATCACACGCAAGCACCATGCAGTTAGGGCCAATCAGATCAAAACATTGTGCCAAAGACGTGGAATATCAGCCAGTGAGGTTAATACATCGTGCCAAAGACGATATGGGAGCATGCAACCATTGGATGTGGAGTGCATTGGAGGCGCTTAGCACATTGCCTAGTCGCACCGAGCGCGTCAGGCAAGTCCATCCAAACCATTTCGAGGTAGGGAGGTTTAGACCTGAGGGCTATGTGTCTTATTGGACCGATTGGCGTGTTCGATGAGTCTGAGTCAAGTTTGGAGACATTTGCACGAGCGGATCGTCAGAAGGCCTAGGGCAATATTCTCGCATGCAGGAGTTCTACGCGCAGACGCATCAGGCGACTGTGTCCGAGCCAACTCAGACCAATGAAGGCCAGACATGTGCGATCGAACTTGTTTCCTAAAGATTAGGGTGTTAACGCACGTGGGACCAAATTTCAGCCCAAATGCACGAGCCGTTTGCAAGATGGTCCAGGGCGACTTTATCGCATGCAGTGTGCGCGCCAGGCGCCATGCGACTTGAGGAATTGGCCCATATTAAAGCCCAGCCGTGCGGAAACCCCTTGAACCTTCTGGAATGTATTTATTAATATTTATATTTAGTTTATTAGGATAATTAAGTTATTATGCGAATAGAACTCATGGTTCTATTACGAGTAGGATTAGTTCTTTTATTATTTTAGGAGTCGCAGGGCTCATTGTAAAAAACCTTGAAACCTTTGATTAATTGATTATTAAGACTTAGTCTTTCGGAGTATATCTCTGTTTGTTCATGGACTTGAACCTTGTTCCAATCTTCAGTCACGAAAGTTAGGATTGTTAGCAAGTAAAACTTGAAGTTTCGACCCCATCACAAGACATCGGCTAGGTTGACTAACGACGCTCGTCTACGCTCACCCCTTGTGCTAACCTCACTAGACATCGGCTAGATTGGATATTGGAGCTCGTCTACGCTCACCCCTATTGAGTCCTATCTATCTTCCGTGACAAATCCAAGCCTTCGAACTAGATCAACAATTCAAACGGAGCCTAGGTAACTAGGATCGTATCAAGCTTGGCTTGGAACCTAGACTCAAGCCAAGGGGCGAACGTATGGACATGTGAACTCGCAACACTAAGTTAAAATACTTTATAAGGGTGTAATTGAAATAAATAATTTTATAGGGATGCAATTTAATCAATTAAAAGTACAAGGGCTAGAGTGGAAGGACAAGGTAATAAATAAGTAATAATTCAGGGGCTTAGTAAATAAATAAAGATAATACAAATAAGAGGTGTTAGGATAAGTGTTTGGGTGTAAACATTCAGTAAATAAGGAGTTGTCACCTCCTACTTGATAAGAAAAGGTCAAAAACTAATATATAAGCACGACATCCAAGAGAAACCGAACTAAAAACTTATCTTCTACTCAGTTTTCTTACCAAAAATATCTTAGAGTTAAGGAAAGAGAAAGCTACAGGTAAAAAGAAGAACAAGAAGAAATTATCCTCTATTATGAATCCCCATGTCAACACCATAACAACATATAAGCTCAAAATACCACAACTAGGGACACTCACAAGGGCAAAAGGATGGGTTTGTAAAACCAATTCATTGACGTTTTAATATTCAAGCCCAAGATGTTCAAGCAGTAGATCTGGGTTCAATTGTTCAGGTAATAGTCCATAAAAGATGGAGATGGAGACGTTGCTTGATAAGGATGGGTCAGGCGGGTTGAACTAAAACGGGTCAAATTTTTAATATTAAAAATAAATAAATGTTGATGGGTAATGCCACATTAGTGAAATCTTACGTAGCATACTGAGGTGTAGCTCATGCAGTTTGGTTCCTACTTTAGAGTCAAATTGTTTTAATTTTGTGAATAAAAAATCTAAATTAACAGGAACATTTGAGTATAGAGTTCCTACATAACAAAAATCCAATGTTGTACAATATCTAGAGAATTCCCAATACCCCAGGGATGGATGGTATGAGTCGGCTCTTGATCCTTTAATCATCAATTTAAGTCACATAATTAATTAATAGTTGGTTGACATGAGTGTTTCTGATAAGTATAACATAGTTTGTTTTGATCCTTAAAAGTCAAAGTATGTAGTTTGTTTGATCCTTGAAGATGAAAGTATTTATTTGCTGAGAGCAACATTACCTTATTAACCTTTTAATAAGGTAACCTAATGTAAATATGATTAGTTTTAATCAAATAAATTTAGTTAATATTAATGGTTACCTACACTCACATTCATACTCACACTCAAAGAAACAGAAGTAGACCCACAAGCACGTAGATTAATTGGTCAGAAATTGTTCTAGCTTAATTAGAAATTTTTGGTTTGAACCTTGAGTATACAGTTAAGTTAAGACTTGTGAGTGAGAATTTTATCGCTTTTCAAAGTTCTAGAATTAATAAGATGAATAAAATTTCATTTATATGCATACTCAAGGTTGAATGGGGAATTTATTTCACTCAGAGGCTTAACAGTTGCTGGCAAAACTTATAAAAACTTGCAATTCAATTCATACAAAAGATGATAGAGGTTGGCAGGGACGGATCTACTTGAGGACAAGGGTGGGCGCTGACACGAGCTCGAGGACCATTCCCAGGCCTGGGGGAAAGTATGACGCTAAGGCCATATCAGGCCTGGCGGAAGGGTATGACGCTGGGCATTAAATGGAGATAGGGATTTCTTGCCACATCATCATGGGCCGGCTATCAAGCCCCTTTGTCCAAGGGTTATTTAGGGGTTTTCCCCATGTAATAAGCTAGTAGTATAAATAGTGGACAATAGGTTCATTTTAGACTAGCTTTGGTTTAATTGAGATATTTCTCTTTAAGCCACAAGCCACCCAACCCTAGGGATCTTATATCCAAGCTTCCAGATTACTAGAACATTGCTCTTGTAAATCGTTTGAAGCTTTGTTCTTCCTCCTTGATTATATATAAAATGAGTGATTTCCTTTCAATCTTTGTCCGCTACGTTTCTCCTTACAAATTCCAAATCGTTTCCATCAATCCATTGAATCCGAGCATCCTTTCCGTTTGTCTTTGTCTTCATAAGTTCATTACTTGCTGCCATTAAAACACCTTCAAGCAATCTCCTTTATTTCCGCTGCATACAAACTCCTTTCCCCCTCAAATGATCTGTCCATCCATGGCTAAACGTTCAAGGAAACCTTCCATAAGCGAGGACTAGATCCGTGGTTCATCTCTTGCGGCCTCAACTCCCATCCGGGCGCTTGGACTGTATCAGCGCCCTGGCCCAATCAATTTTTTTTTACCAAGCCCACTAGCCCAGTCACGCCACGCCTCATCCCTCTCCTCTCCTCGACCAAATCCCTAGCCTCTGCCTCTCTTCTTACTCAAGGATGTAAAACAAAACAACGGAGCGGATAAGGAGATTCGTCTGTGGTACTTTGACTATCTGTTAGAAGATCCTGTAATTGCTAGAAATCCATAGGGACTAGAGAGTTGAAATAAATTTCTCAAACTCTACCGCATCCAACTCCTTTCTCGCCTCCCTCAGTCACACCAGGATGGGCTGACCAGTCAACCCCTGAATTCTCCCCTCAAATGGTAGTAGGATCTAGATCTGATCTGCAAAGTGGCAAGTCCGTAATAGGTAGACTGTAGTTTCCAACTCCTCGTTGCAACATGCGCAACTAGGGTCAACTTACTAAAGGTGTTACTATAGGAACGAGGTTGGATTTTTTAGATCTCTAGGAGTTAATTGAGACAGAAAAAGAAATCGCATGAATTGGAGTTCTTAACGCAAAGTTATGACCCTTGAGAGTTTGGAGAATAGTTAAGGGGCGTCACGTGAGATCTAAAGGTTACTGCCGGTGTTTTTTCGAGTAGTTTTAGTGGTTAAAGAAGTGGATAGATGGAGGAGGAGAAGAGAAGTTCTTGGTGGATAAGTAGTGTAATTGTGGAAAAACAAGTCCGAGGATGAGAGGGAAACGAATATATGGATTTGTGGTGCAAGACAAAACGAGTGCAATCATGTCAACACTAATACATCAGATCCTATTAGAACTCGGAAGTTAAATGTACCTGGGTGAAAGTAGTACTAGGAAACAAATATGTTATATCACAACCTAACATTGGTTATCTATTTAGTCATATATAGTATATATTCGAGATTCAGATTGGTAGAACTACTCCACTGAACAAGAAATATTTTTAAAAATATTTAAAAAGAATAAATTTACATATTTCATACTATATTTACAATTTTTTATCTTAGATCATACTCATTATATTTGCTATATTTTTTTACCAAATTTCATATAATTTTGTTATATTTTTTTATTTTATTTGAATTTTCTAACCATTATAAAAGTTAATATTGCAAATGTTAAAAAATTATAAATAAACTAAAAGGATAAAGTCGTTTACGTGTTTTTTTTTTTATCAACAAATAAAACAAACAAATGTACTTGCATCAAGGAACAGTCTTGCAAATATAGCAAATTTTATTCCCTGCTCAAAGGAGTAATGTGCATAATGTACGACCTAATATTATTATGCTGAATAAGAGAATATCATGGTAATGGAATACATCATTTATAAAATCTATTTATAAACTGGCCAATGTTTTTTTACAAGAAATGTTCAATGATCACAATAACAAAGAAAAATAAAATCCTTCAATAGTAGCAGCAGTAGCAGTAATAATAATAATAATAATATATCAATTTAGGAGGTGTTTTTATTGTTTTGGCAGAGTAGATTTAGCTTTCCGCATCTAATCTTCAAAAGGAGGCAAGCCCAAAAAAGCTGGGTTGAAATCTAGCAAGGAGCTCAAAACTTGATCAGCAGCTTTAAGATGAGAAGGATCCAGCCTTGCATCTGGAACCATTACCGCAGACCTGCATGGTATTTGCAACAACATCAAACAAAAAAGTTCCACAGTTGCTATATTTCCATGTCATAAAATGTTCAATAATCTCTTTCACCTCTTTCTTGTGATGATTTAATAAAGGAGTCTTGATCTTGATCTCAAAAAAGGGCCTAGTGTCAACTCTAGGTTCACTTAACAACAGTGAATGAGGATTCTTGGTTCAAGCACTATATAAACCTAATGTTAGAGCTAACGGTCCAAAAATGTTCAAAGTTATAGGAGTCATGCACTTACATCCCGGCATTTTTAGCTGCAAGAACCCCTGTAGGAGCATCTTCAAAAACAAGAATCTTTGATGGAGCCACAGGGCCACCCTATCAAATCCCAAAATACTAATGTTACATTTCTCATTTGTAGCGTCAAAGTTAATAATACTGTTCCAGAAGCAAAGGGATGAACTTCATCAACCAAAGCCTATATAACAGCTACTATGATATCAGTTAACACTACGGAGAAACATACCTCAAATCTCCTGGATGCTGCAAGGAATACATCTGGTGAAGGCTTGCCATGTTTAACTTCCGGATCATCACCAGAAACAATATGATGCATCAAAGAGAAAAGCTCGCCGTGGTTTTGTGTTTTCAATTCGAAATGCCTCTTGTGGGAACTGACAAATATCAAATAGATAATATAATTTACTCATGAATAACGAGAATTCAGATGAACTTGAAGCAAAACTCAGTTTACAATAGAACAATCACAAAGGACAGCAAGAAATCAAATGAATGAACTGTGCCCACTAGCCTCACCCTGTTGCCACACAAATTGGTATTCCTTTCGCATGGAGATGTCTAACCAAATGAAGAGCCCCCACAACAAGGAAAAAATTAACAAAGATGCATTAGTGAAACTGACATTTTATTACTGTAATATTTATTAACCCAAATAAAATCTCTTATAAACAATATTTGTGATTGCAACAATTACTATGACTTCTTATAGGATCTTTACTCATTCTTTTTGGCTTCCACAACAGGAAATTATGAAATAACTACATTATGAGAAATTAAACCTTAGACAAAAAAAAAATCTTCAAACAATACTAATGTGTTGAAATATTTGTTGGGCAAATGCTAATTTGAGTAACTTGTTTCTTTGTGGTTTCCAACTCTCAAAAAGTTGAAAAAACTATTTGTCTTCAAGTACAAACCTAAAACAACTTAATTTTCATTTCCTCAAGAACATAAGCGATAGAGACAAGAATTGAAGCTAAAAAATAATACCAGGCATATCATCTCGCATGTAGGAAACCTTTTCTGCAGCATATCCTCCCTTTCTACAAGAAAATCCTCAGCTGAGAGAACGTCACTAATCCCACTCTCCTCAACAAAGATCTTAGCTGATTCATTTGCTTTCTTCCCCATCATTTTTGCCTTCAGAGACCAATCAAAAGTTTTGTTGAATCTAGCAAGTATGATTTCCTGGACTTCGGAGTAGAACTTCTATGTATCTGCAAATATAAAACGCAAGTATGATTCTTGTGCGTTTGCAAATGAGGATCTTCAGCTAATTTACATTCAAAACAACAGTTTCCAACAACAAAAAACAAGCCTTCCTCTAAAGTAAACCATCATATTCAGTGGATCCCAACTCATGTTCTTGAAAAAAAAAAAATATATATATATATATATATATAGTACTGTTAATTGAAAACAACACAACGAGAATGGTGAGTTGGATATCCAAACCAGATTATTTTTTTAAGCAGGTAAATGCAGTCAAAGTGACAGTACCTTGCAGAGAATAATAACAAACATGAAAATTGAGCACAAACAAGATGTTTTGCTGACGGTGACAGCAGCAGCAATGGCAAATACATTGCCCATAAAAATTCAATACCAACGAATTAGGTCAAGAGATTTGAATAGAATCTAAGTAAATAAAAAATCACACACAGCACAAGCAGGCGAAGGGTAAGGGCGAGTGACAGAGTGACAGAGTGACAGAGTGACAGAGCGGGATAAGATTACCGAGTAAGAGATCATCCATGTCGAAGATGACATGGGTGATTGGTGCTTTGCCTGAAATGGTGCCCATTGCCGGATTGCTGGATGAAGAAGAAAGTAAGGAAGCAAAGAGTTTATCTACTATTTGATTAAATAAATAAATACTCTTACCTTCCTTCTCTTCACTTCTTATTGGAAAGCGTCGGCGTGGAGTTCCTCTTTTTTCTTAAATCATTTCTTTTACTCTCTTTTTTCACTTCTTTTCCTCTATATTGAATGGTTCGGGTCGGTTTTGGCAGGTTGAGCGGGTATATTTTTAAAAGTTACAAAAGTTGGACTTTAACCAAAATTGGGGCCACAACTACCACAGGTATATAATTGGGCCTAGTTACTAACAATCATAATTGGGTCACAAGTATAAATTGGGCGGGCCTATACTAACACTCGCACACAATAGTTCTAACTAAATTTTACTAACAATAAACATAATATGTTTATATTTAATGAATTAATTATGATAAAGATGTAAAAAATGCTGGCAGAAATTTTGGTAGTTAGGCGGGTCGGCTATTAGCGGTTTTTGACAAATGGACCAGCACACCAACCCGCTTAATAACAAACGGGTCGGTGGCGCGTCGGTGTTTAAACGGATTCCGTGTTTTTATTTTTTCGCGGAATGAGTCCATTCGGGTTTAGCAAATTTAGTGGGTGACATGTACAATGCTAGTATCTATTCCTATCTTAATTTTATTTTAAAAATTATGTGCTAAATTATGTAGCAATACAAGACCAGTTCACTTTCTATTTTATTTATTTATTTTTATAATAGTTAAATATTTAAATTTTCACATTGATTTTCAGCGCTTGTAATTTTTATAATTTTTCTTAATCTATGTAATTGGAGTCAAAACGTCATTTAATTTATAATGGAGGAAGTATTTATTAGTATTAGAGTTTAGTATATTTGCTTAAGAATTTACCACAACTATTTCCTACCATAAAAGTGACGTGTCAAACGATTATTGGCCAGAGATACGAATTTTGACGTGCTAACTTGTTCACGCTTTCATCCTGTTGATTCTTACTGATTATTAAATATTAATTATTTATTTATCATTTTGCTCTTTTGAATGGGATCGGAAAAAGAAAAGAAGAAAACAAACGAAAAGGAGAATTTCATAACTCGATCGAGAGATTAGAGAGCTTAGAGAGAAAAAATTGAGTGCTGCTGAACAGAGTAATAATGGCAGAAGGAGGCGAAACGGCGTCGTCAACTTCGTGCGCATCTTCGTCTTCGTCTAAGGAGGAGAAGCTGAAGCAACCACAGGTATTTATGCATACACAAGTGTGTATCTATCTGATGCGATTTTGTCTTTTGTTCTCTTCTTTTGCTTCAATTGTTAGTTTCTCAATCGTCAACACTTCGCATCAGATGGTAGACATGATAATGATTTCTTATTTAGATAAAATTTTCAATTTTAATAATCGCAGTCTCCTGGATTTCCAAGCTTTCCACCATACCATACCCAAATGGTGGTGATTTCCAGATGTTTCCTATCATGTATCCTGCAATGCTTCCTGCTTTTACCAGCAACCCGTTGCAGAATCAGCAGCAAAGCAATAATGGCAATGGCGCTGGCATTTATGCCGTGCCTGTCCCTTCGTTTATGGGCCCAATTGCTGGACTTCCATCAAACACCCTTATTCCTCTCACCTTCAACCTACCCACGTAAGTAAATCTGCTCCGCGTGCAAATTAATTATTGGAACCCGTTGTTTGTTCTCAGAATCAAGTGTCTGTTAAGGATATTATGCTCTACCTCTTTTGTCTATTGTACTAATCAAGTTACACAATGATGGATCAAAACTGTAAATTGTTAAGTGTTTTGTCTATTGTGCTAATGAAGTTACACATGCTAAGAGCAATGATAATCATAAGTGGCTTTGGTTTCCACGTTCTTATGGAGTGCAATTTCTACTCATGCAACATATAGGTATGACTTAGAGCTGGTGCAGTTCTCGGAAACGAAGAAGGATTCAGTTATTTTTTTCCATGTAGAACAAGTTTGCACCTTCATTAGTTAAATATGATCCTGTCTTTGATAATGATGCTAAATCTAGCTCAAGATTTTTGGAGGGCAAGGTCTCATGGAATGAAATATGAAGTGGTTCTTGTGCGTTGATTATCTGATCTTAAGGTCCATACTTTACCTTAAGTACCAGACAGAATTGCTGTCAACAAGGTTGCAGAAGTTAAAATCTTAGCTTTACTCTGTGACTCCACTTGTCTTCAGAAGCTCCGGAGGATACAGAGTTTTAGGACATCATATTTTCTATCAATAGTTTTGCTCATCTCAATTGTTGATGTGGACATATAGGAAGATGAATTGATGTTATCAACCCACAGCTATATTGCTAGTGTTCAATGTGTTATTGTGTTTCTCAACACCATCAACTGCTTTTCGTTGTGATTTCTGTTAGGCTTGGAAACACATGGAAAGCTTTGTTTCCATTACTGTAATGCACTTCTTTCTTCTTATTATGGTTGTTTCTGTCCTCACCTTTGTGGCTAGTGATTAATATACTTTTTCTACTGCAGAATGTCATAACTTTGCCTGCCCAAAATCTCATCCCACTGATAGTTGAGTTACTGAAGCACTTCCTTTATTTTCTATAGACAATAGTAATGATAATTGATGATGGTGAACTCCTATGGTTCTCTTATGTAAGATAGTGGTGAAAGATTGTGATCTGCACCTCTATGGGTTGCATTAAATGCTGAATAATGCATCTGATTGCCAATTCTCTTGCCATCATTTCAACAGTAGAAGAATTACTGAGGCCGGCGTGACAGGTGATCCGGGGCAAGGAGTACAGCAACCACAGCAACAGCAGCAGCAGCAGCAGCAACCAGCAGCCCAAAGGCAGATTGTTGTAAGAAGATTTCAAATTGCATTTCAGCTGGATTTGTTGCTTATACTTAAGTTGGCAGCAGTGATCTTTTTGTTCAACCAAGAAGGATCTAGACAAAGGCTTATTATCCTGGTGATTCTGGCTTCGCTTGTATATTTGTAAGTATTTTATTTGAGGTAGTGCAAGGGAGATTGTCATCATCTCTTTTTTTTTACCCACTTTAGCTTGTACTGTGCAAGAGTTGACAAAAAAAAATTGATGTAATTAAAGTATAGGTTGCTGGAGTACAGATTGCTGAAGTTTAAGATAAGATTTGAGTTTCTAGCCTGTCGCCTCCAGTGTTAGTATTTCTGGACCGATGAAAAGAGAATTCATTTAGATTGTCCATGAGAACAAGGTTATAAAACGTGGACATGTTTTTTCCCATGTCTTCTTACACTTTTTCTTTTAACGTAAAACACTACATTAAACAAAACTGATGTACATTTTCCGTCTGTAGCTTTTTCATCCTTGATAACTTGTGGAAGCTCAGCTTTCTAAATTTTGGTGGTATTGCAGCTATCAAACTGGAGTTCTTGCACCATTAGTACGATGGCTCTCACAAAGCATGCAAAGGGCAGCTGCGCCTCCCCATCCACTCAGGCCAGCTGTCAGGGCTGAAAATCCTCCAGGTGCTGCGAGGCAGAATGAGAATGTTGCTTTTGCAGGTATTTTCTATTGATTGCATCCATGTAAGGCAAGGTTTGCATCTGTTTTCAGTAGCCTGTTTACCGTATGGGTACAGATAGACTGTGATACCTTAATGCGGAGAGCTTCTGTATGAGTTGATACACATTGAGGATAATCTTGGATTTGTCACCTAGGGTTAAACCAAGTTTGATTTGTCTGATCATTTTGATCAGCCTTTACATTTTTACCCATCGTGGTCATTGTGCTAGTAGCGACGCAAAACTGCTTTCATCCTAGGGTTTCTTGTTTTCAAGAGTTGAATACTCATTTGATGCTATTAACATATGTTAGTTGTTTGCCTTTTGTTAACCTGTAAGCCATCACGTCGTCAGTAAGGGATATTGACCACATAAGTATAGGTGTGGAATCCCGAATCCCATGTCTACCATGGTGTCCTTTTCCATGAATGCATTCGGCAAAATTATGTCTTTAATTTCATGGTGATTTTGACACTTGATACCATGTACTTTGAAACATTACATTTTATACCCTAATTTTAATTTTTTGACACTTTTGGCCGCTCTGGTTTGTTTAGTCAGTGTGGGAGTGTGACGTGGCTGATGACATGAATATGATATTATTATTTTCTGTTGCACATCAGCATGCCACATCACCCAAAATGTTAAAGGTAAATTTGCTGATGTGGCATGAAAATAGTATTTTATTCGTGTTCCAGCCACGCCATCCTCCGATGCTTACTTACTGTGCAAGGGGCCAAAAGTGTCAAAATGAAAGTATAGGGTACATTTCGTCACAAATTAGGTTGCAGAGTGTCAAAATCTGTTAGTACAGAGGCAAACGTTGTCAAAAAACTGTTGATCCCATCGATGCCCCATTGACCTTCATCTTAGAAAGTTAACTTATTTGCAGAGGAATTTCTTGGTGATTTAATTTCGTTTTTTGTTACCGTGAAAACTTGTGGCAGAGGGCCACGTTGGGGCAGAGAACGTCAATCCGCCTGCAGAGGACGCTAACCAGGCAGGTGAGAATGTTGCAGAAGCTGGTGGTGAGAATGCTGTTAATCACTGGTGGGGGATTGTGAAGGAGATTCAGATGATCGTCTTCAGCTTTATCACATCTCTTCTTCCAGGGTTTCACAACATGGATTAGATCATATACTTTTACTCAGCAACCATACCTTTCCCGAAGCTGGAACTTGGTACTATCTTTTCCTTCTCCCCCCATAAAAAATAAGAATTAGTGTCGCTGGTACTGCATGGAGGTGTTAATTAGTGTCGCTCGAGGTTTTCAATGCGGCTAAATGTAGCCAAATAAAAGTTCTAACTAGTTTGACTGGAATCTCTCCTTTCTGTAAGTTGTTGAATATGTAGAGGTGCAATGGCTTTGTTATCTAATGTAGTTCGAATTCGAGCCCGTAGTTCATATCGGATTAGTTCCATGTCCAGTTCTTTTGGTCAGAGCAAAACAATTATGATTATTAGTATCGCCAGGCACTGTACTTGGGGTTGTTATAATACCTAGTAGTAGAAGTTTAGGCATGGATTGGTTTTGGTTGCTTCTAAGTTGCGATATAAAAGATGGAATGGGAGAAAAAACGTGCTGATAACCAAACCTCATTTCGTGTACTTCTTTTTTCAACGACAATAAAATCTTCGAAACAAATTTACACAAATGGATCTGCAATTAATTTTTTTATTAATAATTAGGAATTTGGAACCAATTACACGATTAACCTTTTTTTTATTATATAGTTTTTTATGTTACCTAATTACAATAGTGATATTTATATAATTAAGATTATTACGTCTCAAAAAGTGTCAGAAAATTCATTGTTCCTTTACCAACGTAGCCATTTTTTTGACATCTCACCCTATTGAGTATTGAGTTAGCTTAAAAATATAATTATTACAAGGATCTGATGTTTGTGTTGAGTAGAGAGCATCCTGGTCGTTGAGCAAGCCCGGAAAAATTGAAATTCTGCATAATTTTGTAACCAATTTTATCATAGTAGAACACTTTCAATTTGAGTGTTCTTCCCAGTACCCACACTTATTAAAATCTTGTTCCACTCAATCATACCACTGCTTCCGTTCCTTAAAGGGTTTCACTTTAACGTTAAAATGAATAAAATATAATTTTATTTTTTATAAAAAATATTCCCTCCTCTTTGAATTTTGACCAATTTGAAAGGAGACAGAATTAGTGAAAAATATAATAATTACTATTTTCGTTTTTCAATGAATGTCGTTTAAAGTTAAAATCTTGTTTTGAAATGTTTATCATTTTTTATTATCTAGATGAAATATGGTACTCCCTTCAGTTTTTATTGTTTGTCGTTTACTATTCCGGCACGTATTTCAAAGCGGTCGGAATAGTAACTATATGACCTCGAAAAATTTCGAATTTTTTTTTCAACGTACGTAAATCCTTCACTGAATAAAAGATGAATTTTTCTTTTTTCTAAAACAAGGTGCTGACTGACTTGTTAGGCATGGGATGAATATTGGAGCTTTAATGGTGCTGACTGACTGTAATGTATTTGATGCTGGATGAGAAAAAAAAAATACATCCAAACCTTGGGTTTCTTAAATGCCAGATCTTATATGGAAAACGGTACCAGATCTTTTATTGCCACTTATTCTTTCTTTATTAGGGTTATATTTCACTTTTGTTTAATTATCAAATGAATTTAAAATAAAATATTAGAGATATTAATATTTTTACTAATTTATGAGCCAGTATTATCTCAACGCCATAATAGTGGTATTACAATAGGCTCCATATTTATTTTAAATTCTAAATAAGAGTACACAGAAAATCAGAAAATATCAAAGGAACAATTTGAAGTTTAATAAACATTGGAATTAACTGAGAATCTCGTGCAAATGCAAGGGTTAAAGTACCTTATAATAAGCCTACTTTCTCTCTTTTCCTAATGATGCTTATGTTCCATATAAGGAGGACCTAAAACTCTGCAACATAGTTCCACTTTACATATTAAGCGAGAAGAGCTTTGCCTATTCTCCACCCTCTAGCGCTATCTGGCCCATTTCCACCATCGTCATCATGCAGCTTGGTGTGCCCCCCATACTCACTCTTCCTCTTCTTGAGCAGTAGAGGAGCCATGTTGCTAAGCCCACCACCACTGGTACACACCAACACCAACACCAACAATTGAAGGCTTGATCACCACAAAAATGGTTGTCGGAGATTATGGCCATTGTTAATTGATGCAGGAATTGAAAAGTAGAATGGTGTGTGTGCAGGAATTGAAAAGAATGGTGTGTATTGTGTGTGTATTGATATATAGGGGTCCAAACTATCCAAAGATAAACAATTGAAGCTTCATTGTAATTTTTAACAGAAGGCATATTACCAAAAGGGATTCAAGCATTAAATAAACACGTGATACTAAATCCAGGTATGAAACAAACAACCACATTAGGTAAAAGAAGATGGACGTTCAAAAAAAATTGTAAGTTTTAATTAAGTGAGGAAGTAAATAGAAGAAAAAAATGAGAAAGTAAGTGAGGAGATCGGGATGAGAGAGATGAAGTAAAGATAAAATTAATTAATTAATGTGGTGGTAATTAAAAAGATAGAGAAATAATTAGAACTACCATATTTATCCCTATGTGTTTTGATAAAATTAATGTAAAGTAAGGGTAATTTGTGTCCATTAACCTGCCCACAAGGTTACCTAACAATATAAGTAACAATGTACATCTGAGTGCAACCTGTTTGGTGGGTATTTTTACTTTGAGTTCCAAGTAAATGTAGGGTAAATTCAGTCAGAAGAACTCCATTTGAATTTGGAGCTTTGGCTGAAATTGTTGGTTTTTTTGTGGAACATGTTCGATAAATTTAAAGAACAAGTTAATAACTTCTTGTTTAGGACATTATGCAATTGCAGCCTGCCACATGTCTCTTTTTCTAGTGGTCAAAAAGAAGAAATCTTCACATTAATTTTTTTTTCAAGAATTTTATTTTGTGTGCCATAAAGCAATAAAATATAAAATGTTGTCCAAACAAATTTGTTGAGTTACTCCATATAAGACTTTAACAATTTGCTGAGGTGGAAATATAAAATATAAGAAAATAACATGAAAATTTTTACTTAAAAGAAAATGTTCCATATAAGAAAATGACATGAAAATGTTCCATAAAAGAATTTTTTTCTTAAGATCTGAGTTACTACTCCATACAAGAAAATGACATGAAAATGACAAAAAAGAAACCACAATACAAAATAATGTTCCACTTTACATATTGAGTCAACCCTCTAGGGCCATCTGGCCCATCTCCACCATCGCCGTCATGCAGCTTGGGTCCAGCCTCACTCTTCCTCTTCTTGAGCAGCAGACCCATGCTGCTAAGCCCACCACCACTAGAACTACTACACCAACACCAACAACAATAGTTGAAGAGTTGATCACCACAAAATTCAACTTGGTCAGCTTGTTTCAGGAATAATGAATTCAACTAAACGTCTCTATTGTGGAAAGATTATTAATGGTGATGGTTTCCTTCGTGTAAAGTACCATCTTGTTAGAACTAAAAGTCAAGTTAAGACTTGTGAAAAGATTTCTGATGAAGCTAAATTGCAAATGAACCAACTAATTATAGATTTGCCGAAAGAGCAAACAGGGAGATTAAAGAAAAGGAATGAAATTGGTAGTCGACATATCAAAGTAAAAGTACCCACCAAACAGGTTGAACTCTTTATTAGTAACAGACAAATTTGGATTTAGTTTTTGGTTTTTGTTACCGCACTCACATGTAAAAAAGGAAAAAAGTAAAAATTTTATACAGGAAAAGTTACCTAACTTATATATAACTTCCTTTATATATATATATATATATATATATATATATATATATATATATATAGTAACAATGTAGTTAAGTAACTATATAATAACAATATATTGAAACAATATAGTTACATTATTACATTTTTTATCCTAATATATTTTAGATCAAATATAAGTTCTAGGACCATCTGGCCCATCTCCACCACCGCCGTCATGCAGCTTGGGTCCAGCCTCACTCTTCCTCTTCTTGAGCAGCAGTCCCGTGCTGCTAAGCCCACCACCACTAGAACTACTACACCAACACCAACACCAACAGTTGAAGGGTTGATCACCACAAAATTCAACTTGGTCAGCTTATTTCAGGAATAATGAATTCAACTAAATGTCTCTGTTGTGGAAAGATTATTAATGGTGATGGTTTCCCTCGTGTAAAGTACAAACTTGTTAGAACTACAAGTCAAGTTAAGACTTGTGAAAAGATTTCTGATGAAGCTAAATGGCAAATGAACCAACTAATTATAGATTTGCCAAAAGTGCAAACAGGGAGATTAAAGAAAAGGAATGAAATTGGTGGTCGACATATCAAAGTAAATGTACCCACCAAATAGGTTGAACTCTTTATTATTAACAGACAAATTTGGATTTAGTTTTTGGTTTTTGTTACCGTACTCAGATGAAAAAAGGAAAAAAGTAAAATTTTTATAAAAGTTACTTGACTTATAACTTATATACGGGAAAAGTTACTGACAGAGGCGTCGCAACCACTGCATAAATGTATGTTCAACTCAGTGCTAAACCACAAAATATAATGTAGATAGTGATGAGAGGATCGAATCCACAGGGAGGAAATCTTGAATAATTCGTATTTTTCTTGTAAAAACCAAATCGAAACAAAGTTGGGGGGAGTTTTTGTAATTGAAACCAAATTAAAAACAGTACTTTGAATGTAAATTAGTAGGTGACAGTAGCATGCACGAATTATAACTGAAAATATGAGTGAAATCAGAGGTAGAGAAACAATCCTTGGTAGAGATTTAAACAAGATGACTATCCTTTGTAATTGATCATTGACAAAACATATTCTGAAATGGATTTATAGAAATGTTAAAGGAACTAGAGACACTCTAATTTCCCAGGTTTCCCCCTATACAAGTCAATTAAAAGAGACACTCTAATAATGACCCAAACTCTCCTAACAATTTCTCAAGTTTTCCTAAGAGTTGCTGGAAAATTGTAAACACACGGGAAACCCATCCCTAGGCCTAGGGATGGATTCAGTCAGCCCTGGACCTATTCTTTTCCTTCTTCCTAGTTTAAAATGACAAGTCTTATGTCAATAATCAACTAGTTGTCTACTCAATCTTCATTTAATGTAGGAAAAACACTAATATAAATGAAACTGACATTACTCATTCAAATCAAATCACAAGTTGGCCAAACTTCCAATTTTAACAAGAACAAGTTTTAATAAATTAAAATGAGAAGGAAAGAAATATAAAAACATTCATATTAAGTTCAACACAAGTCTCACAATAACATGGATAGTCAACCTCTAATCTCTACCAAGAATCAGAGGAGTTTAGCCACAATACATAATTAAAATCACAAAATAAAACTTATTGTTCAAAGTAGGAAATTGCTGGAAAATAAAGTGGAAAAGTGGTGCAGTTTTTCTGATCTCTTCTTCTCTGATCTGATGTCCTTCGATCTGATCTGATCTCCTCCCTTTAATAGCCTTTCTCCTTCTCCTCTCCTCTGCTTCAAAGGTCCAGACTATACCATAAATAATTGCAGCACTCAAGAACATGTGCTGCCAAAACCAAGCTGGAAAATGGCACTTCTTCACTTTTGAAGAGAATATTCTTGAATAATTCAAAGGGAATGTTTTGTCATTCTTCCATTGATGTCCCCTTGGTGTTTCTGCAAGGTGGAAGAAGGAATCCAGGCACTAATACTCGTGCCCATGTCCTCCAGGTTCCAGGCTGTCCGAACCAGCACTCTCAAATAAAATACACAAGTACACTCAGTGCTGTCCAGGCTGGAACTCTGACAGGGTCGCTTCATCCCTAGGCCTAGGGATGAAGAGACCAAACTCGGCAGACAGTAGGCTGAAATCAAAACTCTAACACCGATTGATTATTTTAGCTATAATCTTCAAGCTTTTTGTTTCTTTTCCTCATTTAACGATTATTAAGCCTGTAAAGAAAAATAGGAAGGAAACAACCTCAAAGTAGCATAATTATTATCTTGATTAATAATAAAAGAGACAATAAAACAAGGTAAATAATCAATCAATCAAATCCCCCACACTTAATCCATGCTTGCCCTCAAGAATGAACTAAGAACACACAAAATAAACCTTCTGCACAAATATCAATCCCTGGACTGAACTCAAATGATTACTTCAAAAATCAACTCATTCAAACAATGCTCAAACACTACAAATATCACAAATGTGCAAATGTTCATATAGTGGTATGATAGCATGTTGTTCAACCAGGAAATACAAACCTAGAACTACTGATTTCTCTTCCTTCGACTCAATCCAAACACTAGCTGTGACACTCATGCAATAAATATAAATACTAATAAAAACACAAACAACAAAATTTAAAGAACACCACCAATCTTTTCCTCTTCTCCATTTTCCTCCAACATCTTTCTTTTATTTAGGCCTTCGGCCTCTTATACCTCCTTTTATTTTATTTTCTTTTTCTTTTTCTTTTCTTTTCTTCCTTCTTCTTCTCTTTTTTTTTTTTTATTGCAACACTTCTTTTCTTTTCCCATGAGTTTCACTTCTTTCCACATTCCCAAATTAAATAGAAAGCGCATGCAGACATGACCTCTCACCAAAGGTGCTATGATCGGTCCAAAATAAGGAGTTAGCACACAACCGACCGGAAGTTTCTCCAAATAGGGATGATGGTGCCGAACCACCAACATCGTGCAATCCAGGAGGGTATGATTAGAGACCAACACACAAGAAAATTAAATGATACTCATGTAAACAGAAATTAAAAACTTGCAGCAGTATAGAGGATAGGATCTTCATCCCAAGGCCTAGGGATGAGAAGACAGTGCAATTCTAGCAAATTATTTCCTAGGACAACAGTACTCAACATACATCTATGTGAATAAATGCGCAAATTGTAATATCAGAAGTGTATAGCATTGCAAGACAGAGCTGATTGATCAAGTATTCACATAAGTTCAGTTTTTGGGATTTTATTCCATACAAAAGGGGTAAAAACAAAGCAAAAAGCAAAAACACATCCATGAATTAAAACAAGCAGTTGTGCATACACAATTAATTGAAATAAACATGCAGCAAAAGGGAAACAAATCAAAAGAAAAAAATGAAAAATTTGCAGAAAAATAAAAAACATGCATAAAATTCAAAAATTCAAACATGCATTAAATCACACTAAAAAGAAACACGAAAGTGTCTCCCCCACACTTATTGGACACATTGTCCTCAATGTGAGAAAGAACAACAAACAAAAAAAACAAAAACACAAACAAACAAAAACAGAAACAAAAGGAAAAGAGAAGGGAAAAGGAAAATAAAACCCGGGGCAATTTGATTCAAGGGTTGGGAGGGGCTGGAGCTGGAAATGCGCGCTCCATGACATCGAGGATCCCTTGCTGGATATGATGCGGAAAGCTTATGTGAGGTGGTAAGCTTGTTGTGTCTTTGTGCCTGAAGTTTGAGACTGTGCCTATCCCTAGGCCTAGGGATAGACTAAGCTGCTGATCATTTTTGCACAAGCTGAAATGGTGTGGGCTGACTCCCACATTTTGTTCCAGTTTATAGTCTTGGAAAAGACTAGGTACTGCTTGCTTAAGCTGCATTAACATCAGATGGCTGATTCGTGGTGCTCTCCACGATGTGAGATTGAAATCCCTCATAAAATTGCTTCAAGTGTTGGCCATTAACCTTGAAAATGGAATTTGTCTTCGGGTCCTGAATATCTATGGCACCATGAGGGTACACATTGACAACAATATAAGGACCAGTCCAACGGGATTTTAATTTACCAGCCATAATGCGAAATCTGGAGGTAAAGAGGAGAACGTTTTGGCCCACTCTCAAGGCCTTGGGATGGATGCGACCATCATGGTACACCTTCGCCTTAGCTTTGACAATGGCTGAATTCTCATAAGCCGAATTTCTCAACTCTTCTAGCTCCTGAATCTGCAATTTCCTTTGCAAACCAGCTGCATTCATGCTCATGTTACATTGTTTGATAGCCCAATATGCACGATGTTGCATCTCAACGGGCAAATGACAAGATTTCCCATAAACTAACCGATAAGGAGTGGTTCCAATCGGGGTTTTGTAAGCTGTTTTATAAGCCCACAAAGCATCTTCAAGTCTCTGACTCCAATCCTTCCTTGCTAGACCCACTGTTTTCTCCAAGATAGACTTGATCTCTCTATTGGATAGTTCGGCCATTCCATTGGTTTGTGGGTGGTAGGCAGTAGATACACGATGGGTGATCTTGTACTTGGCAAAAAGATTTGCAACCACACGGTTACAGAAGTGGCTGCCTCTGTCACTAATGACAGCTCGGGGAACTCCAAATCGATTGAGAATGTGTGTCTTCAAGAAGGAAACTACCGTCTTTGCATCATCAGCTCTAGTTGCCTTTGCCTCTACCCACTTTGACAAGTAATCCACTGCTAAAATGATATAAGTGTGGCCATTTGATTTTGGGAAGGGACCCATGAAGTCTATGCCCCAAACATCAAATACCTCACAAACAAGAATAGGATTAAGTGGCATTTGATTCTTTGCTGAAATATTTCCGGTCTTTTGGCAATTGGGGCAAGTTTTGCAGAAACTATAGGAGTCTTTGAACAATGTAGGCCAGAAGAATCCTGCCTCCAAGACCTTCCAAGACGTCCTCCTTGGGCCAAAGTGTCCTCCACAAGCATATGAATGACAATGTTGGAGAATTGATGGAATTTCGGATTCAAGGACACATTTGCGGATGACTTGATCTTTTCCTATGTTCCACAAGTAAGGATCATCCCAAAGGTAGTGTCTGGAGTCTCTCCTGATCTTCTCTCTTTCGGTTGAAGTGCAGTCACCTCTGAATCTACCCGTAGCAAGGTAGTTTGCAATTTCAGAGTACCATGGCTCTATCCCTAGGCCTAGGAATAGATGCTCGTCTGGAAAATTTTTCTTGACAGGTCTGATTTCGTGGTTAGTTATGAGTCTGCTTAAATGATCAGCCACGAGGTTCTCCTTGCCCTTCTTGTCTCTGATCTCAAGGTTGAACTCCTGGAGGAGGAGTATCCACCGAATGAGCCTAGGCTTTGCCTCTTTCTTTGCCATTAAGTACTTCAAAGCTGCATGGTCAGAAAAAATTATCACTTTAGTACCAAGGAGATATGAACGAAATTTGTCTAAGGCAAAAACAATTGCAAATAATTCTTTCTCAGTGGTAGTGTAATTTTTCTGGGCACAATCAAGCATCCTTGAAGCATAGTAGATCACGTGAGGTTCCTTGCCAATCTTTTGTCCAAGAACAGCCCCAACAGCTGTGTCACTAGCATCACACATTATTTCAAACGGTCTGGTCCAGTCAGGTGCTCTAATCACAGGAGCAGTCACAAGCTTCTCCTTCAAGAGGTTGAACGCCTTCTTACAAGCTTCATCGAAGTCAAACTCAACATCTTTTTGCAACAGCCTACACATAGGCTCCGCAATCTTTGAGAAATCCTTAATAAACCTTCGATAAAAACCTGCAAGGCCTAGAAATGAACGCACATCTCGTACACAAGATGGGTAAGATTGTGATTCAATAATATCTATTTTAGCTTTGTCAACCTCAATGCTTTTTTTAGAAACAACATGGCCTAAAACAATTCCTTGATTTACCATAAAATGGCATTTCTCATAATTTAAAACCAAATTCGTTTCTATGCATCTTTGAAGGATTTTTTTCAGATTTTTCAAGCATTCATCAAAAGATTTTCCATAGACAGTAAAATCATCCATGAATACCTCTATACCTTTCTCTACATAATCCGAAAAAATACTCATCATACACCTTTGAAACGTGGCTGGTGCATTGCACAATCCGAATGGCATTCTTTTGTATGCAAACGTGCCAAATGGGCATGTAAACGTAGTCTTTTCTTGATCCTCCTTTGCCACCGGAATTTGATGGAAACCTGAAAATCCATCAAGAAAACAGTAGTGAGATTTGCTTGCTAATCGTTCTAGCATTTGATCAATAAAAGGGAGAGGAAAATGGTCCTTTCGGGTTGCATTATTCAGCCTCCTATAATCAATACACACTCTCCATGTGTCTTGCTCTCTCTTTTGAACCAACTGTCCTTCCTCATTTGTCACAACAGTGATTCCTGACTTCTTTGGAACCACTTGCACAGGGCTCACCCAAGATGAATCTGAAATGGGGTAGATTACACCAGCTGCAAGGAGTTTGAGAATCTCTTTTTTCACAACTTCCATCATTGGAGGATTGAGCCTCCTTTGGGGTTGCCTTACTGTTTTGGCATCCTCCTCAAGGTGAATTCTGTGGGTACATATCGCTGGGGATATCCCTTTTATGTCTGCTATGGTCCAACCTATAGCCTCTTTGTATTCCTTCAAAAGTTGCACAAGTCTGTCCTCCTCCAACCTTGACAAACTGCTGGAAATAATTACTGGCAGACTCATCCCTAGGCCTAGGAATGAGTACTTCAGGTGGTCTGGCAATTTCTTGAGTTCTAAATTGGGAGCCTGAAAAATTGAAGGTTTGATTTTAGTGACTTTATCTGATATATCAATGGTTTTCAGAGTACCTTTAGGGACATGAGGCGTGTCCAGCTCCATGACCAAGTCACCAATTTCAGATTTGACTTCAATTTGGCCTTGCAATTTTCCCAATTTTTTCTTTGTTAATCCTTTGCTGAGAACATACTCAAGAGTTTCAATGGAGTTAATATCAGAAACTTCATCTACATAAGGATCAATTATGTCTATAAAATTCACGGAATGAACTTCAATTGGATGTTTCATGGCATCATACATGTTGAATTTAATTGTTTCACCACAAAATTCAAAGGTTAAACATCCATCATAGACATCAATTTTTGCTCTAGCTGTTCTTAAGAAGGGTCTTCCTAAGATCACATCAGTAGTTTTAAGCACATCCTTATTCTTCATATCAACTATATAGAAATCCACAGGAAACACAAAATCATTTACTTGCACTAAAACATTTTCAAGCACACCAACGGGGTGGATGATGGATCGATCGGCAAGTTGGATTACCACTCTAGTTTCCTTAAGGGATCCTATATTCAATGTTTCAAATGTGGACAGAGACATGACATTAATACCTGCACCCAAATCACACAATGCATCTTCTATCTCTTTACTTCCTATTTTACAAGGTATTGAAAACGTACCTTGGTCTTTGCATTTTTCGGGAAGTCTTTGTTGAAGCATTGCTGAAACATTTTCACTTAAATTCACTCTTTCAATCCCTTCAAGCTTTTTCTTGTTAGTACATAATTCTTTCAAGAATTTAGCATATTTAGGCACTTGAGAAATTAAATCCAACAAAGGAACATTAATTGCAACTTTTCAAAAAACGTCAAGAATTACCTTGTCCTCCTTTTCCTTCTTGGCTTTTAAGGGCCTTTCTGGAAAGGGAAAAGGAATTACCTGAGGTTCTGCAGGTGCAGAAGGTTGCTCAGCTGGTGCAGGTGCTTCTTGCTGAAGTTCGGGTTGAATTTCGGGCAAGACTTCTGGTTAGATTTCCGGACTGGTTTCTGGTTTGTCCATCCCTAGGCCTAGGGATGGACTTTCCCGTGGGGGTAAATCTCTCCCACTTCGCAAAGTGATAGCATTCAGTCCGTGCCTTGGGTTATCAACTGTGTTTGATGGCAGCTGTCCAGAAGTGTTTTGCTGGTGCATGGCAAGCTGCGCCATCTGCTTCTGAAGGTCCGCAATGGTGGATTGATTTGCTTGCAACATGGATTGGGTTGCTTGCACAGTGGCTTGTAATGGTTGAAGGATTTGCTTGAGCGTTTCTTCTATGGGTATTGGAGGTGGTGCTGGTAGTTGTAGGGGTTGTGGAGGAGGTGGTAATTGTGGTACTTGTGGTTGTGAAGGTGGCTGATTTGGTTGCTGGTTTTGATAACTTTGCTGGGGTCTAGACTTGAAATTTCTCCACTCAAACGGAGGTTGTTGCTGATTTGGACCCCACCCATAGTGAGGGTAGTTCTTCCAGCCTGGATTGCTGGTATTGGGGTGCACATTTCCTTGCTGTGGCATGGCAGCATTGACTTGCTCTGGAGGGTCTGCAATGAGAGGGCACTCATGAGTCACATGTCCAATTTGGCAGCAAACTCCACAAGGAACAACTTGCTGTGGTGGAATTTGCTGAATATGAGCAATGGTAGCTGGAAAATTCTTCATAAATGTAGAGACTTCTTCCATGTGTCTCTCTATGGCAGCTACATTCACTCCATTTGTTGAGGTTGAACGATCATGAGGTCCATTTTGTTGGCAATTATCCGCCAAGGTCTGAATGAGAGCTCTTGCTCTACTTGGTGTCAAGTCCAGTAATGCTCCTCCAGCAGCTGAATCGAGTTTTTCCTTGTCTTTAACGCACATGCCATCATAAAAATATTGAATCAATGATTGCTCGGGCACACCATGCGTAGGACAGACTTCTTGGAGGTCTTTAAACCTCTGATGGTATTCGCCAAAAGACTCATCCCCACGTTGCTGGATAGCAACAAGACTCTTCCTAGCTGCTCCTGCTTTAGTAGCTGACCAATATTTCTTGAGAAAAGTGGCAGCCATTTCAGCCCAAGTGTTTATGGAGTTGTGTGGAAGACTGAAAAACCAATTCTTGGTTGTATCCTCTAAAGACCAAGGAAAAGCTCTCAACTTAGCTCGTTCAAGAGTCACTCCAGTCGGTTTCAAAGCATCACATTCAAACTGGAATTTTTGAAGGTGTTTGTACGGATTTTCAGATGCATGACCTCTAAATTTGCTGAGGTTGTGCATGACGTTTGACTTCACGGCCCAGTCATTGGGGACTGGACGGTAGTTGATGCACAGGAAAGACTCCTGTTCAGCTCCTTGGTTGAGCTCTCTCAAAGTAGGTTCACCTGGGTTTGCCATTTCTGGTCCAGCTTCAGCCTCAGGATCTGGTTGGTCCGTCCCTAGGCCTTGGGATTAACCGACTTCTGGTTCTGAATCTGATACGGATGAAGAAAGCTCCCTAAACTTCCTTTTCGAAAGTCTGATAGCTGTTTCTTTTCTTGTGATTTCTGGGGTGAATTGTAGTGGTTGCGAACTGGAAGATCTGGTCATGAACAAGAAAAATAGAAATTAGAACACGTTACCTCCCCGGCAACGGCGCCAATTTATGACAGAGGCGTCGCAACCACTGCATAAATGTATGTTCAACTCAGTGCTAAACCACAAAATATAATGTAGATAGTGATGAGAGGATCGAATCCACAGGGAGGAAATCTTGAATAATTCGTATTTTTCTTGTAAAAACCAAATCGAAACAAAGTTGGGGGGAGTTTTTGTAATTGAAACCAAATTAAAAACAGTACTTTGAATGTAAATTAGTAGGTGACAGTAGCATGCACGAATTATAACTGAAAATATGAGTGAAATCAGAGGTAGAGAAACAATCCTTGGTAGAGATTTAAACAAGATGACTATCCTTTGTAATTGATCATTGACAAAACATATTCTGAAATGGATTTATAGAAATGTTAAAGGAACTAGAGACACTCTAATTTCCCAGGTTTCCCCCTATACAAGTCAATTAAAAGAGACACTCTAATAATGACCCAAACTCTCCTAACAATTTCTCAAGTTTTCCTAAGAGTTGCTGGAAAATTGTAAACACACGGGAAACCCATCCCTAGGCCTAGGGATGGATTCAGTCAGCCCTGGACCTATTCTTTTCCTTCTTCCTAGTTTAAAATGACAAGTCTTATGTCAATAATCAACTAGTTGTCTACTCAATCTTCATTTAATGTAGGAAAAACACTAATATAAATGAAACTAACATTACTCATTCAAATCAAATCACAAGTTGGCCAAACTTCCAATTTTAACAAGAACAAGTTTTAATAAATTAAAATGAGCAAAGGTGGAAGTTCTGGGTGCCCAAAAAGAACAAGCTCTGTCTATATGCATATGCCTGTAAAAATACATAGGGCATAGAAAAAAATCATGATGCTTATGTCTGTAAAAATACAAAGGACATAGAGAAAAAAAAAAAAGAATAAATCTGCTGAAAATGATTTAAATGGCACTAGTCTTTAGGCACGTTTGGATAGAATAGCACTTGGTGGGACTCAAATCTGTGGCAAGTTTAGACCCCTACACATTATAAATCCAAATCTAGCAGGATGTCTTGATACCATTTGGATAAGGTTTGGCAAGGGTATTGATTTGTCCTTGTTAATCTAGCATTGGGTCGCTGAGGGAAGTGTCTTGGTAATTTCAGTGGAGGGGTGAACAACCGAAAGGAGAACTCTGGGGGTCTTGGTGTCTTTTCTGTTTTTGTTGTGTTTTTATTTTTGTTAGTGAGTCTCTGAGTCTGTATGCTTGAGGGCAAGCATTGTTTAAGTGTGGGGAGTTTGATTGCATTGCATTTCATCATGTTTTATTGTCCATTTTCTAGTTATTTTGGACAGTAATTCTATTGATTTTCCTTTTAATTTCCCACATTTGATCAGGTCTGGTTTGGAGGCTGAATGAGAAGAATTCACGAAGTTTAGAGCTGAAGCTGTTTATTCGAGTCTAGGCCTGGATCTTGGCCTAGACAAGATCGTATCTGACGCAGTGCGCTTACCAGAATCGTCTTGGCCTAGACTTCGGCCAAGACTCCTTTGCGATCAGACTGCAGCTTGGAGTGATTGAAGTATTTTTGGAGATGGACTCTCACAGCTGGCACGAAGCAGCTGTCCAGCAATTGTAGAGGGATAGGAAGACTATCTGATGTAGAATCCCGCAAGGGATCTCCCTCTTTTAATTAATTGCGATTTAGTTTCCTTTTTAGAAACAATTAATTGTAATAATCTTTTAGGATATTTTAGGAGTTTGAGTTGGAGAAGGACAGAGGAGTTTTAGCTTACTTATAGCTAAACTCGTCCTCCCCTTCCTCTCTCTCTCTCTACGCTCTCTTCTTCTTCCCCAATTCGACACTTTTATATTTTTGCTCCGGATTTAATTCTTTAAATCTCGGATTTAATTTATTTATGCAATCAAGTATTCTTATTATTCATTCATGAGTCTGAGTAGCTAAACCCCATTCTTGGTAAGGGTGATGAGCTGAAGTTCTTAATGCAATCGTGAGACACAATCCGTTCTTCACAATCTCTTTCTTTGTATTTATTTATTCTTGAACTTAATCCATCGCTTACTCGCTAGAGCCAAGGTTTGATCATCCTTGTTCTCTAGGAGAGAAGAGTTGTAACCAGTCTAGAAGGAGAGGGAGTACCCGCCGGCTAGACGGAGTAGGTGACTAGTCTCGAGCAGACTAGAAGAATAGGTAAAATAGGTAGAGACCAGATTGACAACCTAGGAACTTAGCCTAGGTACTGTCTTCCCCTGCACCATTGAAGCGGTGAGCAACCATTCAAGACAGCAGTCAAACGGATAAACCCTTTAACCAGCAAGGTGTCCCTTGGCTAGGATTATCAGGAGAGGGAGTACCCGCCAGGTAGTTTGAAGAGGAGGGAAGATAGGAGGGAAAAGGAGTTCCTCCCCTCTATAGCAGTACTATGAAGAAGAGATGAACATACTTCAGTCAATGATCGATGCATAAGAACGCAAGCTCACCCATCGCCCTTACCTGGAATTCCGTATCACTAGACTTATTCCCAATCTAGCCCGCAGTCTTGGCCTAGACTCTGCCCAAGACTGTTTTGAATTATTTTACCTCTTTCTGTTTTTGTCTTTATTTTCAGATTCAACCAACCAAACTCAGTGACGAGGAAGTCAACCAAGAACTACAAACCCTCCGAAGTCTCTGTGGACCGACCCTCTTACCACCATCTACAAGTTCCTTGTGGACAAGTGTTAAGTTGTACTTCTACCCCGTTTTATATTCATTTATACAACTTAAATTTGACGTGTTCGACGCGCGGTCAAATTTTGGCGCCGTTGCCGGGGACTTCTAATGGTTTTGTAGTTTTTGTTTTTGTTTTTGTGTTTTTATTTTTTTTTATTTTTTATTTTGCAATCTAGACCACGATCTTGGCCAAGACTCCGGCCAAGCAGGAAATCATGTTCCATAATTCTGTCCCTCATAATTTGAATACATTTAATGTTGAACATAAATTATCTGAATTATCTAACATGGTTCATGACCTCTCTGCAAGGTACAACCAGGGACAGCAAAACTTCTACCCTTTTGTCCAACAAGATCCGCCACAACATTACCAACAACAACAGTACCCCATAAACTTCCAGCGTTTTGTGCCAATACCCCCTCCAAATCAGGTACCCATGCCACAACTTTCACCTGCACCTCAACCTACGATGCCCACTGGTGTTCCTATAGAAGAGACTCTCCTAAAGTTCATGATGGTGAGCCAGACCAACCTAATGGAGATGCAGAAACAGCAGGCCAGCCTGGTAGATATGCAGAGACAGATCACTCAAATGGCACTCCAAAAATTCATGATGGAAACCCAGTCCAGCCTGGAAGAGATGCAGAAACAGATCACTCTGATAGCACAGAACCAGTCGCAAAAGTTGGATGAGGAGGAAGAAAAGGCAGAACCAGTCTTGGCCAAACCTTTGGCCAAACCTGATGAAAGGTTCATAGAACTAGAGGAAGTGATAGAGATTCCTCCACCTTTCCCTCCTAGGTTTTTGGACGTCATTGGGCACGCTGCTAATGAGGATTCTGAATTAAATGAAACTAACTCTTTTGATCATGCTCATAGCAGAGAAATCCCATGTGAAAAGTTGGAGGAAGAAGAATTCGTGGACACTGTTTCTAATCCTATTTTTGAGACAGATTTTGATATTTTTAACAGCCATGAATTGCCTAAAGTTAATCCTAATCTTCCACCTTCAAGTGTGCAGGAACCAAAAATTGAACTTGAAAACAGTCTTGGCCTCGAGCTAGGCCAAGACCTAGGCCAAGATGCATCTCTGCCAGCTAGCCCCCCCAAAACCATGGAGTGGTGGACTGATAATCTTCTCCAGCTGCTTGCTACTGTTCACAGTAGCCAAAACTCACCGTTTGTGATGCAGGGACAACAGAATTATGAGATGGGACGGCCTCCCGACCCATTCAAATTTATACCTTTAGGGGCTGTCCAAGGAATGCCACCCAAAGATCCTGACAAGTTTAGCGCATGGAGGGGATTTGGAAAAGTTTCTTGATAAGAAATCCATGGCAATGTCGAGCCTAAGACAATAAATAAGGGCGCTGCATGGGAGGCAACCCATGTTTTTTATTTTCGTTTTTCTTTTGATTTTTCATAAATAAGTTCAGAGGTCTTTCGTTGACCCGTCTTGCGTCCTTTTCTCTTGTTTCCAGGGCTGCTGCAGCGCTAGGAAGACATCCAAATCAGAGGAAAAATTCAACTTCGGCGGTTGTCTTGGCCTAGACCTTGGCCAAGACATTTTTCCAGAACCAACCAAGTGGCCCCTCCAGTTGCGGATCTAGGCCAAACATCAGGCCAAGACCCTCCCGCTCCAGCAGCTTGACCAGCTTTTGCCCCCAGGTCGTTTCTTTCTTTTCTTTTTATTTTTTTTTTCGTCTTTTATTTGTCTCTCCACACAATGAGGACATTGTGTCTTTTAAGTGTGGGGAGGGATTCTGTGAGTCCAGTCTTTGAGTATTTGTGAATATATGTGTTGTGATTGTGTATATTTTTGAGTAAATATTTGTGAATAATTTTTTTTTTAGATTGTCTTGGCCAAGCCTTTGACCACGACAATCTAGGTTGAGTCTGCTATTTTGCATGATTTTTTGTTCTTTTCTTTTTATGTTTGTTTGAGTCTGTCTTGATGAGTGTACACCGCCCCCAGTTTTTAACTTAGGTTGTTTAGTCAACCACTGAAATACATGTAGATACTTGTCTAGGTGAAACAATGCTTTAGTAACAGGGAAGCGAATGAGCGTAACTTGATCAATGCCTAAGGGGCATATTATCTAATGTCACCCAAACAAACACTATCCACATGGTCTAAAGGACGTCTAGCTTAAAAACTTAACTTTCATTAGGGTGTCTAGGCTTACTGCGCCTGATTTGAGTGTGCTGTTCTATCTGTTTTAGTGTGAGACATAAAAAGGTGCTGGAATGTCATAGCAGAATATAGCAAAGGTGGAAGTTCTGGGTGCCCAAAAAGAACAAGCTCTGTCTATATGCATATGCCTGTAAAAATACATAGGGCATAGAAAAAAATCATGATGCTTATGTCTGTAAAAATACAAAGGACATAGAGAAAAAAAAAAAAGAATAAATTTGCTGAAAATGATTTAAATGGCACTAGTCTTTAGGCACGTTTGGATAGAATAGCACTTGGTGGGACTCAAATCTGTGGCAAGTTTAGACCCCTACACATTATAAATCCAAATCTAGCAGGATGTCTTGATACCATTTGGATAAGGTTTGTTTAGGGTATTGATTTGTCCTTGTTAATCTAGCATTGGGTCGCTGAGGGAAGTGTCTTGGTAATTTCAGTGGAGGGGTGAACAACCGAAAGGAGAACTCTGGGGGTCTTGGTGTCTTTTCTGTTTTTGTTGTGTTTTTATTTTTGTTAGTGAGTCTCTGAGTCTGTATGCTTGAGGGCAAGCATTGTTTAAGTGTGGGGAGTTTGATTGCATTGCATTTCATCATGTTTTATTGTCCATTTTCTAGTTATTTTGGACAGTAATTCTATTGATTTTCCTTTTAATTTCCCACATTTGATCAGGTCTGGTTTGGAGGCTGAATGAGAAGAATTCACGAAGTTTAGAGCTGAAGCTGTTTATTCGAGTCTAGGCCTGGATCTTGGCCTAGACAAGATCGTATCTGACGCAGTGCGCTTACCAGAATCGTCTTGGCCTAGACTTCGGCCAAGACTCCTTTGCGATCAGACTGCAGCTTGGAGTGATTGAAGTATTTTTGGAGATGGACTCTCACAGCTGGCACGAAGCAGCTGTCCAGCAATTGTAGAGGGATAGGAAGACTATCTGATGTAGAATCCCGCAAGGGATCTCCCTCTTTTAATTAATTGCGATTTAGTTTCCTTTTTAGAAACAATTAATTGTAATAATCTTTTAGGATATTTTAGGAGTTTGAGTTGGAGAAGGACAGAGGAGTTTTAGCTTACTTATAGCTAAACTCGTCCTCCCCTTCCTCTCTCTCTCTCTACGCTCTCTTCTTCTTCCCCAATTCGACACTTTTATATTTTTGCTCCGGATTTAATTCTTTAAATCTCGGATTTAATTTATTTATGCAATCAAGTATTCTTATTATTCATTCATGAGTCTGAGTAGCTAAACCCCATTCTTGGTAAGGGTGATGAGCTGAAGTTCTTAATGCAATCGTGAGACACAATCCGTTCTTCACAATCTCTTTCTTTGTATTTATTTATTCTTGAACTTAATCCATCGCTTACTCGCTAGAGCCAAGGTTTGATCATCCTTGTTCTCTAGGAGAGAAGAGTTGTAACCAGTCTAGAAGGAGAGGGAGTACCCGCCGGCTAGACGGAGTAGGTGACTAGTCTCGAGCAGACTAGAAGAATAGGTAAAATAGGTAGAGACCAGATTGACAACCTAGGAACTTAGCCTAGGTACTGTCTTCCCCTGCACCATTGAAGCGGTGAGCAACCATTCAAGACAGCAGTCAAACGGATAAACCCTTTAACCAGCAAGGTGTCCCTTGGCTAGGATTATCAGGAGAGGGAGTACCCGCCAGGTAGTTTGAAGAGGAGGGAAGATAGGAGGGAAAAGGAGTTCCTCCCCTCTATAGCAGTACTATGAAGAAGAGATGAACATACTTCAGTCAATGATCGATGCATAAGAACGCAAGCTCACCCATCGCCCTTACCTGGAATTCCGTATCACTAGACTTATTCCCAATCTAGCCCGCAGTCTTGGCCTAGACTCTGCCCAAGACTGTTTTGAATTATTTTACCTCTTTCTGTTTTTGTCTTTATTTTCAGATTCAACCAACCAAACTCAGTGACGAGGAAGTCAACCAAGAACTACAAACCCTCCGAAGTCTCTGTGGACCGACCCTCTTACCACCATCTACAAGTTCCTTGTGGACAAGTGTTAAGTTGTACTTCTACCCCGTTTTATATTCATTTATACAACTTAAATTTGACGTGTTCGACGCGCGGTCAATGTCTCTATTGTGGAAAGATTATTAATGGTGATGGTTTCCCTCGTGTAAAGTACCATCTTGTTAAAACTAAAAGTCAATTTAAGACTTGTGAAAAGATTTCTGATGAAGCTAAATGACAAATGAACCAACTAATTATAGATTTGCCAAAAGAGCAAACAGGGAGATTAAAGAAAAGGAATGAAATTGGTGGTCGACATATCAAAGTAAAAGTACCCACCAAACAGGTTGAACTCTTTATTATTAACAGACAAATTTGGATTTAGTTTTTGGTTTTTGTTACCGCACTCAGATGTAAAGTTAAAAAATTTATACAGGAAAAGTTACCTAACTTATATATAACTTCCTTTGTATATACATATATATATATAGTAACAATGTAGTTAAGTAACTATATAATAACAATATATTGAAACAATATAGTTATATTATTACTTTTTTTATCCTAATATATTTTAGATCAAATATACAAGTTCTAGGGTCATCTGGCCCATCTCCACCACCGCTGTCATGCAGCTCGGGTCCAGCCTCACTCTTCCTCTTCTTGAGCAGTAGACCCATGCTGCTAAGCCCACCACCACTAGAACTACTACACCAACTCCAACAGCAACAGTTGAAGGGTTGATCACCACAAAATTCAACTTGGTCAGCTTGTTTCAGGAATAATGAATTCAACTAAATGTCTCTATTGTGGAAAGATTATTAAAGGTGATGGTTTCCCTCGTGTAAAGTACCATCTTGTTAGAACTAAAAGTCAAGTTAAGACTTGTGAAAAGATTTCTGATGAAGCTAAATGGCAAATGAACCAACTAATTATAGATTTGCCGAAAGAGCAAACAGAGAGATTAAAGAAAAGGAATGAAATTGGTGGTCGACATATCAAAGTAAAAGTACCCACCAAACAAGTTGAACTCTTTATTATTAACAGACAAATTTGGATTTAGTTTTTGGTTTTTGATTCCGCACTCAGATGTAAAAAAGGAAAAAAGTAATTTTTCTATAAAAGTTACTTGACTTATAACTTATGATGTGAATCTTCATACCAACCCTAGTGCATCAACCTTCAAGCGCAAGAGATGGCAACTATGGAAGCACAAGAGATGGCGAGTATGCTTTGAGCATATAATTGTGAAGCTTTCGTGGGCAGATTATACAGAGCAAGATTCGAGGACGAATCTTTCCGAAGAGGGAGGGAATGATACGATCCTAAGATGTATCACGCGACTACATGGACAAAAGCGTCAAGACATGATGGAGCAGATGGAGTCCGATCAGGGATCAGAAAGGCTTGATGGAAACCTCTATGTGTTGTACTTACTGTGTCCAAATTTCATGACGTTTGTACAAGTGGAGCATCCAAAAGATCAAGCCAACATTCTCGTTGACAGTAGTCCTACGCAGACAAGGATTCCAAGACGCATCAGGCAACTTCGTCTGAACCTAGCCTGCACTGTACATGTCATAATCGTGCGATCGATCTCTCGTTGGAAACTTAAGGATATTAGATTTCATTTGGGACAAGATTCAGCTCATTTGGCCTAGTGGTCTAAAAGTTATCGAAGTCGACATTATGGTGCGCAGTCTGTGCGCGAGACAACATACGACTTGAGGTTTCGACCCAAACCTTGGCCCGATGATGGAGAACTCGACATGGGCTGCTGGAATGTATTTAGATATATTTATATTTACTTTAATTAGTTAATTAGTTAATTATTTAATTGGTTAATTGATTAATTACTTAATTAAGTTAATTTCCTTAATTAGAACTCCTACTTCTATTCCTATTAGGGTTTGCTTGTAAACTCTTTATAAGGAGCCGTTTAGCTCCATTATTGAGTGGCTGTTATTTGATAAAATTGAGACTTCTCTCTTCAATCTCTGCCCATTGTTCATCAATTGAACCTTGTTCCTTCTCAAGTCCGCAATACTCGAGTTGTCAAACAAGTAAAACCGAAATTGTATTATTGTGTCTTTTGTCTTAGTGCGATTCTCACAATCGTTGGGTTTAGTCCTAAGAAGCTGATACAAGATCCTTGACGTGAAATCGACTAGAACTCTTAGCATTCAGTTGGCGAGGTAGTATACGTTCGCACGAGTCAAGTTCTCTATTCCGCATTGAAATTCGTCTTTGAACAATGATCAGATTGGGTGCTACGCATCCTAAGCAACTAGGATCGTATCAACTTATATACAGGAAAAGTTACCTAACTTATATATAACTTCCTTTATATATATATATATATAGTAACAATGTAGTTAAGTAACTATATAATAACAATATATTGAAACAATATAGTTATATTATTACTTTTTTTATCCTAATATATTTTAGATCAAATATACAAGTTCTCTTTTGAAAATATTGAAAAGTTCAGTTTAATACCTCACTGAAATTCTCAAAAATACTTTTGAAACTCAAAATTGTGCCTAGTGAATGTTATTTATTACTTGAAATGGATAGAGTATATTTTTTTTATACCGTCATATCCATTAATTAATGTTCTAAACTTATTAGATTAAAATTATTTTTTTCACGCTAGTTGATCTATTAAGAGATAAAAATTAAACTAACAATTTCTTACTCAAATGGTAAAAATATCGTTGATATCCATCACACTCCATTAATGACATTGCATGGACTCATTTGACTAATAAAAACTTATAAACAAAAAAATTCTCCCAGTGAGTTCTTTTGTTTTATAGTATAACACGTTTTGATAATTTTAGAAGTACTATTCTTTTAGACTTATTTTCATTCTTATCATCTTAACTATAAATTTTATAAACTAAAATCTCTAACAACTTATTCCCATCTCCATCTTCCTATGATTAAATTTTGTGATAATAAAAACTAAAAAAAATCGGGTGATAATAAACTGGATTTTAAAAAAAGATCTTATTTTAAAAACATTTCAAGATCTTTTTATTATTATTTCTTAGATTTTTTTAATTAAGAGACTAAAATGAAATCTTCGATAAAATTTTAAACCTCTTGACTATCATTTTGGTCAAAACTAATGGAGTTACAATTCTATCTAACGTTTAAAATATTAATGGCAAAGTTGATTAATTGGTATATCAGAAAAGAAATTGGGCAGCAAAATTATCTAATTAAAACTGCGACAGTGGAAAGCATTTTTTCTTATATGAGCATTGTGAAGAATCGACTGCGGAACCGTATGGGAGATGATATGTTAAATGATTGCTTGATTACTTTTGTTGAAAAAGAAATTTGTGATAGTGTAGAGAATGAGAGAATCATACAAGGATATCAAAAAATGAAAACTCGTAGAGAACAATTGTAAGAAGTACGTATATTGTATGAATTCTAATGTATAATTAATTTTTTTCTATATTGTCTTCTTATTTATCTCTTTGTTAAGTTTATTTAAATATTTGTTATTTAGCGACGGATATAAATACTCTTAAACATTTTTTCAATTTTTCGTTCAGCTCGCTTGCCTTCCCTTTAAAATACTCAAAAAAATAAATTCGAGGTCAAGGGTAAATCAGATTGATTTTAGAGGGTCCAATTGGCGTGCATCCAGTAGGAATTAAACCCCTGCCTCCCTCCCCCGATTTCTAATCCTGGATCCGTTCCTGCCCGCCCCTCTGAAAATAATTCCTGGATCCGTCCCTGAAAATTGGGGAGAGAGCTACCGTTCATACCCTGAGATGTCGAAAATCGAAATGCAGAAGCATGTGCCTTTAGAAGGAAACAGATCAAATTTGGTATATATATAAGTTTACACGGGACCATATATAAGTTTATATATATGTTGCCTTCTTTATTTATTAGTAATTTCTTTTCTCATCTTTTGTTTACTCTATCCAAAAGGCACTTTGGTGGCAGGCTGGCAGTAAATGCAACTGAATGATGCGAAACGAATTGAAAGATAGGCGGTGATGATTCTAAAAATTCTATCTGAATCTACTCCTCGACGGTGCGTCACCACTGTCGGATCTCCCCTCCACACACTTCTTCTCTCTATTAATGGAACCAAAACCATAAGTCTAAATTAAACGACTTAACCCCCTTTGATTGAGCTCAATCAAAAGTACATCATTGAAATTTATGTCATAGTATTTTGAAATTTAAGTTTCATTAGTAATTATTTTCCAGTAATTTGTCACAAAATCATAGATACTAGGATATCAAAACCTGCATTTCTTGTTAATATTAACTTTATGACAATTAAGAACTCGAAACTAGCTTCTTCTTCTTTTCCCAACTAAGAATTCGAAACTAGCATGTTGTCTGATTTAGAGCCATTCAATTAATGACTAAAGTGATCATTTTGGAATCTTTCGAGCATCAGCTGTTTAACTACAATCCTAAAATAAAAGACAAGCTTCAGTACTTGCTTGTACAATGGAATGTGACTGTTTCATCATCCCACCAGGGAGTAAACAGCTACTCACAATTTTGATAAATAGTTTTTTCCTAGTATAATCAATTTATTTTTAAAAAATATTTTTTGTGACACATAGCGATTGCAAGTTATGAGATTCGAACTTAAAATTTTAATATAAATATAAATTATAAGTTAGGAAACTCGAACTCGAAACCTAATTCTTTCTTCCTTTGCAAGGACTATTTCGCACCTAATAGCATTCAGAAATTCATTTAAATGACTTTTTGACCCGAAAGGGACAACAGAAAAGGAAGGGCCATGCATAAGAAAGAAATGGTGGCAGTCGTGGACAGAATTGTTACCTTTCTTTTCTATCATGGCAGAGAGAGAAGCTGGCTGGCTGGATACGGTTGAGCTCCATTCTCCAGCGTTGGTTTCATGTGTGGCTCTCTTTTCTTATCCCTTGCTACAATAACTTGTACTTTCCTTTACACCCTTCGCATTTTATACTGCAGGAATTCTTCCACATGCACTCTTCAATTACTGCTAGAAGTTTTTCCCCTAAAACCTTGAAGATGTCGAGTCATGGAAATAGCTTGCAAGAACGCCCGCAATGGCTCGAGCTAAATCTCCCACATTCGTTGTGCAACGAAACGGTGAAAGAACTACATGCAGCGATTGAGAACGAATGGGATTTTCTCAAGCGTTCAGCGTGCCAAACAGCAGCTGGAAGAGCCCTGTGGAAACATCTGATCCATGACCCACTTGCAGACTTACTAGCAGGCGAGACATACCTCAGAAGCTTTCATGAGAAGATAAAGAACAACTGCCTCAAAAATGCCAGAGAACTTTCAGGAGTGATTCTTGCGGTTCGAACCCTCTGGTTCGATTCCAAAATTGAGGCAGCTATTAATTCTTTCAATGGTGAAGTACAAGTCGTTCTCCTTGGTGCAGGTATGCAATCCTTCCAAACCGTGGTTGTGACAAGCTGTGATCATAATTCATACACATCCATACAGGATTTGTGCGTGTTTATACCTGTGTTGCGCATTCATTTTCGACTTGTGATTGCTTGTGCTAGAATTGTCTCCATAGTAAGCATTTTTTAATCAACGATTCTGTTCCGCAACCGTGTGACTACCAAGCAACAAGTCTAGTCCCTCCTTGATATGCCTTGTCACCCACCACACACTGTAAACCTAACAAGCCAAAGTCCATGCAAACACTTTACATGAGATCTTTGAGGAATCTGAAACTGCATATACTGACTCGCACCAAAAATCATGATTGTCCATTTGTGGATGATGCATCTATGGGGCGGAAAAGCAGAAAATTACAGATACACCTCAAGACAATTGCCAATCCAATGGACATAGCAGTAACAACAAACAATTTAGTACTGTCCTGTTGCCAGTTTAATTTCAGAAGTAGATAACTTCCAACAGAAATAGAATGGCATTGCTGAAAAGCATGCTAACAAAACATATTTCGTTTTTCCTTTTGGCTCATTTGACTTTCAGTTTCATCCATTTCTATCATGTCCAGATAATAATGATGTTGTGCACTGTAGGAATGGATGCAAGGGCTTACCGTCTAAGCTGCTTGAAGGGAAGCCATGTCTTTGAAGTTGATTTTTCAGAAGTCTTGGAAGTGAAAACTACTCTTGTCGAGGCAGCAATGGAATCAAAAGATGAACATTTGCATCCAAGAATAGTATCAAAATCCCTAAGCAGAGTAGCAGCTGATATTAGAAAAGATGACTGGCTTGAAAAGCTTCAGATATCAGGGTTTGAACCAGAGAAGGAAACAGTGTGGGTACTAGAAGGTATCCTCTATTACCTCTCTGATTCAGAAGCCATGCAAGTACTGAAGATCATTGGTGACAAGTGTGCCCATACCCACACAGTTCTGTTGGCAGATTTTATGAACAAGTCCAACACCATGTCCAACTCCATCTTCCATTTCTATAGCGACTGGCCTGATCATCTCCTGCCATCCCTGGGATTTTCCCATGTAAGGCTTTCACAAATTGGTGACCCTGATGCTCATTTTGGGCTCATGGATGACCCGTTAAATCTGTTCAACAAGCTCCGGAGCTTACCCAGGTCAGTGCAAACCCACCCAGAAGATGGAAAACCATGCTGCCGCTTGTATTTGGTACACGCGTCTGGTGTACCAAACCAATCTAATCCATAGCAAGAGCTTCTTGGTCATCATGTAGAAACCATAGAGTACTCACGTTCAAATATAGCATGATTATAAAAATCATTCTCTTCAAGTTGTCCAAGGAATATCAAATGCACTAATTGTGTGTGTTGATTCTCTAAGCAACACAACATACATCATATTTGGTCCCCAGGGAACAAACTTCAGATCTAACTTGTTTCCTTCGAAATGTTAAGAGATTTCTTTCAAGATCACATTATCGTATCTTTCAGCAAATAGAAAGGGAAACAGGATCCAATTTTGAAGAAGCAACATTACAAAAAAATTAAAGAAAAGGAATAAGACAGTCCCCTTGCCAACCCAGTGAAAAAGGCAGTCTAAAGGAAAGAGGGGAGAAAAAAATCTCTTGCCTATGTGCATATCCAAATAGTCAAAACCAGAGAGTCAGGAGATCAGCAACCGAGGGTTCTCCTAGTACTATTTAAATGCATGGCCACTATTTCTGAACCCTTTGAGCATATAATTGAAAAGCATCATGATAATTCAGTAAAGCAATAAACAAAACACAACATTGTCATTTTCAAAGAACCATAGCTAGTGAACACACTGCAAAATATCCAAGAAACGTAAGTTAAAAAATTGACGTGTTACAGATTTTCCTTTAGCTAAAGAATGCTAAATTGACGGATTCCAGTATATAACTTAGGTAATGTTGAAGATAGGAAGTTTTCTTACTAGTGCTCTTTTACTAATTGATTGACATTTCATGACCATTAACAGGTTTAAGATTTCGTTAAAAGATAATCTTCAGTTACATTTTTCTTTGAAAGAACAGGTTTATGATTCTAGCACCACTGTAGGTGATTATGGTATAAAAATACCATTAACAAAAGTTCAGAAACTACTCTATCAACATTTCAGCCAGTGCATAACCCTAATGTCTTTCATACCTATGCAGGTAATTAAGTTTCTAGGAAAGTATATGTAGATAACAGTGAGTTCCAATACGTGTAGAAGTTTTGGATTATACTCACAGCATTAAATCACAAATGGGCTATTGCTTAATTGGAGTAGCATAACATGCGTGTGTAGTTGAATGTGTCAGCCACCCATCGTCCACAGGAAGAACCTTCAGGATTCCAAAAGTTAGCAAATATTTAAACAATGAGACTGAACTGGAGTTTAAATCTGTCTAGAAGTCCTATAGAATTCTAGGATAGGGAACGTGTCTGTTTCCGAAGTCCTACGCCACTGTCACCAGCAGATTGCAGAAACAGGAACTACAATAACCCAAACGAACTTCATTCCAGTCAAGACAGTGATATAGATGGTCATACCAAGCCTCTTCTGAGTTGTACAGAAAAGAAAAAGAAAAAGATCAGAGCAAGGGCAGAGGACCATGAAGCAACAAGCAAATGTAGATGCTACAGCCAAAATCTAGTCAACTGAATGCTGTAACATCTGTCATGTGAGACCATACTGACCTGGATACATTGACTTTGATAAATGTAAGCATAGTATACATAACCGCAAACTGTTCAAGCTTCGAGACAGTTCTTTACACCCTGCTCAAATTTGTCAAGTGACGATATTGTATCCTTGAGTGCATCAGCCACCTTATGTCTGAACACAAGAAAACAGCATGGAGATATCTTAGGAAATCCTTAGAAGGAATGCTGAATGAGCTTGTTTGTGCAATTCAACTTCACAAAAGAGTAGCATACCGGTTGGAAGCAACTTGGATATCAGTTCATTTGCCAAATTGTTAAGAGAACTGAAAGATCTGCGGTGAATGAATCATGAAACATGAATCATGCACATAACATAATACGGTCATAATTCTGATAAAAACAACGATCTTACCCACATTATATAATGATTTTTTCCCTTTCGTTTTTCAAAAAATGAAAAGTAAAGTTACCTATCATCTAGAATGGTTTCAGCCTCCAACTTCATAGGGTCATTTTTGTCCGATAACGTTTAGGAAACGGGGTAAGGACAGAATGGACAATTCCCTCTAATATGGCTTCTTGTCCGTTCGAGCTCAACTCAAGTGTGCTCACGTCTGTTATGGTGGTAACTGTAGGGTTAACACCTACAAAACTCATAGGATTTCTCCGAAAGTAAACACTCGATTTCTCTTAAAGTAAATACTCCAAAGTTTAAGTTAACTTATATTGATTATAATCAAATCAGAGATTAATATTGATTAGCATGTAAGATAAGCAATCAATGATGAGATTAAGTGAGGGAATAAATGAGCAGAGGTTTGGTGTTTGGTTTGCAGGATCTGTTTTTTTTTTTTAATTCATCAACAAATATTTTTGTTTATCTTTTTTTATCTCATATTTGCGGATCTAACTCCTCTAATTTTCCCTTAAACATGACCAATTATATTAGAAGAATTTGAACCGTTCAATAAAATTGGACGGATGAGATTAAAAATTCAAGTCATTAATGAGTTGATTAAGATTCCTCGAACATGACTGATCATATTCAAGAGAAAATTAGAGGAGCTCAATCCCATATTTATATATACAACTCTTTTTAGATACCATATCTTCCTATTCAAAATCTCAAAATTGTAGTTTCATCATACTTTTTATTCTTCCAATTTAATTTTGCGGTAAAAAAATCTCATTTCAATAATCAATCAAATTAATTTTTATTTTACGAATCGAAAATGATCGATTTTATGACCCGAGAAATCCGATTTCATTGAATTGAAAAAAATTGGGGCGGGGACCAGACCCATGCACAACCGTCCATAATCATCCAGGAAGCCGCTCATTAAAGCAGGATATCTTCCTCTGACGTTTCTCCCATACTATTCACTTAAAGAAATATATATATTAATAGTCGATCTAATAATTTCCTTAAGAGGTGAGTAGTGATGTAACGCCCAACATGGGTGGCAACTTAATTTCCTTGGCTTTATAAGATCGATACTGTGTCTGTGCTGAAGGATGAATTCCCACAATGGAAGAATATGTACTTTCACTCTTCTGGGGGTTTGGAGGTGCTGAAGTCGCACTCCACCGACTTGGGATCCCGATGAACAATGTCGTGTCCGTAGAGATATCAGCATTAAACAGAAACATTCTCCGGAGATGGTGGGAGCAGACCAACCAACAAGTAAACCTGATCGAATTTGAAGACATTCAAGACATATCACTTCAGAGAATATGGCTGATTGGGTCTCCATGTTTGGCGGTTTTGACCTCGTGATTGGACTTGGAGGAAGCCCATGCAACAATCTAGCTGGTGGCAACAGAGTGAGCAGAGATGGATTGGAAGGCAAAGACGTCTCCTCTATGCTTTTTGAGTACGTTAGAGTCTTAGAACTAGTTAAGCATTTGATGAATGCTAGGAATTAGTCAGTTGTGGTGATTGTTTTGTGTTATCATGAGATGGTGTGGTGATATCGTATTTTGTTTCTTTCCAAACAGGTTGTTGAATCATAAAATCGCCTAATTGCATTTTTTGTTGTGCACTGCTGTATGATATTTTATTTTTGGGAAATGATTTTTGGTGAAAGTAAGGTCCTTTTTCTTGTTTTTTACTCTCATGGACAAAGTTATGTAAACGAGAGATTAGGTTTTGAGTAGTTCGAGTCCCTGCAATTCCTAAATTCTTTGCAGAATTGCATTGATGTTGCGTTAATTAGAAAACTGGACTCATTATTACGAATGGTAATTTCCTTAATAAAAATCAAACTTTCGTATGAACCTAAACTAATGTACCTTTTTCAATCGAAGAAAGTAAGAAAACGACATCATTTTGCGTTCTATTGCGTTCTTCAAAGACAATGCTCTCCTCATCTAGTCAAGGAGAAAATTGCATAATTTTCTTCAGGTATTTTCCACTAGTTAACAGAAGTAGTGAAAAAACATAAAAAACTTCAAATGGAAAACAGGAAAAGATCAAATAGAAATTGTGATTTCACATCAGTCACAAAACGATGCATAACGAGCAAATGCCCGCTATCAGTGTTCTACTCTCTTGTTCATAACCAAAACTCAGACTCGAAAAGGCACGTCAAGTTCATTCTTCCATAAACTATGCAACTAATTTCACAGGATAGTTATCTATACAATCTTCCCAAGGACTATTAGGAGATGGTTCCACATTCTGCAATGCCTGCCACACAGCACTGTTACATTTGAATCCACTTCCAAATGCAATCTGCCACACCCGGTTTCCTTTCCGCATCCTCCTTTTCGCCTCAATGTATGCCAACTCATACCAAATTGAACTTGATGAAGTATTCCCAAACCGATGAAGAGTCATCCTCGAAGCCTCAACATGAGCCGGTAGTAGCTGCAAATTCTTCTCCAGCTCATCAATCACAGCCCTCCCGCCAGCATGTATACAGAAATGATCAAATGCCAACTTGAAATCCGGTATATAAGGTTTCACATTCTTATTAAACAACTTCTTAACAACAAGCCTCGCAAAGAACAGAATCTGCTCGCTAATCGGAAGCACAAGAGGCCCCAATGTAGTAATGTTAGTCTTCAATGCTCCACCTGCAATCGCCATCAAATCTTTCGACAGAGAAACCCCCGTCTTCCCTACATCATCCTGTTCTTGATACACACAACGAAACGCCTTATCATCCGCCCCTTTATGTGTTCTTACCACATGAACAAGCCCATACTTGGCTCTCCTCCTATCGCTCGATTTATTCGAGAGCAAAACAGCCGAACCCCCAACTCGAAACAAACAATTGGGTATCAACATAGACTTCTTGTTACCAAAATACCAATTCTGGGTTATATTCTCAGTACTAACAACAACTGCATAAGTATTCCGATGAACTTGCAACATGTCTTTTGCAAGATCAACTGCTATAACACCAGCACTGCATCCCATTCCACCCAAATTGAAACTCCTGACATTACCCCTCAATTTATACTTATTCACAATCATACCCGAAAGCGAAGGTGTGGGATTAAACAAGCTACAATTCACAACAAGAACACCAATATCTTTAGGATTAACATTCGTATTAGCAAACAAATTATCCAACGCACCGTACATCACTTGTTCCGCCTCCTCTCTGGCGGCGGCCATGGATGGTCTTGGTGGGATGTAATGCATAGCCTCCGGCGCATACGTCTCCTCTCCTAACCCCGACCGCTCCAAAATCTTGAGCTGGAAATCGAGCGACGAGTCGTCGAAATCTCCGGTAAGGCGGGAGTGTTCCATGAAACTTGTGAATGGGGCTTTTAGACTGTCCGGCGGGCGATAACAGGAGTAGTCGATTAAGAAAACGGACCTGGGTCGAGTTATAAAGAAGACGGTGAGAGCGGAGACGAGGAAGGAGGAGCAGATGATGATGCTGACGAGGTTGTATTTGAGATGGAGCCATAAATGGTGAAACTCCGATGAGTCCATTTGAGAGGTTTGTAAGAAAATGGCGATGATGAGAGGGATGAAACATAGCTTGAAGAGATTTGAGATTAGGTAATGGTAACCTAGTTTGACGTACTTGAGATTCACACTTTGTAGGAAATCGGGGAGTCGCGGCGGCGTCTGGTGGATACGAATCTCGCCGCCAGAATCCATGGTGGAGGAGGCGGAGGAGGGGAGTGAGGTGAGTGTTTGTGCTGTCTAAGATATTCTCTCCCTTTTTTTGGCGGTTAGTTATATGGGAAAAATTATATACTGCACCGTGGTTTACAGCTCAACAATAAAGTATTATTTAAGTTTATAATATTTTTAATATTCAAAATTTTCAAATGAATTTTTTTATTGATTAATATGAATAAGTAAACGAAATAATATAATACAACGATACGTCGAATGTACGGTATAATTATTCGTCAAATAGACAAAGTATCAAGAATAATGTAATGACAAGTGGAATACACGAGGCAGGGGCTAATGGTTGACAACACAACACTATCCGCTTGGATGATTAGGCCTCAATTTCTAATTATTTCTAATTTAATCCTTATATTTTAAAAGACAAAGATTACTAAGACCAATTTATGTACAGTTAATTTTGTACGAATTTGATAGGCCGAAATGAATTTTGAGCCCCTGCAGTCTAATTAATTGACTTATTTCAACCCTCTGTCGAATTTTTGAGTTATCACCTCTCTCCACTTAACGCCCGACAATTTATTTCATCCCTCCGCCTAACGTCATTCACATTTTCCGTCTGTTTGTTGACGTGGCGTGCCACATCAATCGCCACGTCACTGACTGCTGACGTGTCACGCCATGACACATCATTTTTTCTCTTTTTTCTCTTTTTTTTTCTTTTTTCTTTTCTTTCTTTCTTCACTTTCCTCCCACCTCACTCTCTCTCTTTCTTTCTTTTCTTTCTTTTTCTTTCTTTCTTTTTCTTCTTCTTCCTCTCTTCTTCCACGACACTTTCTTTTTTTCATTTTTTTTTCTCTCTCTTCTTCTCCCTCTCAAGTCTCTCCATCTTTCGGTAGACCCGACATCAAGGCAAGCAATTCCTATCGTGTATGAACGGATCCGGATCGTGATGAACGAATCTGAGTTAAGGATGAACGAATCCGGGTTACGACCCGGATTCGTTCATCACGATCCGGATCCGTTCATACACCTCGCTTTCTCCACTCTTCCATTATTCACATACCCTGAAATCATTGCATTCCAGGAAACCCCCTTCTCTTTTCTCCCTTAACTCCCTTCTTTGCTCTCTTTATTCTCTTTTCTTTTTATTTTCTTTCTTCGTCCTTTTTCTTCGTTTGGATTCGTGGCCGGTGATGATTTTATGGTAATGGCGGCGAGGATGGGTGATAGTGGCTGGGTTCTTGGGTGATGGTGGAGTTGTGGCGGCGATTGTGGCAGTGGTTGGGTTGAGGGATGGTGGTGGATGTTTTCGGTGGCTGGTTTGATCGGCTGGGTGGTGATTGGGCGGGACTGTGGCGCGGTTGGGTCGAGTGATGGTGGGGCTGTGGTGGTGGTGTGGTGAATTTTGGATTGATTTTTGGTTAGGGCGTTTGCGGGTTGTTTAATTTGGGTTTGATAACTTTGATTGAGATTGGGTGGAAATTTTTGGTAGTGATTTCCTCGACGATGACCAGATTGAAGCTGGTTTTGTGCTCACCTGCGTGGCATATCCTCAGTCTGATGTTGCCATTGCCACCCACAAGGAGGAGGAGCTCACTGGTTAATTAAAACAATAATATATATGTCAAGCATTTGATGATTAATGTTTTGGGGTTTAATTTTTGTCAATTAATGAATTAATTATTGTTGCTAAATCAATTTTGTTCTTTGATTTGAACAAACAGATGAAGCTATTGTTGTTGTAGTTCTCAATAAAAATAGCTCTCGTGTATGCCTTCATTTTTTAGTTTATGGTCTCTCTTATCTTTCTGGCCTTGCCTTGCCTTTGAGTTGTTGTTGTAGTGGATGCAAACACACTTATTTTTCAGGTTCAAATTGAATTGTAATTTCGATTGCAATTTACAGTCTTTCCATCATCAACAAAAGAGAAAAGAAAAAAAGAAGAAAGGAAAAGAAAGAAAAAAAATTACATGTCAATTCACGTGACGTGATATGTCAGCAGTCAGTAACGTGGCACGACACATGAATAAACAGACGGAAAATGTGGATGACGTTAGGCGGAGGGATGAAATAAATTGTCGGGCGTTAAGTGGAGGGAGGGGATAACTCAAAAATTCGACAGATGGCTGAAATAAATCAATCAATTAGACTGCAAGGTCTCAAAATCCATTTCATCCAATTTGATACCTTATTATTAGTTTAACGAACATGTACAATTTCATTTCTCTCAATTCAGCACTTATGGTTGAATTTTCCAACAAATGATGATGACGGTCACACTAACTTTCCGAAAGGTATATTGAAATTTGTATTAAAAAAATGAAATAAGTATTTAATTTTATTCTTATTGATAATTATAATTTGTTGTGAATATTATTTGAAGAAAACTTAACTTTATTTTATTAGGGAGTAGAATTACATCAAATTTTAAACTGAAAATATGCAAGCTTTACTTTTCACAAGGAAATTTAAAAATAAAATTATGTTGTTGACTTAAACGATCAAATGAATATGAATGACATGATTGACAAAGATGGTCTCATAAGTACTGCCCTGCGTTTGAATATTGTTGAAATTCAAGCGCAACAATCAATGCATGATTTTGCACAGTTAGACTACTGATCTAGAACAAATTCTTGATTGGTCTAGTTAGATCAAGGGCAAATACCAGCAAGAATGCAAAATAAGTGGTTAGCCCAGCTACAAAGCCTCCTTTAAAAGCCTTTCGGTGAGAGCTTTAGGGAGTCCCATCACACTATCAGTAGTTCCCACCTGCGTAAAGTTCCACAGTAAGCAACTACTTCAGGAGTACGGAAATTTGTATATCAATGCTGCTCAAGTATTAACAAGCTCGAAAAATGCCATCCTAAACGAATGTAGATTGTCTGTTACAGTATCGGCAGGTTCTCCTGTTTCACAAAGTTACATTTTCACCGAGTTTGGGTCTTTCAAATTTACATGTTAGGTTACTTACACGCTGGGGGGGTGCTATCCAGCAAGTTTAGCCAAACTAGAACCAAACCAGTAGTGCATTTTCAGGTTTCAACTTTGCAAACCAACCCCGATGACTTAGCTTCCTGAGGAGGTAAGTTTGGCAACACTCTAATATTCACTATTTGGTGTCTCAGAATTTCTAGATTATAAGTCTTATACATTACTAGCTACTGTGATTCTGATTGTGATTTGTGTGTTTTGTAGGGATAGGAGAACCAACCACTTCTTTGATGTAGGGCAATACCAAAGGATGTTCTATTATGAGCCCCCCAGCAACTCGGAGAACAATACCCTCCTCAATCTGCACGAGGAAATTAACTGTGATGAGATGGCATAGGTCATTCCTACAGATGCTATGAAACCTTTTAACGAAATAGAGCTATTTTTACCAGTTTCTCAATGATTTCATCTGGCATTTCATGAAAATAAATCTGCAAAGGCATCAAATTCAGACAAGATATTAAACTCTCAAACAAATGTTATAATATTTAGCAAATCTATTCTTCTATTCATTTTTTGAAGTATATTCTCTCTTTTTTTCTCTTGAGAATCTTCGTGGGATAATATTAACATCAAAGAATCTGTCAATCAGTCAAGTTTTCCGAAAGGGAAAAGAATCCATAAAAGGGGAAAATTTTACACTCTTAAATAATCCGTTAACTATTCAAGCTTTCACCAAATCCCCACTGGCAGGGTGCAAACAAGAGAAACAGTGAGGAATAAAGTAGTACCTCCACTCTGTCCCATGCTCCTTTTCTGAATCCAGTTTTAAGATTTGTAACAAGGACAGATCCCACAGTGGCAGCATGGCCACCAGAATAGCCTGCAGTTCAAAGTGGTAAATCCCCAAAGCAAACAAAGGGAAAACAAGAGGAGCTGGACTCAGAGCATTAAAGCTAACCTTTTATAAACTGCCTTGCTTCTTCCTTGCTGGATGGTTTTTCTCTGATCTCACCTTCATGTACCACCACCTTAAAATTGTTTAACAACAAGAGTAAGAAATTAGTCCCTTGGGAAAAAATAATCCTGTAAATTATATTTTAAAGCATGCATGCAAACCACCAGATGCAATTTGGTCGAGGATACAAACTGTGAACCAATACAGCTGTGAATATAACACCCAAGGATAAGGCACGAAATAATCCCTTATGTCGTAGCAAGGTACTCCAAAACCAGAGTGAACCAATACAGCTGTGAATATAACACCCAAGGATAAGGCACGAAATAATCCCTTATGTCGTAGCAAGGTACTCCAAAACCAGAAGAAAAAACCCTTATCACCATATCACTCACTGAAGGGCAAGAAATGTAGTAAAGAAAAGCCTTTCACACTCTCCAATGAACTAAATAATCTCTTCATTGCTAGGTGTGGGGCAACTTAGCATGACAGCAGTTTTCCTTACAAAATGCCAAAAAGGAATATTCCAGCATAAGCATGCATTCTATGTAATTATGTCCAGTTTATATAAGGCTTATGATAAGGATCAGGAGAGGAGGTGGTAAGGAGATGGGCAATGCCAACAAACCAAGTAAGTTGAAAATGGAACTTTCTTTGAAGCTATACCAAAAAACTTGCGATACAAATACTGAAAGTAGGATGTGTGTATATCACAAGACTAGATTTATACTTGATCAGCAGTAAGTAATACTGTTGGCTCATCATCCTCTATGTAGTCACTGATTGGGAGCCTCTGTAATATGGTTTCAGCCTGACAAGAAGTTTTCAGCATCTAATATAAGCACCTGAGTCAAGTTCAATCAAGCCAACAGGATTGGAGCAACAATAGTACAAGAAGAAGAAACAAAGACGTAATACTGATCAAATAACCAATAACAGTCACAGTCATGGAAAAGAAAATCAATGACAACAAATTAGCAAACAATAGCATGGATTCAAAACAGTTCAAAACCAGAGCACTTTGTGAGGTAAACTAGAACCACCAAACCATGAACAAGTAATATCAACCAGATCCTAAGTTGAACCTCCATCATCTCACAATAATAAACAACACAGCAGCTAAACTACACTTTTTGGTGTCTACATAAGACACTCAAGTTTCGCAAACGAAGATGACCATATCTAATGAAAAACAAAAAAGAAGAAAATCGAAAGGAAACAAAACATACTGTGTCAGCCGCAATCAAGACACTTGGTTTTGGTTCAGCACCCTTCTCTTGATTATCTAGACTTCGTATTTTCTCAATTATCGCATCAGCCTGGTCAAATTTAACACAAAACTAAGATCTAAACTCCTCCTCCACTTCATTACTATTTCCTTTTTTCCTTTCCAAAATGCAGTGAAAAATAACTAGTAAATAGGAAAAAAAAATGAAAAAAATTGAAGGATAGCATAAGAACATTACTTTCGCCTCGGCAAGAGCCATGACTAAGTCCTCAGGCTTATCCTTACGGATGAGCTTTTCATCAATATCTGCAGTCTTAAGAAAGCAACAGCAAATTAATAACTCGATTAAAAAACTTCGAAATTCGCATGTAATTAACAAAAATAATAATAAAAAATAGTATCTTACAATGACTGTGAAATCGTATCCCATCTCAGCAAGAATATTCTTTCGCGAGATTGAAGCAGACCCCAAAATTATCTGGAACACAAAATATCGAGATAAGAATTTGAAAGAAATACATAAATATGAGCATAATAACTTCTTCTTTCTTCTAAGTTTAAAGCGCGAGTTTATTACATGTTACCTTGAAAGGAGGAGGAGATGGTGTTGCTTCCATTTTCGAGTGGAGGAGAAGAGGCAGAGCTGGAATGAAGAAGGGAAGGGAAGGGAGACGGTTAACTCCTGAAAAGTGGGAATAAATTGGACTACTAGTCGGCGATGAGCTTCCTACAAGACTAGCTAATATGGGAGTGGGCCTATAAGTTTGGTTTGGGCCCTTCTGCTATTTATTTGGCCCATTAGATAAAAGATTACGTAAGAATCCTAAAACTTCTGAAAAGAATCTTTCTTTTCTCAAAATATAAAACATGGTAAAGTATAAAATTAGCAAATAATGAATGTACTCAAGTTTCATCCAACATAATTTTGAAATAATTAAATTTTCAATTCTATAAATTATCTAAAATATGCTAAACCATCAATGGTATTTTGTCTTCACACGAATTGGCTCGTTTAGAAGAGTAAAGTACTTTTGACGTATAATTTTCTTTTACACAAAAATCGAATCCGTAAATAGATGAGCGACAGGGGGGAAAAGAACTGGAATGTGGGAGAGGAATAGTAAAAATATGAGCTGTTGGGCACTAAGAAACTACTACTTACTAAAGGAAAAAGGAAAGTTTAGTAGTACAATGGTACGACCTATAAATGGTTTAAGAACATGTCGTTTCTTGGTCTCCTCTTTTCTGAATGCAAAAACAGTACTCATTATTCTCAATTAACATGTTTATATTTGTCAACTGACTTTAATAATAAAATAAATAATAATGCTTGAGAATCAGGCGGACCTTCTTATCTCTAAGCAGTAAGCATGCATGTCCCGCCCGCCAAGAGAAGAATGTTCCTAGCTATATCAAATGATCAGCTCCCTCTCACTTTAAGAAAAAACAAAAAAAAGTTGATCCAAATTGTTCCCATATCGGTGGCGTTATAATTAAGTTTTTGTTTTTACAGTATATTTTCAACTGAGACTAATATGTTATGTATACATAACGAATAAGGAAAAAATTAGCACTTGAGCAATGACTCTTTGTGAGTATTTTAACGTTTTAGATAAGAAGTCGCTATAGTGCCTATGGAGTGATAACATTTTATCATTTAATGAATCGTATCTGATTGAAATAAAATTGTATTTCAATCGTATATGTTTCACCATGAATGGATAGATACATATATTTCACCCAACTCGACTGTGGAAGTAATTATCATCACAAGTTAATATATAAAAAAATAATTAGAAGAAACAGAAAGATCTAGTAGTATGAAGATTAATTATATTAATAATTTCATTACACTAAGCGAAGCCATTGATTTGGCTCAACATCTTCAGTAACAGAAAGCTTAAAGGAAAATCTTGATAATATTCGATGGAGGAATTGACCAAAGGTAGCTTAGGTAGAGAAATAAAGGCATATAAACGATCGCATTCACGGCAACTTTAAGTTGCTAGTTGCCATCTTTAATTACTTGATGGATCTTTATCGGCATTGACATAACAGTAGTAATTAAATATTTAATCATCTGGTTCTTGCTTCAGTGGAGACGAAGATTCTTCATCCTGCATGGAAAACAAATTAAGAAAAATCAGTAATGGAGAAATCCTAGTTATTCTATCCGTTCTTAAAACAACGTTGTTAAAGGAAGGGAGTCTTTCCAAAAAAAAAAATTGTTTTAACTTTGGAGTTGGATTACCAAAATCACTCTCCATAAAATTAATATATTTTTTTTGATCTCCTTGCATTTTTCAAAGAAGACTAATCTTAATTTGAAAAGTTAATGTTTGAAAAGTATATAGTAAAATGAATAATTAAATACTAGTGAAGGTATTATAAGTAAATTACCTTTCTTCATCAATGCATGAGTTGTTGTTGTAATTTTTGGTGGATCCATTGGAACCAGCTTTTCTGTAATTTGGGAGAGGGACATGGCCAGATTCAATCTGCCGCAAATCTTCAACAAGCATCTCATAATGTTTCTTCACTTCCTCCACAGTTTTCCCTCCAACAGCTCTGGCCAAGTTGTACCAGAAATCTGGTGTGTTCTTCTCATACTTCCCCAGAGCATTCTCGAACAGCTTGTTCTGTTTTTGTGTCCAGGTGGAGTTTGATGAGGCCATGTGGCAAATTAAAAATTAGATGATGTAATCTCAATATAAAATAAATAAAAAATTGAGAAAAAAAAATTATTTATTTTGCTAAAATGGAATGAAGAAGATGATAGTATTACAATATGGGAAGAGAGGAAATTGTGAGTTCGTATTGATGAGTGTTGAATTGCATGGTGGGTTTATATAGGAGAGATAAAGAGTTATAGGCAGGTGGTGGGTGGTGGTGGGTGGTGGTGGGACGGTGGCATTGTGTTTTTTTTTTCTCCTAATTAAGCTACGTTGCTACGAAGCATAGACATTTTAAAATTAGTTTGGTGTCCGTTATCGACGCATATCCGACACGCACGAATACTTATAAAAAAATGGACATTTTTGGACACCCAGGGACACAATGTAAATATGAGGTGGACACCTTCACGATACTCTAGGACACGTTAATCATAAAGTGTCCAATTTTAGAGCAAAACGTTACTAATTAGTGTCTATTTGCTTCATTTTTGTAGAAAATGACTTAAAGAGAGATTTATCGGGAATGCACGCTATTTGCTGGATTTTGGGACGAGTCTGTTGCCATCTTGCCCCTACCACATATTTTCTACAGTGACGTGGAGACAAAGTCAAAGACGAGCCCAAGATTGGAAAGTCCGCAGCATTTGCGGTCTCTCCTATTTCACATCCAGCTCATCATGAAACATTTATTCCAAGTCTAGTTCGATTAGGAGTAGGACTTATAACAATTATATATAAGATTTAAGGATTTTTGTACCCGTATTCTTGGTTTTGTTCATCCACCTCAATTCTTATTCCGACTTCGGATAGTTGCTACATTTAGTGGTGTTTTTTTTCCTTTTCTCTTCTTTTTAGTACTTTATAATATTAATTTTTATTTATCTTCTTGTTTTAATTATGTTTGTGCGTAGCTATATTCTCTTTTCTTGGTAAAGACCATCAAAGGTTACGATTAACACAACTGTGAGGTCTAAACGTTCTTCATAAATTACAGAATTTGTATTTACTTGTTTATTAATTGAATGTCAATTTACTTATGTTTGATTTGTGGTTAGGCCAACCTAAAATTATGCATGAGTAATTACCGTCGTCTTACAACTTAACCACTATACGAGGTTGTAGGATAAAGTAGACAACTAATGCGGAGCCATCATATCGTCGGTCCAATTCGGTTAGAATAAATAACTAATTAAGGTTAAATACCTCAAGTGCCTTGTAAGTCTTGCCCTAGGTGTGTCTTTCCTATACTTCATGGACTATTCGGTTAAATCCCTTTAAGTGCCTTCTAAGGGTTATTTAATAGTTAAGGTTTGTTCTTAAGTGCCTTATGGATAAACTTCTCGTATAAAGGAAAGCAGGAGACTTAAGTGTACCTAGTACGTATAGCACACCTATGAGTTAGCATCTAAGCCATCTCTTGAGTAAGCAAGTTATTATTTGGTGCTTTCATTGAGACCGATTCAGAGAAAATAATGAAATCTTATTCCTAGATAGCTCTTATTCTTTGCTAACCCTAACGAAATGAGCAACAATCCACCTTAGCAGGTGTTACCAAATACCTAAAATTCAATGGGGACAGTCCCTCTACCCCCGATGAATAAGTCTTCAATGAAACAACTCCCACACTGCCACCCGCTCTACCACTTCATTTGTGAGTGACGTTAGTTGGATTAAAGTTGCAAGAATTCATGAATGCCTACCATAACTATCCCCACTCTCGACAACCAACCTCAAACCCCACAAAATCAAACCACCTATTCCAGGAATATGAACGAGCATCCAAAACTAGAAGACTTGAGGAATGTCCTTAACAAGAAAAGGAGTTTTATAGTCATTCAAAACATAGAAGACTTGGATGATGTTAGCAATTATGATCATCATGGAAACCCTCACGGCCAGAATACACACGGTGGTCGCTACAATCCCTCTTAAATTTACAGAAATGGTCCAGCCACTACACCACTTGTAATTAATTCAGAGACTGTTCACGGCACACAAGCTCAAAATTTTAACCCTGTAATCGTTCCAAGTCGAACTCATACTCCTCATTTGATAAATAATCCTCAATTGGCAAGCAACATAGTTCCTCTCATTTACACAATGGCTGCACCTATCCTCACTGTGCATCTGTTCCACCCTATGCATGTGCGCATGGATAACTATGGTTCTTTGCCTAACAGGAAAAGCTTACGAGAACCTCTTGCAACAGCAATACGTGCTTTTCAGACTCCTCATACCATCAAATTGCCTCATGATACATACAACGTATGAGATTATCTGCGCAACCAATGTAGATGGGATGAAGCTTTTTGTCAGTTATTCTCACAGACACTAACAGACCCTGCAAAGAAATGGTACTACGAATAATTAGTTGATGGGTGTATTACTTACTAATCTTAATTTGGAGACAGTTATCCAAGCTATGAAGCAGAACTGCAATCATGAAAGACTAATTTGTTCCCTAGCTGAGAAACCCACCATATGAGGTTGAATAAATATGTGACCATGGATGATGAAAAAGACAAGATATATGGTTCCAAGACTTCCACCTCACAAGGCACCAAAGACATTGAAACAAAGTATAGTAGAGAATCTTTTCGAGCTCCTAAATGGAAAGTAGTGAAAGACACGCTATTTGCTAAAGGTTTACATCTCCTTAGGCCCCGTGAAGAAGTATTAGTATTTGTGGAACGAAAAGGACTTCCTATTTCTTATCCCCAAAATTGCAGAATGACGGTCCCTCTCCGCAATACTATTGTAAGTTCCACAAAGAACACGGTCACAATATAGGCCGTTGCAAGAATTTAGCCTGGATTCTGGTCAAACCCTTTGAAGAAGGTCACTTGGGAGAAATGGCAGAGAAACGAGTTGAACATGAATCTAACAATCATGACTATAAGCCCTACAAACGGGATGACTCTAATGAGAGCAGACAAGGACGACGCGGTTATTATAACAAAAATGGTGGAAATAACTGGAATGTCACTTAGTATAACAATACCAACAACTATAATAACGATGGTCATTCTAATTATCGGCAAGACAATTATGGTTACAAATAGAACAATACAGGAGATAACAATACTTGCCAGGGAACAGTCATTGCTATGAAAAAATTGGCATACGATTAGATGTTCTAATGATCAAAAGTGGTATGACATGTCTCCTTGAACGACTTGGGTGTAAAAAGACAGCATTAGAAGATAGGCACCATATTCGTGTTCATGCAGCCAATAGAGGATAACATACCCATCACTTTCTCAGCAAAAGACAACATTGGTGTTTTATACATAATGATGTCATTGTTATTTTTGTCATTATCGACAATTGCATAATAAGTCGGACTTTAATTGACAATAGAAGTTCAACATCCTCCCTCGAAGCACATTCCAAAAGATAGGGATAAGCAAAGAATGTTTGAACTAGTTTCTTTCCCGATTGTAGGCGTAGACGGAAATAAAGACCCACTCGAGTCTCTCTTAATGGAATGATACTGTCCGCTTTGGGCCTAAACCCGCACGGTTTTCACAAAAGGTCTCATTCCATTAAGAAGATCCACTCTTCTTATATTTAGTCTTTATTGCTCTTTCTTTCCGATGTGGGACTTTAGTTCGCACACCCCAACAATCTCCCCCTCGAACTAAGTACCACCAAGCCCACCATCTGAGCCCGATAATCTCCCTCTCGAACTAAGCCCTACATAGTCCTCAACAAGACCCACCGACTTCAAGTTCCTCTCGGAGATTCACCGTACTTTTCAAGCTCGGCCAGGAGATTCACAGCGTGCCAACCACATCAAAGCCCATTACTCAGGCCTAGCCGAACCTTCGGCTCCGCTACCATTTGTTAGAGAAATAAAGACCCACTCGAGTCTCTCTTAATGGAATGATACTGTCCGCTTTGGGCCTAAGCACGCACGGTTTTCACAAAAGGCATCATTCCATTAAGAAGATCCACTCCTCTTATATTTAGTCTTTATTTCTCTTTCTTTCCGATGTGGGACTTTAGTTCGCACACCCCAACATGGCAGTGCATGACTGTTTAATACTCTCAGTCCGTTTTCATGAAGACATCTCCGAAAAACTCATTGAATTTCTCTTCATGGTCATTAATCTCAACATTCCTTACAATTTAGTGCTAGGGAGACCGTTCCTCAACTTTTTTGGTGCAGTAATCTCACAAGGGCATATGAAGATTAAATTCATTTTTAATGATGATATTGTCACAATTTGTGGCAATCAAACTATAGGCAGAAAATACTATGCAACCATGATCTTAGATACGTGGCCATGTAGACCAGGTTGAGAACAACAGATACACAACAAATATACAACTTTGAGGTTGAGAGCTTGGGACGAAAGACGCAAGTGGTGGTTATTAATTATTTGAATATGACCATTCGATGTAAAAAGCATGCACTTATCTGGTTGACCAGGTTGAGAACAACACATACACAACTTTGAGGTTGAGAGCTTGGGACGAAAGACGCAATTTCCTTCGGGTATATATATATACCTTAGATATTTAGAATCCTTATCATCCACGTCCACTGCGAAGTATAATTTTATCCCTTTCCTTTCTTTGAAAAAAAATTGAAAAAAAAGTAATATTTTAGTTGATACAAATATTTTGATACTTTTATTCGATAAATATATATATAAAAAATTACGTGTTATGAGCACTTTTTAATTGGCTCAGCTTAGTATGAATAAAATTTCTCTTAATACAATGGACTTAAAAATACCCATAATTTAAACCTTAAAAAAGTAATATTTTCATGTATATTTTGCATTCTACTCACATAACGATACTTCATCTTATGGGTCTACTGTTATGGATCTCACACAAGTATGGTGTGAATTATGAAAGAAGAATCCAAGAATTTTCATCGGCCCAAAGTCCATTTTATTTTTCTATTGGGTGGGCCTAAATTAAAAGTGCAAGTTGGGTCTGTTTTTTGTTAGCCCTTCCGTCAGTTTGTCATGGATTCTTCCAAATGGAAGACCCACAGTCTCTGCAGGTTTAGGTAGATTGAATCTGGTGGGAATCGGGAATCCATCTTTCTTTCTTCTTTTTTGGCAAAAAAAACGTTTTGGCAATCAACATTTGAGGATTAGGACACTTTGGTGCCCAATTTTTACTTCTGATTAATTAGGGGCCCAATATTTATATCGTTAGACAGTTTGGCAACCTGCATTTTCGCCGTTAGATAATTTGGCATCCAAGCACCCAACTTTACAACTAACATTGTTAATTTGTTAACTTTTTCCGTTAGTTGCATTAAAAAAATATTTTATAATAAATAAATAAAAATAATTATAAATGTGCAAAAATAATATATAAATAAAATTTATCAAAGAAAAATACAGGAAATAATTAAAATATGTAAAAATAATTTAATCAATGCTCATAACCCCATTTTTTACGTTTTTTAATCAATAAAGTTAACCACATTTGAGCAATTAAATTAAAATTATAAATGTTAATTTGACGTCTTTTAATCAATAAAGCTAACCCCATTTTTATTTTTAGATTTGTTAAAAAATGTCATTTTAAATTATTTTTATATATTTTAAATTTTATTTCTATATTATTTTTACACATTTATAATTATTTTTCTTTATTTTTTTATAAAATATTTTTTATAAAATATTTTTTTAATGCAACTAACGAAAAATGTTTACAACTTAACGGTGTTATAGGTTCTTGTAATAATTAGTGTTGTTGATGGGAAGAAGGAGAGAGGAGAGGAGAGGTCAGGCTATGAGAATGTTGTGGGTGGGAAGTCAAGGTTATTGGGATGAAGAAGAAGAAGAAATAGAAGCATGTTTATTTTTATTTTTAATAACTCAATTCTTTTTTTTAGTTTTTAGGGGAAAAAAGTATTTTTAAAATTAATTATATTATTTAATTAATTTAAAAATGAAGATAATCGGCTGTAGGGAGTTAATATAATAGATCTGTTAGTCAAACTGGTCAAACATGGACGGAAGGGTGCTTCTTGCACGCGAACAGTTGTCCAGGGAGGCGTAATGGACAAAATGAAGGTTAGGGGAGGTTCCTACTTTTCGACGACAGTACAAGGGTGTTTTAAACTATTTCCCTTTTATTATTATTATTATAATGGGATTGATAACATTAATTTAAACTAGGGTTGTCAACTAATCCCGGAACTCAAAGACTTGAACCCGAACCCGGGTTTTTTTTCGAGACCGAGACCAGACCTAGACCTGAATTTTCTGGATGGGTCGGGGCAGACCCGACCCTATCGGAGTTGGCTCTCGACCTAGTGAAATCCGGACCCGACCAAATACAGACCTAACCATTTGTACTAACTGGGAATACCCATCACCGCCACGATCCACCCATCTCCTCTCCCTCACTCTCACCTAATCTCCACAGCCGCATCATCACTCTCATAGTTTTAAAAACCGACCCGGAGTGACCCATCAGACCTATTTGAACCGGGTTTAACCAGGGTTCGACCGGATTGACCCGTTGGATCGTTCACACATCGAACCGTTCAATCTTAGATAATTGAACCGATGTCTATAATGGGTCGGCCCATGCCTGTAATGGGTCGGTCCATCAAATTTTCCATATTGAAAAAAAAAAAAAAAAAAAACCAAAACGGCATCGTTTTGGTTTGACATTGACTCAGCTGGGTCATAATTTTTCTGGTTCAATTGCAGGTCCGATCAGATAGCTAAACCGAACCGAAAATCTCTTCGGGTCATAATTTTACCGATCCGACCATTAGGTCGGTCCAATTTTTAAAACTATGATCACTCTCATATCCCTCTCGACCGATCCACCTCACCACATGCACATGCCATCATCTCCTTCTCCTTCAACCAAACCGGCCACCGCACCAACCACCGCCAATCACCCTCCTCAGCCGCCCATCACCACTCCTAATCATCATCCATCATACACCCATAACCAATAAAAAAAATTAACACTCTCATCTCTCTCGGCTGATCCACTTCCACCACCGCCCATCATCTCCATCTCCTTCATCATCATTGTCGTCGATAGCACCATTATCAACAATCAATCGCCGCCGACAGTCTCACCCACTATCATCGCCGACAGCCTCGCCTATCATCAGATTCACCAACAATTCGACACTGATTGCATGATTATTAGTTCAGGTTCTTGATTATTGTGGGATTTTGGTGTGAGAAAAGAGGAAGAAAAAAATAAGAAAAGAAAAGAGCAGAGAAGAGAATGGGAGAAGAAAAAAGGAGAAGAAAAGATAATTGGACTGCAGGCTAAGAAATTGGAATTGGATTCGGGTCTAATTTTTTCCGAATTTAATTCCGGACTCGGAAAAATCAGCCCGGTCAGGACCTGATCTGAAAAACAAACCCGCATAAAATTCGGTTCGGATCTACCGATGAGATCCCAGACCTGTAGACCCGAATTGACACCCCTAATTTAAACCTCTCTTAGCCATAATTAAATAGAGGAATTATTTGGGAACCGAATAAAGAATTGACAGAAAATACAAATTAATTACAATGTTAATTATTACAATAATTCTTGTTCTACTTACTAAGATGAATAGAGGGAGTATTTTCCCACGATAACAAAATTAGATTCCCCAACTGACACGGCCAAGAGGAATTATGGCGTTACCGATGGAATTCTCATCTCCGTACAGTCTCTCATTACTTGTTTCCATGTACGACGCCGTTCCGAGTCTCATTTGTCCCTCCTGCCTTCCTTATGGTTTCACACCGTCATCCTTGAAAACACTTGAATTCCACCAAAGGCATCGATCGACAGTGACTTCTCGTTTTCCACGCAGTCAAAGCCGAGGGAGATGCTAGTAAGTTCCAGAAGAAACCATCATCGCTACGTTTTATCCATCCAGAAGATCTTCCTTCACACGAATGGCCATCCGTTTGGCAGCACAACACCACGTCAAGCCCCTCGATCATGACTTCCTCTGTTTTCACTTTTCCCGATCAATCAATCATTTGTTCCCGAGCTCAAGCCATCGAGCATCTTCGTGCTCAGATTGTCCGCTACTGCCATCCAACGGCTCGGATTTCAAATCAGATCCAACTTCATTTTCCTCCGATTGTACCCGATTCCTCCCTTTCTCCTCCGCCTCATCCGCATCTCTCCTCACGCGCTTCGATCCTATTGTAACCCCAAAAAGTCTCGGGCACACCGCCTTTGCGTCTCCGCCAACCGCCATCTCCTCCGCCGCAACCGTAAATAAATCCATCGCCTTCGCCTCCGGAAACTGGCCTGCCGCGTAGTTGTTCATCAACGCCAGTATGTTATTACACAGCCCTCTCAGCTGAGTCAACTCGTGACTCAGCCGTGCGTTCTCCTTCCTCAGACTTTCGTTCTCCTCCAACAACTCCAGCGTCGAAGTACAACTTGTCGTCCGGATCAGCGTGGCCGCAACTGGAAGGATAACCGCCGCCGCCCCCGCCGGAGAAGAATTTGCCGACATGACTTGATCTTCGCCGGAGATTGAAGGAGAAACGGGTTTGGCCGCCGGCGAGACAGCCGCGATTGTCACCGCTGGAGCTGGAGCTGGAGCTGGAGCTGGAGATATTTTCCGGCGTTGAATATCACGAAGCAATCCTTTCTCTCCCCTCCGAAAACAATCATTGGCAAACTCCCACCGATCCGGTACAACCTTCCTAAATCCCTAGAAACAAGGAATAAAAAATTCAAACCAGGGAAATGAATTCCAAAAGGATTCGGTCCTAACCAGAAACTGAATTCCGTAATTGCTGCAAATACGAGAGAATTGGATTCCAGGAAACTTACATAGGTGTTGAGCTGGCGGACGAAGGAGGAGAAGTTATTGTGCTTGAAGTATTTAGGAAGCAAGTCACGCGCGAATTCTGCAGGGCGCCAAACTATAAAGGTTGATCCGTCTTCATTCCAGGAGATGAGGTCATCGACGGATGGATCCCCTACGAGCTGGTAAGTTTTGGTGAGGAACGGGGTAGGGAGATCTCTATGAGGATCAGTTACTGGTGTGGTGGTTGCCGCCGGTGCAGCTGCTGGTGACGCTGACGTGGCAGCTGGGGACTCGCAAGTTTGTTCAACCGGCAACGGCGGCATGAGGTTCGGGCCCAGATCCGAACCCTTAGAAATCGCAATAAACTTCACAAGATAACACTGCCAACAACAAGTAACACATGAGTTAATGGAAAAAAATAACAGAAAAGGGAAAAGCAGCTGAAACCGAAAATGAAAATCGTTTTGTTATGGATTGAGTTTAGTCTGGAAAGGAAACTGAAACAGACGACATAAGAGTGATAGTTACGGGGACATACATGATCATTAAGGAGATGATGAAAAGAACTGAGACGAATCAGAAAACGGTGTCGTGTGGGAGGTTGTTGAGTGTTGATCGTTGGATAGGAGGAAGGAAATGGTAGGTTTTGTTTGTTCTAGAAGTTTCTGGGGGAGGGAGAAGATGGGATAAATGATGATAACGGAGGAGAGAGAATGGATTGGATGGGGGGGTTCGAGAAGAAAAGGGATAGAAAGTAGAAAGGGTAGTGGTGGAAATTAGTAAAAAGAGCAGTAAGAAAAGGGCAACGGCAAGAAGAAGGGTGGGGACCAGCGGGGAGGAAGGGACAAGACAAGAACAGGTGTGCATGATCTGGGGATTTTTTTTTTTTTTTGGTTTCCAGAAACTTCTCGCTTTTTCTTTCGAGACTCTACCGTTTTCAATGCAGCAAGCGTGCTGCGTGCGTGAGTTAAGGTTTTTAACACGTGACGTGGTGGATTGAATTTCTTACTTCCACTTCTTTCTTTATTATTGGACCATGTTTGGTTGACAGATGTAGTTTTTTTTTTTTTTTTTGTGATAGACACCAATTTGGATCGAACTTTTTTAATGTTGATTAAAATATGACATGTTAGGTCAATCTCAAACATTCATTACAAATAAATGGTTGAGATTTGATTGTGTTTTCTTAAATCTTAATAGGTAATAGAAATTAAGTTGTTTTCTATTTTTTAACTCTCTCATATATCATATTTATTAAATTCTAATGATAACTATTAAGTTCCTACCATTTTTGGTATAAATATATGATTATTCTATTGGAGATAATGTAATATATAAACTATATTTAATATCATTAAAATATCTCAATATTTTCAGAAAAAATTAAAACAAAAATTGCGAACCAATAGAAAAAAATATCAATTATAGTCAAGTTTGAGTTAAAATAGTTTATATTTTTTTGGTTTATACCGCATTAAAATAATTTGATTCAAGAGATTGTGTTGTGTTTTATAATTATATATGAGTGAAGGTGATGAAGTTTCTACCGAAAAGATAAATGACAATATTTTTTTGTCAAAAAATATAATGGAGTGGTATTTTTTGTTGTAATGCTGAAATTTAATGGTTTTTTTGCTGCTTAAAAGATGGTAGTTTTTTCTCAAGGTAAGTAATATATATTTTCTATTTTTATGTATGTGAAAAAAATGAAGTAATTTAATTATTTGACGATTATTAAATTTTAAATAAATTCAATTATATTTCAGCCATCTATTTATAATAAAGGGATGAGATTGACCTAACATGATAGGTCATGTTTTAATTAACATTAGAGGAGCCGAATCCGATGTAGTTCGTATTATCTGTAGGGTGATGCGGTGTTTCATGTTTGTAGGTGAGTTTACTTTGATTTGATACAGCAGCGAGTTCACTATTGAATTGAAAACGGTGAAGTAATTTTAGATTTACAACCATGTAAGTGGAACGTGAAATACTATAAATTAAAGGGTCAATAGTGTTTTGACCCCCTGAACTATCGCGAAAAACAAGACACCTCCCTGAACTAAAAAAATTCAAAAGGAGGTCCCTGAACTTTTGGTCAATGAAATGCAGGCCCCTACCGTCAGTCAAACTAACTTTCCGTCCCTTTTTACCTTCTCCAGCCAGTTTCCCATTTCCTTCACAACCGGTTACCTGCATTAAAAAAAAAATTAAAATCCTAAGTATTAAAAGCGAAATTCATTTTCTTTCCTTTTAAACGTGTTAATATTTTCGTTGGTTTCGGTGGAACCCTAGAAATTTCTCCCTCAAAATCCCTCCTCCATCTTCATGTCGTCTCCCAGGTCCTCTGACGGCTATCGGACATTGACGGAGTCTGGGAGTTCTGGCCCTGGTCCCGTCGAGCCATTGAACCTACGGTACAAGAACCGAAATTGCAAGTGTGGGGTTAGAGCTGTGATTAGGGTTTCGGAATCGAGCTCTAACCCAGGTAGGTTGTATTATAAGTGTGGGTATGGTGAGTGTGGGTTCTTTGCTTGGTGCAATGCGCAAGGATATGCCCCGCGGGATGAAATGAACGATTGGGGTCATCTTAAGGAAGAAATTGTCGAAGCTTTGAGGGAAGAAAGCGATATTCTCTACACGCGATTGAAGGAGGTGGTTGTTGCTGCCACATGTCGCAAAGCAGAAGAACCGGCGAAAGGATATAAATTTTCATCTAATGTCCTATGTCTTTTTGTTGTCGTCGTGCTTCTCCTTGCCCTTGCCTATGGTTGTTATTGTAAAATGTAGGATTTTAATCCGGTTTGCAACTTCTAGGGTTCTTAGTTTTTTCGTAATTTCTAGGGTTTTTAGTTGGACTATCTACTTTAGGGTTTGATGTTTGGTTTGTACATTGAATGGATTGGAATCGACTTTAATTAAAGTTTGGAGTTTTCGTTAATTGTGCGAATTGTTTCTTTTATTGTTTGTATTTTTTGGTTATTATTGGGTAGCAGACTAGCAGTTATCATTACCTACAGACGCATGGCTTGGAAAACCAAACGGTGTCACAGCAACGGTTGGGAAACGAGGAATCTGCAACTCCCCAGGCGTCCGTTGATTGCCAAAGGACACCAATCCCTCCTATAAATTCCCTGTATTACTCCTCATTCTCCATCACTTTAATTTGACTATTCCTGACTTGTTTTCTTTTCTCTATCACTTTCATTTGTTTGTTTCTAACTCTCTCGTGTCTTCAACATGATGAACATGGCGCTGAAGGAGAAGTTTGTTGAGGAATCTCTTACGACCATCAATAACTCCGGCGAGGCAGGGACCATCTGTCACTTCAAGAAGCGGCACGTTGAAGAAGACCTGAAGCGCTTGAGGAACCATCACCTTTTTTACTTGCAGGAGCAGGCAAGGCTGCAGAATTGGTTCTCCACTAAGGCAGTGAGGGAGTATATGGAGCACATTGGCAAAGTCCTGGGGAGCATCAAGGTCGCCATCACGCTGCTGGAACAGTGACTGAGCATAGCGGATATGGAGATATCGGTGGCGCAGAAGGCGCTCGATGCTTGCGATGCGTACCATGGGGAGGTGAGGGATATGCCGGAGAGGAAGAGGAAGAGGGAGAAGTGTGATGGTGATGAGGAGGGTCAGGTCTCTGCCAAGTTTGATTAAGTTTATGTTCATGTTTGTTTTGTGTTGCCCTGGATGGGCTGGAATACTTTAATTGCCTTGAACAATGGCTTTTTATGTTTCAGTTTATTATGGTTGTGTTTATTATGTTTGTGTTAAATGTGTTTGTGGTAAAACAATGGTTGACTAATTTGAATGAAGTTTGGTTTGGTATTGGCAATTTGTTGTTTGTCATTTTGATCTTCTTGCTTGTGGTTAAACAATGGTTGTTTCTTAGTGTAATTCTTGTTGCACTTGCAGGACTTCCCAATTGCATAATTCCCAGATAATTGAAATTGGCTGGTAAGCCTAAAATATTGGCAGCATAATTCCCAGATATGCTTCAAAGGCAAAAAGACCTTGAAATGAACCAAATACTTGCACCATAAATTCCAACATCCACACCAAAACGCCTAAAATACATTGAAATGAACCAAATATAAACTGCATAATTTTCAGATAGTTGCACCATAATTTCCAACCATAATTCCATAATTTCTCCTTAAATAAATATGCAGCAAAAGCCTAAAATAGTACCTAAATCAGTAGCAATACACATACTACCACAATCAGTAGCATTACCCAAAATATACCTAAATCAGTGGCATTACACATAGCACCACAATCAGTAGCATTACCCAAAATATACCTAAATCAGTGGCATTACACATAGCACCACAATCAGTAGCATTACACACAATAAACAAGATTACACAAATTGTTCCTCAACATTTGCATCAAGGTACCCACTTCCTTATAGGAATGTGATTATGTGGCAAAGTATTTGATGTAGTCCGTTGCTGAACACTTCCACCTGCACTTGATCTTGTTACTGGCCTTGGAGGGAGGAAATTGGCAGTGAGTCCTGGTGGTCTCCATATCTTCTTCTTAGTCGTTTTCCTGGTAGTCTGACCACCAATGCTACCAGCTTGTAATGGGGAAGAGATGACCAATGGACTCCTTGGTATAGTTGGAGTAACCGTAGAGGTTGGCATACTTGCAGTTGCAGTTGCAGTTGCACTTGAAGATGCCTGTGCACTTGCACATCCTTGTGCACTTGCAGATGCCTGTGCACTTGCAGATGCCTGTGCAGTTGCACATCCTTGTGCAGATCCACGTGCACAAGCACTTGCCTGTGTAGCACTTGCACTTTCGAGAGCAGGAGAACTTGCACTTGCACTTGCCTGAGCACTTGCACTTGCACTGTCACCAGTAGCACTTGTACTTCCACTTGAACTTGCCCTTGCCCTTGCAGATCCACTTGCCCTTGCCCTTGCCCTAGTAGTCATTGGAGTACTTGTAACATCCACACTCACATCTGCACTTGCAATCCCTTCATTTTCCTATAAGAAAGATAATAAAATTTTAATAACAGTACACATATACCACTGTTACGGAAATCACTCACACAATAATTACCTGCAGTCCAGCATCAGGTTCATTGGGTGTTGGTGCCTGTGTAGTGTCACCATCATTAGCATGTGCATTGGGAGTTGGTGCATCAGTGGGGCCTGGGGGTGGTTCTTGTCTTCTTCTCTTCCTTAATGGTGGTAGGTCAGCCCTCATAGGTTGTGGACAAGTCCTTGTATTGTGACCTCTTCCTCTGCAATTTCTACAATTCATTACAACCCCACTCCTGCTAAGTCTGTTTGGGTTGGGGGGACCAACTTCTCCTGCTTCTCTCCTTCTCTTAGTCCTTGGTCTCCCACACTGTGGCATCACTTGCGGAGGTTTAATTTCATAAAGCCCTTCCACTTCTGGCCATTCACTTTTATCTGGGACAGGAAGAATGCCATCACAGTAAGAATCAAGGAATACACTCTTGCGATACGCAACATGGACAAAGTCATGGGGGTTTTTCCTCATGAATAAATAGGCTGCAGCTGCATGTCTACAAGGCAGTCCAGTTAAGTCCCACTTTCTGCAAGTGCAAGTCTTCAGCTGCAGGTCACACGTGCCTCTTTCACCAGTAATGTGCTCAACCTCAAACTTTTGCATCTGGGAGTGAGGATACACTATGTATGACTGGCTGTCTTGGATACACTTTTCCAGCCTGTTGAACCATTTGGGACATATTGTTCCATTATACAACTGCATCCCTTGATACTTAATGTAGAACCTCTTCATCAGTAACCTTCGAATAACCTCCAGACAAGTTAATATTGGTTTTTTCCTTGCAACCCTACAACATAAAAAGTAAAGTTACCATTGGTTTTAAATGAAAATTTTAATACAGTGATTAACATGGCTGATTACCTTATGTAAGAATTGAAACTCTCACAGAGATTATTGAGAAGAAGATCACACATCACCCAACTCTTAAACGCATGTCGTGACCATCTTTGAGGATGTATTCTCTTCAACCAATCATGTGCAGCTGGATTCTGGGCTTTGATCAGCTCCATATGAATCTTAAACTTTCCCTCTGTGTATGCTCTTGCTGCATCCCATATATGGTCTTTCATGAACTTGCCCCCACCAAACTGCCCTTTGAAATTCTCCCATATGTGCCTCACACAATACCTATGGTCAACTTCCTTAAAAATAGTGTCAAATAAGCTTTGCAAACCCTGCACGTGAGACCACAGGTTACTCTATTGGATAACATGATAAAGAAAGTAATATAAATGATAAAATAAGTACTATAAAATGACCTTTTGCCTGTCTGACATAAAGCACCATTCGTCCAAGTCCCCAATGTCCTCTTGTAATCTCTCAAAAAACCAGTACCAGTTCTCCTTATTTTCTGAGTCCACAACAGCCCAAGCTATAGGAAAGATGTTACCATTTGCATCCTTTCCAATGGCTGACAGTAGGTGGCCCTTATATGTCCCCTTTAAATGACATCCATCAATGCCAATAAAGGGCCTACAACCTTTCAAAAATCCACACTTGCAAGCTGCTAGACACATGTACAACCGTTGGAAAAATCCATCTGGAGCAGTAATCTTAACTGTGCTACCAGGATTAGACGTCCTGACTGCCTCAACATAGTTCCACAACAATTTATACTGCTCCCCATGCTCTCCCTCAATAATAGCTTGTGCTATTTTCTTTGCCCTAACAAGCTTGTAGTATGAGACTGATATGAACTTCTCCCTTCTGATCCTATTCCCAAGGATCTCCAAATCAGTGTCCAAATTATCCCTGAAATCTGGCAAATAGGCATGTGCTACCCATGTGCTACTCGCTCGGCGGTGTTCAACATCCCTGCCACAGTAATGAATCCTTTTGAATGTTTTAATCTGAAAGCAAGACCTATCTGCGGATGGAGATGCATGTATTCTCCATCCACATTCATTCTTGCAATGGGCAGTGATCCTTCTTGTTTCATTCCTCACATACCTAAAATCACGTCCCTCTTGCAGAGAGTAAGCCATCAAAGCCTTCCTGAAAACAACATGAGTAGCAAACCTCATCCCAACCTCCAACTTAATTTCCCCATTCAAATCTGTACTCTCGTTGAATTCTGAGTACTTATACCTCTGCCTAGCACTTTCTTCCTCACTGTCTGAACATGGGGGAGTGTCTAACACGTCACTGTCCTCGTAGTCAGTCTCTACATCAGGCACATTGGGACCAGAACTTCTAGCTGGTGGCCTATTCACCCTGTCACTTCTGCATTGCTCACCCCCTAAATTGAAATCCTCAAACTCTACACCTGCATCCTCAGTCCCATCACCAAAAAGGTCCTCTTCAGACCCATCTTCTGAATCTACAAAATCACTAAGTTCATCACCACTGCTTTCACTATTGGCTTCCCAACTGTATGCATAATCACCATGGCTGTCATATCCACCTTCATCATCTGCATCATGATCAAACTGAGGATGATCATTTTCTTCCCTCTCAAATGCATCAGATTCCATCCTTCCACCCCTCTCACTACTCTCAACTGCATCAGCTTCCATCCTTTCAAACCTCTCACCACTGTCAACTCCATCAGCTTCCACCCACTCATTTGCATCATGTACATCAGTTTCCACCCTCTCATCTGCATGATGTCCATCAGCTTCCACCCTCTCATCTGCATGATGTCCATCACCTTCCACCCTCTCATCTGCATCATGTACATCAGCTACCACCCTCTCATCTGCATCATGTCCATCACCTTCCACCCTCTCATCTGCATCATGTACATCAGCTACCACCCTCTCATCTGCATCATGTACATCAGCTTCCACCCTCTCATCACTCTCATCTGCGGGTTCACTGTGGTCTATATCATCGAAGGTAAGCATCAAGGGAGGACACGTAAGCTCAGTGCTATAACATTCTGACACGTCTTCCATTTCCTCATCACCACTACTATCAACATTATGAACAAATATGGGGGTGTGGACTCCATGTTCCACATACACTTCCACTGTATCCTCGCCATCTACTAACATCTTATTTATGATTCTCTTCATGTGTTTTTCCTTCCTCAATGGCCTAATACCTTCCTCCATTTCTTCCCATGGATATTTAACATCATAATGCAATGCATTATGAGCATATCCTTTTTCCTCCACTATGTTATGAACGTCTACAATTGAAAGCTTCTGATGCTCTTTTTGCAAACAAACTTGCACTGCATCTAAGTAACGTAACTTTGGACCAAATACCCATACTCCACCCATGAAAACTTTCACATTCAACAACATTCTGTCATGGAATAGCACCAAATTAATATTAACAGCACAAACAGTAAACGACAATCCTACAGATTATTCAAACCCTAATCGCATATTTCTTTATTCCATTCTGCCACATTCCGTATTTCTTTATTCAAACCCTAAGCATTACCCACAATATAATAACTGGTGGAGAAGTAAACGAGAAAAGTCACTGACCTTGTTTCTGAGAGCGACAGCACGCTACTTCAAACGACAAGAACTGGTGGAGAAGTTGGAACAGCTCGACAAGGTGGTCCTATCGTCCTTCGTCGCCTCCCACCCACCGACAGGAACAGGACAGACCTTTAACTTTCCACCTCGCAAAATCACCACTCTCAAATAAAAGGATAAAAAGCTGCGGGTCAAACACACTCCTTCCACCAAACAAAATTCTCCAACGTAAATGGTTAATCTTCTCCAACCTTGCTGCTGCACTGTTGATCAAGGAGAGTTTTTCAAATCCGGATTGACTTTTGTTTATTGTGTTTTTCCTTTTATATTTACGCCTATCACTTCGTAATTTAATTTTGCAGGTAACCGGTTGTGAAGGAAATGGGAAACTGGCTGGAGAAGGTAAAAAGGGACGGAAAGTTAGTTTGACTGACGGTAGGGGCCTGCATTTCATTGACCAAAAGTTCAGGGACCTCCTTTTGAATTTTTTTAGTTCAGGGAGGTGTCTTGTTTTTCGCGATAGTTCAGGGGGTCAAAACACTATTGACCCTAAATTAAAAATTATAAGATATTTTATTATCACATATATAATCTAATTAGAATTTCTTATACCACCTATTTAAATATAGATTTAATAATAAAGGACTCATAGTTTTGTAAGTAGATATTTAAAATATTCATAAATTAAAACAATGATTGCACTTATAAAAGATTATTCTATTCTAATTAATGTGAACCGTTTGTACTAAAGTTAAAACTCATTTTATTTTATTATTATAAATGATATTTTTATATAATACTCCATCCGTTTTCGAATAATCGTCACTTTTGTACTTTTTGTTACGGTTCACTTTACTTGACTTTTTGGTGTTTGTTTTACTTTTTGTTACTGTTTTAAAGAGTCAATTATTCAAAAACAGAGAGAGTATAAAATACATATATATGCATATCTTATTAGTGCCCTTAAATTTTAATTTTCTCTTGTTATAGTATTCGTGTTCGTGTCTATATTATGTCGAAATTCATATTAGTATTAGTGTTAGTGTTTGTGCTTCATTGGTCGGGGTTAAAAAACTTAATTGAGATATTCTTTTTTATACCAATAAATTAAGATATTCTAAGAAACAAGATATATAAAAACCCTCTAGGAACTATTTACTTTTGGTTAAATAATTACATAATGCCTCGAGTTAAGGTGTTTAAATATGAAACCGTAAGATTTCATAATCAAATCGTTGGGTGTCGTAATTAGTTGTAATACATTACTTAGAGTTATAAATTATAAATAATTTTTTTTAGAGAATAAATATTAGTTACAAAAAATAAATAAAAGTTATACGAAATAAATTACTTGAACTAAACTCAAACGATAATATTGGATAACAACCGTCTGTCCTCGTTATCCTCGTTATTATTTTATTATGTGTGATTATGATTAAAAAAACAATTATAAAAATTGGAAGATGGTATTTTATTAACGATAATCAACAATGTAATTATATTATCAATTATTGAAAATCAGACATTGAAAAGTCTATAAACATGCCAGAGGGAAATTGTTAAAAGTAAAGATTAAATTAAACACTTACCTAACAACACCTACATTCTCATCAACACATCTTATACTTTTGTTTAATTCAGCAAACAAAAAAGAAGTAATTTTTAATTCTTCAACGTGTTCTATGTCCTTGTCCTAGAGTTTTTCTGGTAAGAAATAATTTTATTGGTTTGATTGACATTCAAAACAAAAATTAAATTAAATAAAAGTTTCTATATATATTATAATTTGATAACTTCCTATAACAGGTCACCAAGACACATGACATATATTTATTGGTTGGGTATTGAGTGTCTAGAAATAGACCTGGATACCGGTACTTAAAAATAGACATAAACACTCAAAACATTTTGGATTTTGTACTTATCTTAAACGGTTATAATAGACATTTTGTTAACTTTTTTTTTAATAATAGACCTTGTACTTGGCCTAAATTATTATAATTGACCCTCCGTTAACTTCAACTTTAAAAAAAGGGCTGGTAATGAAAACCGGCTGCAGAGGGTTAAAACCAACGAAAATTTGGTTTATTTAACGGAAGGGGTCATCTTAGAAACGGGGATGAAGTACAAGGGGTCTGGCAAAAAATTGAAAGGATAGGGGTTAAATTCATTTTTGGCGATAGTACAGGGGGGCTTTGTACTGTTACCCCATATAAAAATAAATCTTTTAATCATTAGATAGAGTTTTGAATGTCATAAAATATTATCCAATGATTTAAACTCTCATATGCATATATATACAAACGTTTTACCATAGACAAGTTTTTTTTCTTCTTAAAACAAGAACAACAATTCAATACTAATTATGCAAATTATGCAACCATTTGTAGTTACCCATCACACTTAATGATTAAATATTCAAATGTTAACAGAGAGTCAAATTTAACATTTTATTTTTATTGAAAATACAGGACTGATAAATTTATTAGGCCTCAATATTCTGATCATTACAGGCACATATATATATATAGTTGTAGAAGTAACACAAGCACAAGGAACTCCATGGCATGGATATTCCAAACAAGTAGGGTTGCTAATTCCTTTGCTGTTGGCATACATCCTCAGAGCCTCCTCGATTATAGGATTGGAGATGATAGTTTTGTTGGTATACAGACCTCTAAGAGACTCATTGTGTAGCATGTTTCTTTGGTATCGGGACCCTAACTTCTCCTTCAGAAAAGCCTTGTAAGTTTTGAGAGTCATCACATCTTTCTCGAGAGCCGCAAGAACTGGATGAGCAATTACAAACACAAGACCAATAATAATCACTACCATCTTCTTGGCATCCATGTTGACGAATTTTTATTTAATTAGTATTGCTAATTAATTGATTAATTAGTGTTTTTCCAACATATTCTATTTATAGACCCTTCCATCCTTGTAATTTTAACCCAAGCATTTAGTGGCTTACGTGAAAAACTAAGGTATATATAACACATTCCTGCCGAAAAGTAATAAGTTCTAAATCCCAAGACAACATATTAAAACTTGGGATAGTCCGTCTCCGACGTTAGGAGAGGGAACATCAAATTACCATTCTGTATTTTGTTATATTGAACATCGGTTTGTTAGTTCTAACTGTTTATTTATCCTTAAAAATATTTGGTTCTGCAAATATCTTTCTTCCAAATTTTTAGCAAATAGGGTTTAAAATCTCACCTCCGCCTATAAAAATACAAATTATATCTCTTATATTTGAAAGGTTTAGATTTGATTTCAAAACAACAAACGAAAATAAATTATGCCGCAAAAACATGAGTTTCTGCGGGTTTTGATTTATTTTTAGTATTCTATTCAAATTTTGATATATTCGTTAATATGAAAAGTTTATAGAATTTGTTAGTATGTGGAACATTTTCTAAATATATATATTGTTGTACAATTAGCTAGAGTGTTAAACATGAGGTGGAAAAATATGGCTGTAGGATTAAAACTGACTTAACCGCTTGTAAAACTTTGAGCTATATATATGCAAATGGTTATGGGTCTCATTTATATATATATAGTTGCGATTGCGTACAAATTAAACTTCTCATGTTCAATATTCTCTTCCTTCTTCAATATTCTGTCGATCATTTCTCTTTGTGATAATATTAGAGCCGGCCGGCCTTACCAAAAGGGTTATGGAGTATAAAAACATAGCAAATGTTAGCGGGAAATGCTTCGATTACGTTCGAATTGATTCTGATGGTATTTGGAATGTGCGTCCTGGGGAAAGCATCCTTCAACATTCTTTGATTCGTTTCCATGTTCAGTTGGTGCCTTTCCAGCGCCTTTCACGAGGTGATCTTGAAGCATCTCTACATGTGCCGTTTAACCTCCGATCTCCTGGTACAAATTCTTGTTTCTTGCAGGTGCTTCTTTTAATTTGTTTTCGCGTATCGATATATCGATTTTGCATTGACAAGTACTGTTTGTTATTAGGCTGGGTTTCTGCTTGGACGGAGTGTGTTTGAGAGATTTTATCCGAATGCATCGAATTTAGTATTTCCTCACGCAGCTCCTGATCAGGTTATGGCGTCTCTGTCAAAACTAGCTTACATCATGTGCACATTCATTTTGGGGGCTCTCTTATTTGTGATCCCTTATACTATGCTGCTGCCCGCTCATATAACTGCTCGCGAAGTGAACAACGATGCAAAGGGTGCCTATGCGGTGGCCTTTGAGCTATATTTCTTGGCATTTACAAGCGGCCATTTCGTCGGTGTCAGCTACATTTTGACACAACTTAAGATCACTAGTTCACGACTCGGACACCTTGCATTGTCTTCATCATTGATTTGTGAGTTGGCTACGTTCACATACACAACATTACATGGTTCTTTGAACGTGTATCTGTTTGCCTCACCATTACACGGAATTCAATCTCTTGTTCTTTCCATTTTTCTGGTTCTAGCTATTGTTTTTGGATTAAGCATTGTGATAACTTCTTCATTAGAAGACTCCCAGAAGGTGAACCTATGGGTGAATTTGTCTCTGTCATGACCATTGCCATGTTACTCTTCTCGGCTTCCCTTGGAGATGTCATGGGAACGTATTTTCTTTGTGGTCCTTTCGTATTCAGCCTCGTTGTTCCGGCTAGGTCTCCCTTAGCAGAAGTTCTGATAGAGAAGTATGATTGCATTTCGTCAAGTTTCTTGGTACCGATTATGATGATGTTCGGTGCCATGAGAGTTGATCAATGGAAATTTTACGCCGAGTATGATGTTACACTCACCTATCATGTCTCCGCAGTTGGATTCTTGCTTAAGTTAATAGTAACCTTTCTTATAGTATTATGCTGAGATTCTGCTGCTCTTGCTATCATCCTAAACGCGAAAGGTGTTATTGAAATCGGGGAGATTGTGAGCTACCTTAGTCTTGAGGTATATCACTATTAATCGATATAATGGAATAAATACTCCTCTTAATATTAACTAATTAGTTCTTCTTGTCTAATCATTGATGTAATTTTGCAGACACCGTCGACAGAAGCAACAAGTGGGGTTTTCTTAACATTTCTGTTGTCGGCATTTTTATTACTTAAAAATAATAATAAATATTAAATATAAATCATATATGTTCGGGATACTTTAGGGACACGTCGTAAATACCTCCGAATACATCTTGAATACTTTGAGTAAAATTTTATGTTTTCTTGTTCAACTTTAATTTTTAAAATTTTACCTTTTTAACATATTTAATGATACATTACATTGTTAATATGCTAATATTTCCTATTATAGTTACTTTTATTATATTTAATATATTTAAGATATAAATTTATTCATGTGGTTTTAACTTTTAACTTTAGGCAACAAAAAATATTTTAAAAAAGAAATATGTCTTTATTTTTTTATCCATTTGATGCAAATTTAGTTAATACATGTTTTAAACTGTTTACAAGAAACTATGTGTTTAAAATCGTAAAAATTGAAGTTAAGTTTTTATTACTTAACTATGAACAACTTATAGTTATATTCTTCTATTATTACTTTAATTTATTTATCTATTGATTATTATTATTAAGCGTTAAATGAGATTTAAAATTGTGTAAAAGTGTAATTTTATAACAAAAATTAAGATAGCTATGATGATGATTTAAAAATAATTATATTTCAAACCGAAATAGAACTTTATAAAATGATTTGATAATTTTTATTCCTTTTATCTTTTATAATAATTTAATTATTTTATTTATATTATAATATTTACAATATTATTTATATTTTCAAATTATTCTCTTATTTACTTGATATTTCTAATTTTTATTTATTTATTTTTAGATTGTTTTTGAAAATTTTAAACATTTTTTGGAATTTTTTAAAATTTTCTGCAATTATTTGAAAAATTAATATTAAAACAGCATCATTTTGTTCAAAATGATATTGTTTGGCGGTTTTCCTTCATTTTGACGGAGCAATTAACGTTGTTAGTTGAGCCGCAAAATGGTTGCTGAAAAGTGAATAGTCTGGTGGGAAGATTGTCTAACGGAGCAAGAGTGACTGAGTAAATTATCTGACGGAGTAAATGTGGATGATAATTTTAATGGTCTGTTTGGTATGAAGAAAGTTGGGAAAGAGAATGAAAAGTGAGAAAAAGAACTAAGGTAGCGTTTGGTTGGCGGAATTAAGGAGGAAAGTGACTCGGGAATATGAGATTCCGAGCTTTATTGCATTTGGTTGCGACAAGGAATCACCCTCCCCTGCAATCCAACTTTCCTTGACCGCCTTGACTTTCCCAAAAATGGGGGAAAGTGATTCCTTGGCTAAGGGGTGGGGAGAGTGATTCCCCCGCTACAGGGAAAGTTAATATTTTTTGTTAAATGACATATTTGTCCAAAAATAATTATAAAAATTAATCTAATAAAGCGTCTTCTTCCTTCTCTATTTTCTAAAACTTTTTTCAAATTATATTAATTATACAAAAAAATATTAATTACATCAAAATTAAAACAATCACATAAAAATTACATAGTAATGATGTAAATAATAATAGGTAGAAGAAAATACGGTTAGGAACGGGAAGAAATCATCCAAGAAATCCCGATCCTAGACTTGTCTATTGTTGCAGTTATATTTTTTTGCATTGCTAGAACAATATGTGTCATACTTTGTTATAATTTTTAAGGACTCTAATACGAAGGTTATGTCATTTGTAATTTTCTTTAACCTGCAAAAAACCATAGTTATAAAGCAAACTCATTTGATATTTTGATTGTTGAAAGATAGACAATTAAATAAAGAGAAAGTCTAACGTGTTTAGAGGAAACTGTGTAGCACAGTATATATAGAAAAGAATAATTATACACCTAACAAAATAACAAAAGACACCTAACAAGATAACAAAGACACAAATATAGAAAATGATAAATTAGTTATTTTTCTTACTTTCCTTGAGGATTCCCAAGTACAAAACAAACACAATAATGTTACTTTCCCTAGAATGTTAAATCCCAACCAAACACAAAAACTAACATTCCCCTCAACCACTCTCCCAGGTATCATTCTCCCGGGAGAGTGATTCCAAGAGGGAAAGTAGCATTCCGTAAACCAAACGCTACCTAAAAGTGAGAAAGAGAAAGTGGGAAAGATAATAATATACTCATAGATGTGTTTGATATTTCTATCCCATACAAAAAAAAAGGAATTTCTTTTACCTTTGTTTGGTATAAAAACTAAGAAAATGGTATAAATGTGTAAATTTTCTATTATACTCTTTTATTAATTGTTAGTAATTTTTTTCTCTTTAATTTGTTCATGATACTATCATTATCAATAAAAACTAAATCCAATTGGTTAAATAAAAACTAGTACATACAAAATCTTACGGATAAGTTAATTCATATATACTGAATTTCTACATCCTTAGAATTTAGAAACATAAATAAATTTGGTTGTCTTAATGTATTTATAACGTTAATTATATACTAATTGCATGTTATCAATTAGACGATGATGGTGTCATGCATTTAATTGCACCTTGTCGCGTTTTTATTGTATGACTTGGTAACTTTATAATTACATAAAATTCGACGGTTAGTTATGTGTGTAAAAATAATTAATATTTTCTTTTATTGTTGAGCAATCTCATTCTCATTTATATCCTGCCTCCTCCTATGGTATAGAATCATATATAAATTTTAATCTCTTTCCCATGACATATTCTTTTCATTTCCTACTCTATTTTTTTTAGGATACTAACCAACCAAATACATCCATAACAAGGATTAAAATTCTATATTTTTTCTCATTTACCTATATCTTCTTACCAAATAAGCCAAACAAACCGTAAAGAATATAGAAGGATATTTGAACCTTATTCTTAGTTCAACCAAAAATAAAATAAAGAACCTTATTCTTGCTACTATAAAATACTACTTAATTAATTATATAGTAATCGGTGCTAAATGGATTCCTAAAATTATAAACAAACTGAGCAACTCAAAGAATACATAAGCTTAATTATTTGCTTCATGGCCTATATAACAATTAAAAGAAATAGGGAATTGGAACCAACTACTAGGAAATATAATATAATTCATTTTCATTAGTTGTTCGTTGGTAACAAAGATATTAGTAAAAAATTGAACTCAGATTCAAAAATCACTTCCGTTTATATAAAAAAAAAACTCATTTATAAGGAATTATAAATTGTAAAATTTAATCAAGATGTAATTTGTGCAATCTTTTTCCATAAATATTAGGAGTAATTTTCCTTAAATTAACGTCATCGATCACATTTGATCGATATATAATGGTGGGGTCAATGTATCTTTTAAGGGTCCGTTTGAGGGTATTATTGCTTGGATGGTGGTTCATCATCAAACCTCATGAAACCTTATATTCCTTGAGGAGGTTATACCCCGTGGAAACGCTCTTCAATAGAATTTTAACTTTAGCCGGTCGCGGGAATGTCCGACTTATCAATTTATCTAGTAAAAACTATTAGGAGCTTATGTAGTTCATATTGGGTTAATTGTATTCCGGGCTGAAACAATGAATCTATTTGAAGTGACTCATTCGGTACGGAGAAGGAAAGATTAATTTTAATATGAAGGTGCAAACAAAAATGAAAAATGACTCTTTGATCCTTCGTATTTCTATATAATAATAAGGAAAAAGTCATAAAATTGCTCTCACGTTTATACTAAATGTTCGAAAAACACCTCACGTTTGTAATTGAGTCAAATAGAACTTCATGTTTGTCAATTTTAACAGAACACACTCTAATTTCAAAATTATTTTAAAACTTATTTGACTCTTCTAAAAAAACTACCTTAGATTTAGCTGACGGGAAAATTAATTTATAAAAAAAATATATTGAAAATTTTCCATCTCTCATTACACCAAATAAACGCAGCCGTGATATTACCCAATAAAAATAAAATAAAAAATAAATATATAATCCATACAATTAATTAATACTCAGTTATGTTTTACTGCATTTTTCAGAATTTTTTGGATGTTATTTGGAAATTCTAACATGGTTGATACTCGGTTTAATATAATCCAAACAATTAATTAACTCGTATCAAATTTTTTTTTATACTTTTGATGAAATTTTAAAATTTACTGTTACTTTGGTTTAGATTGATATGAATTTTTAGATATGTTGAGATTTTTTTATTTAATTTCATATTTAAAAAATTTCCAAGTCAGCGTTTATCGAGTGTAAAAGGGGAGATGTAAAAATTTTTATGTCATTTTTTTGATAAATTAATTTTCATGTCAGCTAAACAAGTGTTAAGAAAATTTTAAAATTAGGGTGTGATTGGTTAAAATTAACAAATATAAGGTTCTGTTTGATTCAATTACAAACGTAAGTTGTTTTTCGACCATTTGGTATAAACGTGAGGTGATTTTAAATTTTTTTTTAATAATAATAAAAAAGAAGGATACGTGGGCCTCTCCCATTTTAGTTGTACAGTTGGGCCCATTATTTGGATAAGCCCAGTGAGTTTAACCGGCATTTCTTTTTTTCTCTTGTTTCTTGTATCAATTATCTGCAACTTTAAAGGACACTAATTTCTTATTCTGTATATTAAATTTCTTTTCCAAATTTCTCCCCTGATCCTGAGGAGAGAGACTAGTATCATCCTCTGCACCAGAGGATCAAACTCTACAAGTAATCTCACAACAACTGATCACTTCTTCAAAACCTTACTAAAACCCTGTTCGTTTGAGCACTCCTGTTTCTTCCGCTACTCCTCCTTGCCTTTTTTAGGTTTGTTAACCAGTACTACTATTTATGTTGGTCACTATGTGTTCGACGGAATGCTTGAGTGATAGTTGCTTTTATTTTCCTTGTCTTCAGATTGCGGCTTACAACATCCCTTTGTTTTTGCTTTAATCAGTCGCATAGGCTGCGTTTTATGAGCTCTCAGTCGTAGGAAAACCACACCCAGACATGCCTACATTAGCACCTCCGCGGTTGATCCTTCTTTTCCGAGAGTCATTGCCTCCCTTTCACAATCTATCACGCCATTGCGCCCCTGCTTTCCGCCGCCGAGATAGCATTCGGTTCTTTAGTAAGGTTCGGGTAGATAGAGACGGTGGTCCTCTCACTCTCACTAGCCTGCAATTGAATGATGAATTTGAAGCGACTAACAGGAGAAAAACAGGTAACCCTGAAAATGTGATGGCAAAAGTGAGAGCGAAAGTGAATAGTTCTGTTGAAATTGGTAAAAGGGTGAAAAAATCAATGGACACAGGGTTGGGTCCTTTTGCGGCGAAGTCATTTTCTGAGCTTGGACTTCCGCCTTTGTTGATAGAAAGGTTGGAGAGTGAAGGTTTTAAGGTTCCTACTGATGTTCAAGCTGCAGCAGTTCCAACTATTCTTATGAATCATGATGTGGTAATACAGTCTTATACTGGGTCAGGAAAGACATTGGCATATCTACTTCCTATACTGTCACGGGTTGGGCCTTTGAAATGCAAATCGGTGAATGGCCAGGGAGAAGGTGGGAAGAAAGGTGATATAGAAGCAGTAATTGTGGCACCATCTAGGGAGTTAGGAATGCAGATTGTGCGGGAGGTTGAGAAGCTGTTGGGGCCAGAGAAAAAGAAATTTGTTCAGCAACTTGTTGGGGGTGCTAACCGATCAAGGCAGGAAGAGGCTCTTAAAAAGAATAAGCCACTGATTGTTGTCGGTACTCCTGGTAGGGTTGCGGAAATCAGTGCAGCTGGAAAACTTCGCACTCATGGTTGTCGGTTTTTGGTTTTAGATGAGGTGGATGAGCTTCTTTCATTCAATTTCCGGGAGGATATGCATCGGATAGTGGAACATGTTGGGAGCAGATCAAGTGGAGATACCCGTGGACTGAAAGGTCAAATTTCTGGAAGGGCTGAGCGTCAGACTATCATGGTATCTGCAACGGTTCCATTTTCAGTGATAAGGGCAGCTAGGAGTTGGGGACATGAACCGCTTCTTGTTCAAGAGAAAAATGCCGTACCGCTCGACTCTCTTCCTTCCTCTGGACCTGTAAATCTTTCAGGGCGTACTCCTACTTTAAGCACAAACTCAAATTCAGAGCCTCGGGCAGCTATTCAAAGCCTTCCTCCTGCTTTGAAGCACTACTTTTGTGTTTCAAAGTTGCAGCACAAGGTTGATACTTTGAGAAGATGTGTTCATGCACTTGATGCAAAGTCTGTGATAGCCTTTATGAATCACACTAAGCAACTAAAAGATGCTGTTTACAAGCTAGAGGCTCGAGGGATGATAGCTGCAGAGCTGCACGGGGATCTCGGCAAGCTTGCTAGGTCAACAGTTCTGAAGAAATTCAAAAACGGGGAGGTGAGGGTTCTTGTAACAAATGAACTCTCTGCAAGGGGTTTAGATGTACCAGAATGCGATCTTGTTGTCAATCTGGAATTGCCAACAGATGCTGTTCACTATGCACACCGAGCTGGCCGGACTGGTCGGCTTGGCAGGAAGGGTAGTGTGGTGACCATTTGTGAGACATCTGAAGTATTTGTTATCAAGAAGCTGCAGAGGCAGCTTTCAGTCCCATTTTCGCTCTGCGAGTTTACAGAGGGCAAGCTTGTTGTCGTTGAAGAAGAAGAGAAGAAACCCTCAAGGGCTTCAAGCTGATGGGCGTCTTACGTTCCTACCTTGCCTTCTTTAGTGGAGGAAAGTATGACAGATCTTGTGGTTTCTTACGGACCCTATCTGATTTCCATCAAGATGTAGGTATCATCTTTGTTCTTCTGTCCAATTATCGTAGCACCACTGTGCTTATACACTTAAATTTGTTTTGAAATTGAAGTTTTAGATTGAGTTGTTAGAGTCCTATCTTTCATGTCATCAAGAAAGCATAGAGTTTGCATTACTGTCGCATTGAATGAGAGATGCGAAAGTAAATTGTTTGCTAGCTGCTAATTCCCTTCTTACTTGACCTATATATCTAACGAACTCCATTTTTTGAAGTAAAAATAATTTTTTCCACTTATAAATTACTGATCCTGTGAAATCCATTTCCACTCCGGAAAAAGAAGAAACAACATCGATCTTTTCAACCTGAGCCATAACAAACATATCTTACATCATAATATGGAATTGGAAGGTTTCCTGTTTCTCTTTTGTTACATTACCAAAGCAGATTACATTCTTAGAATGAACAAAAGGTCCTCGTGATGAGTCACCAGATGATTCTTTTACAAAGCTTGTACCCTGACAAGAGAGCCGAAGTTGCAACGAGGAGGAAAGTTACATAAGAAATAATGGTGGAAATAATGGTTGCTTTCCATAGGGGCGCAGTTTTATCAGTGTTATGAATGGTAAGTGTTGCTACCGAACAGGAAGAAATGAGAAGATACCCTACCAACTGACACAAACTCACAAGGTATTAGCCTTTGCTCATTAAAAGTATAGAATCTAGTAGTAAATTTTTTGTTCAAGATCTTTTTAAGAATTAGACTTACTTGATCAAGGATGAAGCTCAGATAATCCGAGACCATATCGGAGATGAGAACCCCCCTGTGTGCTATGTCACAAACACCTTTGAAGAGTTGAAAGGCAGAGTAGAGGAAAACTAAAATACATACTATGAAGTAATATCTGCAGCAAGAATTTGAAGCAATCAGGCTATTGTTTAAAAAGAATCAAGATCAATCAAGGTTGGCAAAGGCCTTTTCTGCAATTACTACTTTTTCTCTCTTGTGTGTCCTTGTTCCTGGCTACCAGTTAACATCTCCAAATTATACCGATCTTTAGGGCCTTTTAGGCTCGAACGAGATTTAGTCTCCTTGACCCGTGAGATACCGATTATACCGATCTTTGTGTTAGAGTCTTGGAGGTTATGATCTTGGTGTTTTGACTTTTTTTTATCAGTTTAACCATGTCTGATCATATAATTTTGATGGGTTTTGATTGAAAAAACTTGAAAAATAGAAATAACAATTGAATGGGTTGTGCATCTTACATCAATTGTGAGAATCCTGTGAAGCTGGAGGAGTGTTGACCATAACCACCTTTCTTATCTCTAGATGGAGTAGCCAGTGACAGTGCAGAGATGAAGGAGAATACGAGTGCTGAAAATCGAAGAGCGAGATTGATAAAATGGATGGGAGGTCTAGAGCTTGTAGATGGAGCTGAGAAAGAGAATGGTGATGGGGTAGGAAATGGTTGCTGTTGACCAGCTTGAGAAATATTGACTGATAGAGGTGACACACCAGCCATTGGTTTACAAGCAACAAGCATCACTTGTCCTTCCTGCTTCATACTTTCCTGATCACCACCACCTCCTTTCTTCAAGTAAGGACTCCTCATACTTGCTTGAAGATGAGAAATTGGAACTGGAGCACCCTCTAAAACTGGTTTCTTAGTCTTTTAATAGTCTGGTTCTGATACAAGTCGTTTCAGAGAATTTCCTAGAAATGATCTTTGTGTTGTTGCAAATTTGTCAATCCTTTAAAGTCTTGTATTGTTAACCTATGTATGCACGGAAAAGACTATTAAACGTTTCGATCTCTCCGAGTATCCTTTTTACCCTCTTTGCCCCTTTTAGGCAGGGAGACTAATCACATACGATATGAGTATAGTCCGCATAGACTGGAACCCAATGAGAAATAATATTTCAATCGTTAAATCTAGTTTTGATGACAGTTACGACTATACGTCATTTAACATACAAACAAGATAAGGTAGAAACCTCATCACTGAACAAAGAAATTGAGGAAGTTGTAAGAAAAGGAAATGCAGACGTAAATTCTCTTTCGTCAACTTTGTTCTTTGTAATAAAAAAGTGCACACTTGCGGCACTAGAGAGCAAGTGGTGTTACTTTTGCATTATTTTCAATTATCTCGAAGTTTATTTAAAACCACCAAGAAAGGTCCACACGTGAAAAAAATCTACATAACCCGAATCCGGAATCCGGATTACTGGGTGGAAACCCAAAAAAGAGAAACGAGAAGGCTAGAAATCAAACACAACAAGGCAAAAGACTAACTTTTATTACATATCTAACTTACATTTATGTAACCATTGGTAATTAGGGAAACATTTATACACTTTATTATGTAAGGTGTGTGTGGAAATATTCCAATAGTCCCTGAAGTACATGGATAAATTAAAAGGCAAAAGAAAGCAAAGTCTACCAAAGGAAGATCATGTAAAACCAAAACTCTTGTGCTTTGGTTATTTGAATTTTGAACTGTATGATATGATAGGATACGAGACAATTTTACGACTCGTTGTGGTTTACCCAGATTGATGCAATTCAATCCTTTTTGTGGTATCCCCACGGATTCTTTTGCGCCCAATTCCATTGGTCCCTGCACATCTCTTCCACACCGTATTTTGCCCTGAGAAACGCCCATCACAATCAGCAATTAGGACCACGGAAGCTTTAACCGTAAAGGCAAATAAGATCTACGAAATAGAAAGAGTACAAATGGAATCGATACGAAGAGGTAATTAAGGATCCCATACTTCCAGTTAAGTTCCTTTTCAGCTTTTTCTGTTGCCGCGTAAACAGCTGTAGCATCTCCTTGCCTTCTTGGGCATAGCTTGTAAGGAATTTTCTGAAAAAATATTCCAGTTATAAATACCTTGAGTTGTTGTATCCAATATATCAAAGAAGCAACAACACGGGAAAAAGAGCAACTAATCACCTTGCCAGAAGCTTTTTCAAAAGCAGAAATCATTTCAAGCACTGAAGACCCACATCCAGTCCCCAAATTGTATGCAACACAACCTAAACAACAGAAACGGAGCTGATTGAATTACAAACACTCGAAACTAAAATGTCACGGATATTCCAGTTGCTTGAAGCAGAGCATAAACTCCAAGATTTCATTACTAACTGTTAAATGAAACAAATCAATAAGCGAGTACAGAATAGACCCAGAGCTTAATTACCTAAGTCATCTGTTGTAAAAAGCTTCTTAAGGGCAGCTACATGACCATCTGCCAAGTCCATAACATGGATATAATCTCGGACCTATTGTTGAAGGAACAATGAGTCAAATGATAAAACCGGCCATAATGTTGTTGAGAGAGTGCCATTTCATAAAGTAAAAGGCATGAGTATAATACACCACCTGTATCAACACAGAATCACAGAAAAACTTCCAAGTAACAACAACATATTTATGAGGAAATACATACCGCGGTGCCATCCTTTGTGGGATAATCATGGCCATACACGTTAAGCTCGGTCAATCTGCCAACAGCCACTTGTTGTATGTAGGGCATAAGATTGCTTGGGAGACCCTTGGGATCTTCACCAAGCGTACCACTCTCATGAGCTCCTACAGGGTTGAAGTATCTCAACAAAATGATTGCCCACTCTGGTTCTGCCTTTTGAATATCTCGAGCAATTTCTTCAAGGAAAAGCTGAAGCATTTTTTTTTTTTTAAATCAATAAATAATTGCACAAGAGAAAAGATTGCTCAGGAACCTTTGGTTTGGTATTGCTACCGAACATTACTTTGAGATGAAGAAAGAAATAGCTTATGGGAGAAAATGATATTATACCTTCGTTCGTCCATAGGGGTTCATAGCCATTAACTTGAAGTCCTCAACACATGGAATTTTGTCAGGTTGCCCATAAACAGTTGCAGATGATGAAAACACCATCTTACCAAGAAAAATACAGGAGACAAACCATTTTTGTCAGTCGAGGTAAAAGCATGAGAATTCTGTGCTGACAATAAAATCAGAAAACTTGTAGCTACTTTTATGAACCTAAAAACTTTTAACAAGTTAATATCCTTAGAGTTTAGCCCTAGAATACTGTTTGCAGAAATTGACTGCAGCAGGAGCTCCTTATGAAAAAAAGGTTAAATCATAAAAAAAGCTAAGCCTAAACGAGCAAAAACAAATGGAAAATGTTTTCTAAAGTAATGCTGCTAAGCATGAGCAGGAGAGAAATGTGCCCCAATTTCCACAATGGATGGTGTCCGGCAAGCAAAAACTGCAGTCCTTAGGCTACCACTAGAAGTAACTAAGAGAAAAACACACTAATTTGAAGATAGACAACTGTAAATCGTATAATGAGCATGCACCAAAAATAGTATGAGCAAAAGTGCCAAACAGAAACTCTTTATGTCCAGAATACGAGAAATGTCACAGCTTAAGTGGCTAAAACAAAGCAGATCTGTTCAAAGTCAATCAGTAGAGATAGAGTTCACATGTTCATGCATCAATAACAAGAATCTTCTCGTACTTTGTTCAGTTTCTAGCAAATGATTTGGAAGTTCAACAACCAGAAACTACTCACTAAAAGATCTACAAACTAAAACACCGCTGTACCTTCTTGCAGTTATATTTTGCCATGACCTCATACAAGTTGATGGTGCCAATCAAATTATTGTCAAAATATCGGCGAGGGTTAACAACACTCTCACCAACTGCCTTAAGTCCAGCAAAATGCATCACGGCATCAAATCTGTCACATTGTCAAATACACAAGCCAAACCCATTTTATACACCATAACTCCCATTTTATTGCAAGCAATCAGCAATATTCCAGACCCGCAAGCAAACAAAATCAAGAAAATTAAGTGAACCCAATTTAAAGATTCTAAATTTAGCCAAATTAGATTAATTCCAGAAAGGAAACAGAAAACCCATCAAAACCCCAATTAGACATCCTGAGTTCACTCACTTATGTTTTGAGAATATCTTTTCCAAATCAACCTTATTTCTGAGATCACCCTGCAGAAACACAAATCTGATTAACAGACAATCAGAACCCATTCCTCCATTTTTTAAAGGAAAAAGAAACAAAGAAAAGAGGAAATAGTACGAAACTTACAAGAACGAACTCTAGTTTCTTAGAAAGTTGAGGACCCACCAAATCTCTCACTCTGTCAAGAGCCTCCATACAAGAATTATCAAAATTATCGACGATCAGAACCTTGAAACCCCCCTTGAGCAGCTGAACCGCAGTATGAGTCCCAATAAAACCAGCCCCACCGGTGACAAGAATATGTCGATCCGCCATTAGAGAGGGAGAAAGAGAGAGAGAGAGAGAGCTAATAAGAGCGAAAGATTTGAACTTTGAGATGGAGGAGATGAGATTGAAGAGGAGGAAGTGGGTTTTTAAAAAGACACGAAAGTGTGTGAGATTTATAGTTTTTTTGAGCAAATCAAAGAAACAATTTGGGTATAGAGATAAGAATAATAATTTTTGAAAACAAAAAGATATGGTATGGTTTGTTGCTACTAATAACTAAACGGTTTCGCGCGCTATTTTACTGTTTTAGTATATTCTCATAATCTCATTAACCACTTGCGCGTGATTAGTAATTACCTCCGTAATCCAGGCAATATTCGAATATAGATTTTCCCAGTCACGAAAGTGGAGGACGGGCGGGATGACGCTATTTGATTGAATAAATAAAGATACAATAATTTTTACAATAATTTAAACTCAAAACCTCCATAGATTTGAGTGGTGCAACCGAAGTGTGGTGGGACGCAGAAACTTGCCTTTTCTAAATCTTTTCAAGAAAAAGATCTCATGATAAAAAACATAAAACCTTAATAAATAATTTAATTTGTTAATGTAATAAATTAAAAGGACATATTCAAAAAGGGAAATTTATTAGTGTAAGGGATTTTTTTGTTTTCAAAAAGAAATGTAGGGAGAATATTAAAAATTGTAAATGGAAATTTTAAAATGATGGCGCAACTAATTATTTTTTCAACTAATTGGATAAGAGTTAACAAAAATGCAAGGTTTTCAAACCCGGTACGGGACATTGGCCCGGGTAGGATAAAGAGTTAGAAGTTGAACCGAAGTGCAACCGGGGTTGAACCATGATCGATTTAAATATAATACCAAATTTAAATATGACATAAATAGGATCCTAAAAAAAATTCATTTGATTTATAAAAAAATACTTAATTATTGAAAAAATAATTATAGGTTCAAATAGTAAACTTAAAATCTAAAAAAATTGGAGCAAAAGTTAACAAATAATTTAGTTTTTTTAAAATAAATAAATAAAGTAAGAAAAACTGGTCAGTTCAACCTAAAAATCCGAGCCGGGTCAGCTGGGTCATCTGGTTTTGGCCCGAGTCGCTGAGTTTGAGCCGAATTTTTCAAAATGAAATTTTATCCTAAAATTCACCTAAAAATTTACTCAATTCAGATTCAACTCGATTAAACCGGCCGAATTGATCCGAGTTTCAAAACCTTGCAAAAATGTACCAATAAGATAGGATAATGAGAGCTTATCAAAAGAAGAAGAGGATAATGAGAGAGACGTGCACGCAGGCATACGTAAAATGTTATCACTATAATTATCGAAAAATCTTAGCAATATCAGGAGTCACGTACTCCGCATAAAAAAATAAATAACACGTGTTAATTAATTGGATTTTATTTTTTCCATATTATGTTATATTTAATTATTAAATGATATAATTCAGTTATGTCACAGTGTTAATTTTTTTTGTATTAAAAGGCACTAAGTGATAAAATACCCGCATCTAAAAAAAATTATTTATAGAAGAAATTATATATTACTATCGATTTTTCATCTCACTATATCAATACAGATCGTTTAATCAATAAAATCGTATCATATCATTAATGGATAGCTATATATAAAAAGATCCCATAAAAATTTATCATTATCTAAATTGATAGTATTTTCAGCATTTTTATTTTGTTTGAGTAAAGAAAAGGTACATTTATGTTTTGATGGCACGCAAAGCGGTTGCCTGGGAACATGATTTTGACACCCATCAATATCCAGCCTTACATGCTTTGCTTCCTCTCTTTTTGGTGGGTGACTCTCAACCAGCTGGTATTATTAGTCTCAGCATTTACAGCTACAAACTACCACCTCCTCTGTACTTTCAAAAATAATTTGTAACTCGTATTAATTATTTTCTCAATCATTTTATTAATTACGTTCAATTAATATTAATTTTAATTTATCAAAATATTGAGAATAATGAAAATTGACATTTAAAAAAAAAAAATAGTCATGACAGATCTTTTTTAGGATGTAGGGAATATAAAGTTTAATAAAATATGTTTGGAACTGAGTTCGTTAACAAAAACAGTTACAATTTACGATAATCAACCTGACATGACTAGACCACCTAAGGGTATTTGTCTTCAACTTTTCAAAAGTTTAACAGAAAAAAATCTACTATACTTCATCCGCACTCGAACAAGTAAAAGGGAAACCAGGTTTTCGTCATTATCTGTATGAATACTAACGTTCATCAGGAGTCATTAGCAATCATTTCCATATTCAGAGATGCATTTGGAGGAACCGAGCTGCCACATTTACCAGCAGAAGGTGCATCTCTTTCCATATTGAACGAGTAGTCCAGGTATCTTTGCACGGATTTAATATCGAGTGAAGAACCAGACTTTTGAAAGAAAGGAACAAAACCTTGCTTCACATTTGTACTGCTTGTGCCTTTCACAGTCACAAGTTCTCTACCATCCCTATGTGAGGTCTTGCGCGAAGATCTGCAGGTAAGGTCAGAAGAGTTCGCAGTGCCAGCCACTCTCGAAGTTCTCTTCCTTATGATAGAGGGAGTATTTTTGAATGTCCTCGCCGATTGCCTTAATATAGATTCTGGACTGCTACAACCAGCAAAGATGCCCGATTCACGTTTTATGGGTGTAGAACAGTAAGACATACTGCTTGAGTGCATGACAGTATCATCCTCGATAGGAATTTTGGAGTGCCCAAAGACAGAAACCAAATCTTTTGGTTCAGGTGACTCATTCTGGCTTGTGTCCTCTGCTTTCACATGCATACCCTCACCAAATCCAAAAGTTAAAGTTTCTGGAAATGAACTTTCTGTTTTCTTGTCAAATGAATGCATATTGCCTGACTCAAAACCTCTGGCTCTAAGTGATCTGGTGGATTCAGCTGACTCGAAAATAGCAGGAAAAGGAACCATAGTTGGTTTGCTATGAGATCTCTTTGAAGTAGACACATCCAAGGAAAATTCCAAATCAATGTTGCTTCTTTCAGATCCAATCAACCCCATCTTTGCACAGGGAGAGACTGTTCCTTCAGGACTCAGACTTTCTGCTTTTACATTCATGCAGTTTGGTTCTGCAGCACAACTGCAAAAGTTTTGAGAATCACTTGTTTCCAAATCCATAGCAGAGCCATGGAGAAAATATGAATCTAACTTCTTCTTCATTATGCAATTCCAATGATTCTTGACAGCATTATCAGTCCTGTCAATTTCCAAAGAAACAAAAACATCATAAGCTGAGTGGCAGATGTACATTACACATATCAAATTAACTTCGAAACATTAACATATACTTCATCTTGTTCATATCGCAGCAATATCTATCAGCATGGTTTTTAGGATGTTCGGTGTGTACAAATACGCAAGTAATAACATCAGTGTCAAAAGATAAACTTTAAGGCTTTAGCATCACATATTTTTAAGAAGAATCACAAACTAGCATTTCTAGTCAGTTTTCAGGTAACAAGAGAACAGCAAGATAACAAATCTGAACCTTATGCTTTATTACAAGCATCTTCAATCTATAAATTAAATTGGTATGGAAGATGCAGAGTTTCTTTGAATGTCATAACTTATAAGATCATTCATCTATCATCTGTACCTTCCGGGTAGATACTTCGCTATCTCAACCCACTTGTTCCCATACATTTCACGGCAGTATATCAGAGTCAACTCCTCCTCTTCTGTCCATAAGGCTTTCCTTATAGCCGGGTCTAAATGGTTATGCCACCTGCATATCCATGTATTAGCAACACTCCTAACTTTACGATCATCGTAGGAAAACATGGGTGTTACAAAGAGTGTAAGCAGAATATACAAAGTTTAAATATCTGGAAAATTCTTGACATGTCTGACCTGTATTTTAATTCCACTCCAATTTTTATTTTTATTTTTGTGATACTGCCAGTTACTACTGCTGCTAGTGGAGTGGAAATACCAACATGTTACTGAACAAGATTTCATGGTCACGAAATAGCCTTGCCTCAAGTGAAATGGTGCTTATGCTCTATAACATGAATTTGCATACATGCATGAGCTGTTCCTTAGAAAATGACTAAAGCATAAGTAACACTTAAACTAATTGACATGCATGTTGTTTCTTTGATCAGAATTCCGCGCAGTTTTGCTCAAAACAAAAGCAAGCTGATAGCCATGCAAAGTCCATGAAAGAGGAAACAAAACATTCATCCAATTGCAAAGGTAAAAATTGAAGTTCAATATCTAAAGAATGACCATGACCTACCTCTCTCGGCATTGTTTTCCATTCCGTCCTGGTAATGACCGCGCAACAACAGACCACTTCCTGCAACCATACTTTCTCACTAACTCAATTGTGTGATCATCCTCCTGAAATGTCAAACAGGGAAAGGTCGTCATACCAAATCAATGACATCCCAAAAATGCAGGAACATGTTATTCCAGGACTCAAAGGAACAAGCAAAATTATTCTATTCGCACCTCCTTGGTCCAACCTCCTTTGATAACTCTAGGATCGAGGACCCTTTTCCAACGACAAAAGCACTGTGAAACTGTCCTCCCAGGGAGACATTCGGCTGTGCAAGACAAAACAAGAAAGAAAGAAAAATCAGATACAGCTTTGACAATAGAATGAAGAGCATGCTTATTCTAATTTCTTATCTGCATTCACAATGAAGATTATCTACTGTTGAATAACTTCTTCAATTGCACTTTGAGGAGGAAAGCATAAAGTAGAAGGCAATACATCCCACCTATCTCCTTCCAATTCTTCTCGTGGAACCTTTTGACTGCTTCTTTCAGAAGATAATCCTGTCCATAGAAGCAAAAACATCATGAACTACACAATCCTTTCAAATATAAATTAACTGGTATAAATACCATTTCTACTTTTTTATTCTTGGTTTGAAATCTGTAGCTGGTCCTAAATGAGATATAGGATGAAGAAATAAAACCAAACTATACTTTTCACCAGAACTAACCTCTTCCTCAGTCCATCCTCTTGTTGAAGATCTAGTAGGACCAGTTGCCCGCCTACAAACAATGAAAGACATGTATTGAATCAATATTATCTGAAGAAGTAATTTCTAAAGTAAACAATGTGTAGGCTTATAATAACCATGATACCAAATCCATAATGTTCCAAAAATAGCAAGCTATTAGAAGGGATGAATACAATTTTCCCATGTTAATTTATATGGCCTAAAATACAGATGCCTCCAACCACAAGTCATCAAAGATGGAAACATGACTAAATGCAAAACAGAAAATACCCAACACAACCTATTTTTTATTCAGAAATTTGTAGTGCAGATGGAAAATGTACACTGACCTTGAAACAAGCTGAGCAAAATAAACTGAGCAAGGTGAAACATCAATGGCATCATTTGGTACATCTACGCTGGAAAACTCATCCTCTCTCTCCAATTTCACCATGATATCCCTCGAAATAGACCCCAAACCCGCAATTACGCTCGACTTTGAACCTGTTACAAAGTACAAACCCCAGAAATCAGTTATTCATCAGTAAGCACACTGTAGAATCAATCATTTCATTCCCTCGAATTCACTTGATTTTCACTTTCTCGCCATCCCAAATAAGCAGAGCAGCACCAAAACCCAACAACCAAATCAAAAGGACAAAAAGATACACCAAATCCATGGAAGGTCACTAAAGGTCAAATGATGCCATAATTTGACTAGACTAGCTACATTTCAACCAGTAATGTGCGCAAGAGAAAAATAGAGAATGAAATGATGTGGTACAGAGTTACCTATGCGGAGAAAGTAATTAATAAGAGTTACCTATTCGTTTCAGCTCAACTCCTGCAACTAATCGAGATAACCCAAGTAAGGGAGGGAGTGAACGAAAATGATAAATGATGCGTCAAAGTTTGGATCTCTTTAAAGATGAGCTTGAGCTTACGAATGGGTAATAGTTTGAGAGGCGAAAAATGTGGTACAGAGTTGTGATCTTTGAAGAAGGAGGAGAGTAGAAGTGGGGAGCGAATGGCGCAAGCAAGCGGGAAAGTGATGAGCAACTAAGAGCTTAACGCGTTGGTTTTAAATCTGTTTTAAGCTTACGTTGGAAGTTTCATCTCTCTTCAGCTTGCGTTGGAAGCTAACGCTGAAGCTTCTGTTTCTTATGGGCCTGCTCTGACGGAATTTTATGGGCCCGTATTATGTAATGGGCTACGTCCGTTTCAAAATATCTAACTCAGGTCCACTTGTTTTCCTTTTCTTTTTTCTTTTTGAAGGCATATATATTGATTTATATAGATGCAGAAAAATATTATATATTTATCTTTTCAGATTAATGATGGATATTTAGCTGAGTTTAATTTTTTTCCAAAATAAAGAGAACATGAGAGGATTTACGGATCCGGCTCCTTTAATTTTCCTTTGAACATGACCAGTCATATTAGAAAAATCTAAATCGTTCAATAAAATTGGACGGATGAGATTAAAAATTCAAGTCATTAATGAGTTGACCAGTCAATAAAATTCAACAAGTGGTCAACTCATTAATTACTTAAATTTTTAATCTCATCCGTCCAATTTTATTAAATGGTTCAGATTCTTCTAAAATGACTGGTCATGTTTAAGGAAAAATTAGAGGAGCTCAATCTAGGATTTACTTACAAAAAAAAGTTTAACGAAAAATATTAGAAAAATATGTAAACATTATTAAAAATAATAAAAATATATACATATCATTTTTTCTTCCTTGTCCAGAGTCTGAATTTTGTTTTAGGGCATATCCACTGTTTTAGTATTTGTGGTGGAGATGAAGAAAATTAGTAAAAGAGTTTTAGTAATGTAGACCATTTTTTTAGCTACTTATTATTTTTTTAATTAGTATTTTTTAATTATTTAATAATAAAAATTATTTTTGTCCGTAAGTAAAATAAGAGGAGTGTTAATAGACACGTAGGAGTGCTGATAATCTCATGTAGGAGTTAGTACAGATCAAAGATTTAGATCCAATTCGATTCGAACTAACACATCTAATCATATCCGAACTGTATCGGACATAAATTAGATAGAGGGATGAGGTTCTGAGAAATTTCAGAATTTGATATGACATTATCTAAATATCTTAAATATCCGAATAGGTTTGAGATTTAATTTATATCTTAGTTTTATTTTCATTTTCTTCTTATTTTTCTTGCTATTTTCTCATCTGATTGAGTTGTAATATTGTTGTGCTAACTTATTAGGTTGCATAAGGGAGAGAGGAGCCGACGATTAAAAAACAAGATCTAAAATTAATAAAATGTGTCTTTTAAGAAAATAGTTTTAAGAAAATTATTAAAAAAATCCAAATTTATTATATAATCCAAACGATCTGATCCGACCCAACTAATTAGATGCTATTTGAATAGAGGGCTTATTCAAATATTTTAGATTGCTAATACTAAAATTCGATCTGATCCGATATTATCATAATCTGATTCGAAGTTCCAAATACTCACCCCTAACCTCATCTTACTTGTGTAGTTAGGATTTTGGTGAAATAATAGTGTTACCATTTTTATTAATTTAAATCTACAAAATTAATTTGTTATACAAATACAAACATGCTCACCCCTAATCTCATCGTGCTTACATTTATTTATGTATTTGAGATTCGGTGAAACAATAGTGTTACCTATTTTGTTAATTTAAATCTACAAAATTAATTTGTTATACAATCATGCTCACCCCTAATCCCAATATAATATAACTAACGTTCATAGCTAAAAACCGTTATGTAGTCTTGTAAATTTTACCCGATTTTATCGGTTTGAGTTTATTAGTTTCTTTAGGAGCACACATTTTATTGTCTTTTTTTCAATAATAATCGAAAAAATAAATAACCACATTCCATGGAAAGGTGCGTGATCATTACCAACTGAACCACTTTCCACACCAATCATCATCCAATTTTACTACTACACGAAGCTTTTGTCAGAGAAAATTATCACAAAACGAGATTCTCCCAAGGTTGTCCACGGTAAGCGTCTCGATTTAGTCATTGGTGTGAGATATATCAATCTCGGTTAGTATTTCAATATTTTATTAATATGGCCGATATAACTGATATAAATCGAAATAGAAATTAAATTAATATGATATATTTTGTATTTTATTTTTGGTATAAGAATGAATCATCCCTTAGAGATTTTCCAGTAGAGATTTTCCACAATGGATTTTCCACAACAATGGATTTTCCAGTAGAGATTTTCCACAAGACTTGAAGCAAAACTAAGAACGGAGGAGTGAACAAGTCAAAGTTGGGAAAATGGTTCCAAATTCCAATAGCCGCCGCCACCAACTGCGAACTAGCGCGCGGTTCATTGACACAAATTTCTACGCCAAATGTGTCATTGTTTTTACTCGTTTTACTATTTTCCATTTTTAAGGGATTTATGGAATTAAGGAAAATTGAATAATAAGTTCACAGTATTATTGTCTTTAATTTCACTTCTTTTTTAGATATAAACAATATATTTTCTAAATTTATTGAATTAAAATTAATTTTTCTCTTACCAGGTTGTATATTAGGATAATGGAATAAAAATGACTAACATTTTACAAATTTTCGAATGGGAGTATAATATATGAATAAATCAAAGTAAGTAAAAACGTACTCCCTTCCAGTTTAATTAAACGTCGTTTTGATTTTAGGCACGCATATTAAAGAAGTCGAATGACTCACTGTTTGAGACAATTTTGCCCCTTACTTTTTTCTCGAACGTACGAGCATCCTTAACATACGTTCGAGAAAAAGTAAGGAGCAAAATTGTCTCAAACAGTAAGTCATCCGGCTTTTTTAATATGCGTACCCAAAATCAAAACGACAGTTAATAAAACTAGGAGGGAGTACATATTTAGATATATAATTAAAATTGATTGGAACTATTGTCATCCCTAATTTTAAACTTGCAAATCTAAATGGGTGGGGCCACTTTTCTTAATGCACCATAGAGTAGGAAATAAATTTCTTTGACTTTTCTTCAATGACACAACACCATGATTCATGTCATCTACAATTACAATCATAGCCCGTGATAATACTATAAATACACCGCAAGAATACTCAATTTCATACACCAGCTATATAGCAAATCTCAAATATCTCCAAAATGAATTTCAACTCTTTTGCCCTAGTTTCCTCTATTTTTCTTGCTCACTTTCTCTGTTTAACAAATGCAGCCAATTTCGCTATAACTAACAATTGCCCCTTCACTGTTTGGGCTGCAGCAGTCCCTGGTGGGGGTAGGCGGCTCGACCCTCGCCAAACATGGTCCCTAAACGTGAACCCTGGCACGGCAGGAGCTCGAATTTGGCCTCGTACCAATTGCCAATTCGATGGTGCCGGCCGCGGCCGATGCCAGACCGGTGACTGTGGCGGACTGCTCCAATGCCAAGCCTTTGGTCAACCACCTAATACGTTGGCAGAATTTGCGCTAAACCAATTCCAAAATTTGGATTTCTTCGACATATCTCTTGTTGATGGGTTCAATGTTGCAATGGATTTTAGCCCAACTTCTAATGGGTGCACACGTGGCATTAGATGCACTGCTGATATAAATGGGCAGTGCCCGGCCCAATTAAGAGCCCCGGGTGGGTGTAACAACCCATGCACTGTGTTCAAAACGGACCAATATTGTTGCAATAGTGGCAATTGCGGGCCGACGGATTTTTCAAGATTTTTCAAGGCTAGATGCCCAGATGCTTATAGCTACCCTAAGGATGACCCCACCAGCACATTTACTTGCCCTGGTGGGACCAACTACAAGGTTGTCTTCTGCCCATGATGAGGTTTTAAAATTTTATCAACCTACGGGCTATGCCTTAAAGCCTTCTGGGTTTTTACTACTATATAAAGGCTAACTATATTTACATGTACAATAACAATGTGACTTGTGTAAGCACATATTGCAATAAATACTATGTGATCCAATGAATAAGATAATTAACAATATAATGAATATTTCAATTATAATTATATAATACATATATTGAATATAACCAAAAATTTAAATATTTTCTTTTTCCTATTATAGTGTCACATGCCAATAACATGTGAATTAGTGATACCAACAAGAGAAGGCCTATTGCGTAACCTAAAACTAATAAAGGCGAACCAAATTCATATATTCAAAGCTAATTATTAATTAAAGAAAAGAACGAATTAGCTATACAAACAATAAAATAATGAATGCTAACTATCAAGCTAGAGTAGCTTAGGTGTTAGATTCCACCGTGGAAAATGAGAAGTTGTCTTTAAAAAAAAATGACATTATTTTCTGCTCTCAAAAAAAGATAACAGATTACTCTTATGTTATTACGAAAAAGAATAAAAGTTGGAAAAAAATGACTTTTATGAGGTGCTACCCCCGGTGGACAAATGGATGGAGGTTTGGTAGAATTATCACCAAGGCAATTGTGTAGGATGATTATTTAAGATCGTATTTTTTTGCACGTTTTAGAAGTGTTAGTTGGTGGTGGAATGTCATCAGAATCTTTATTAGTGGTTTGTCTGTCGCGAAGAGGATTGTGTGATGATGATTGATCTTTAATCGTGGTGTCTCAATGTGTTTTTAGGGTTTTGTGTTGCCGGAAACAAAGATCAATTTTTATAACCTTTGTTCCCACAATCAACGCCAATTATTAGATCTGAGAATGAGTGGTTCCTGATTTGGCTAGTTTTGATTGGTTGTTTGTCCTCAAAATTTGTAAAAAAAAAATACTAAGGGTTGTTTCGGGGGAATACTCCGACGCTCAAATCAGTATTCTCTTATGATGAATTATGAAGAGTAAAGTAAGTAAAAGTTGTGTAATAGTTATGAAATTGTACGGAAGAGTTAGGTTTAGTTTAACTAGGAAGGAGTAATAATAAGTTTGACTTCTACAAAATAAATCCACCGAAGCAAATCCATTATCCATAAGGTTACTTGTCAAAGCCAAACTCCGGATATTCTTTCTGTATGCTACTGCCTAACACCACAGACTATATAAATTAACCAAATTAATTATAACTAAACCTTATCTCTTTTTTTTTGAAAGGGCAACTAAACCTTATCTTTGCATACCTTCAATTAGTCATTCGGTTTTGGAATGAACTGAATTTTTGATCTGAATTTTATTTAAAAATTAAAAATGTATAAATATACGTAGAAATTTTAGATAAATAACGTATAAATATTTTATTAATTGAACCGTCAATACACCCTAAATTATAATAACGGTCGTTGGTGTGGCCCGTGAGATGCGGCAACAAGAAATGAAATTGCTGATGTCATGCCTAAAGAATCAGCCGCTAGCGCAAGAGACTTTTCTTTCCCCATTGTTTGTTTCTCCATTCATATCATTAATTAGATTGTTTGTCATCTTCTCCTAGTTCATACACTTCTTTGTCTAATTCAAATAAAAGTAAGTCAAAATTGGAAAGTAACACATGTCTAGGTTCTTAGTATTACTCGTATACGAAGAGTAGTGTTAAGAACAGTCACCCTAAATAACTATTCATTAATACTCTTCATTTGATGGGTTGATATATGTAAATGTGAGTAGTTAATTATTTTTAAATTTTAAATTTTTTTATCGTAGACTAATCATATAAAAAATATTAATAAATAGTTATTTAGAGTGACTGTTTTTAACATTACTCATATTCAGATTATGAAAAAAAAAATCTGTAAAACAACGAAAGAGAGTTCATTTTTCTGTGCCACGTCTTCTTTAAAATTAATAAAATTTATCTTTTAAAAAAATAGTTTTAAGAAAATTATTAAAAAAAATCCAAATTTATTATATAATCTGAACGATCCGATCCAACTAGTTGGATGCTATTCGGGTAGAGGGCTTATTCAAATACTTCAAATTGATGACGCCAAAATTCGATCTGATCCGATATTGTGAGAATCTGATTCGAAGTTCCAAACACTCACCCCTAATCTCATCTTACTTGTGTAGTTAAGATTTTGGTGAAATAATGTTACCATTTTTATTAATTTAAATCTACAAAATTAATTTGTTATACAAATACAAACATGCTCATCCCTAATCTCATCGTGCTTACATTTATTTATGTATTTGAGATTCGGTTAAACAATATTGTTACCTATTTTGTTAATTTAAATCTACAAAATTAATTTGTTATACAATCGTGCTCACCCCTAATACCTATATAATGTAACTAACATCCATAGCTAAAAAAGATTTTATCGGTTTGAGTTTATTAGTTTCTTTAGGAGCACACATTTTATTGTCTTTTTTCAATAATAATCGAAAAAATAAATAACCACATTCCATGGAAAGGTGCGTGGTCATTACCAACTGAACCACTTTCCACACCAATCATTATCCAATTTTACTACCACACCAAGCTTTTGACAGGAGAAAATTATCACAAAACGAGATTCTCCCAATGGTAAGCGTCTCGGTTTAGTTATCGGTGCGAGATATATCAATCTCGATTAAAATATCGATCTCGGTTAGTATTTCAATATCATATTTTTGTTATATATATTACATATAAATTTGTAAGATTTAACAATCTTATAATATACTCCCCGGGACAGCAAGAATATGGTGTTGCAGTCAAAGCAATATGAGAGTGAAGCACGCACTCAATTCCTTAAGTACTTGACAGGAAGATGAAGTGATGTCAAGGTCAGGACAAAGCATACACATAACCTAACATTTCATTGGCTTTGTTTGACAGTGGCAGACAATAAACCTATTCCTGTGTTTGGGTCGATGGTGATGTAATGGGTGTTTCAATGGATGTTGACTCGGATACTCCTTAGTCTTCCACTATACTTAGTAGAAAATCTCAGCATTAGAGGTGGATTGTCAAGAATTCAATCATTCCCACCATCAAAAAGAAAAAGATAGAATGCTATAAACATAGTTTAAGTGTATGAAACACAAGAAGTTTTTGGCATTACTTCACTTGTTTTGGTCAAAAACCATACGAAACACAAACTGGTAAAGAATCATAGTGGTGTATCTTTTGAGAGTTTCTTTCCACAGCCACTTACCATTGACCTCGTAGTCGTCGTTGCTATTGGCGGGTTAAATGACATTTTCTGTTCTTCTACTTTAGCATACTTGTCGCTACGAAATTTTTTGGGGTCAAATAGTGAGCCATTCGGCCTCCTCGAAACGCGTACATAAATAGTAAAGTGTCAATTAATAGAAAACGGAGGGAATATTTTTTTTAGTACTATGATGAAACGTACCATCTATTTCAGCTAATATTTTATTAATATGATCGGTATAACTGATATAAATCGAAATAGAAACTGAATTAGTATGACATATTTTGTATTTTATTTTTAGTATAAGAATGGGTCCAACTGACTTAATAACAATGGATTTTCCACTAGAGATTTTCCACAAGACTTGAAGCAAAACTAAGAACGGAGGAGTGAACAAGTCAAGTTGGGAAAATGGTTCCAAATTCCAATAGCCGGCAACTGCGAACTAGCGCGCGGTTTATTGACACAAATTTCTACGCCAAATGTGTCATTGTTTTTACTGCTTTTTCTATTTTCCATTTTTTAAGGGATTTATGGAATTAAGGAAAATTGAATAATAAATTCACAGTTACATCCATAGTATTATTGTCTTTAATTTCACTTCTTTTTTAGATATAAACAATATATTTTCTAAATTTATTGGATTAAAATTAATTTTCCTCTTACCAGGTTGTATATTAGTGTTGATACCCGAATTTTGACGCCATTTTTGATTAAATTTAGCATTTCTATCATTTTATTTAATTGACTGTCATTTTTAATTAATTTACTGTCAATTAGGATAATGGAATAAAAATGACTAACTTTTTACTAATTTTCGAAAGGGAGTATAATATATGAATAAAACAAAGTAAGTAAAAACGTACATATTTAGATATATAATTAGACCCATTAACTAAGACTCCATAATAATTATTAAAATTAAAACTTTGATTAATTTATTTCCGATCGTAATGTTGAACTGCTATCTATTTCGCTTCTTCGATTATCTAAGATTATATGAAATAAAATAAATAATCTTTTAACAGTTGAACAAGTTTTATTTATAGTCTCTGTAGAATTTTCTTTTCCAAACCTTACTAGATTGTTTTCACTTAGAATATCTTGAAAATAATCATGAAAAGTAGAACTACCAAGTAATAATTACAAATCAAGCTTCTTACATGCCTCATACTTCTTTTCTTGAATATGAAATTTATTTTCATAAAAATCGAATGCTTAAAACTTGATTATATTTAATTCTCTTGTTGGATCAATATCACAGCCACTTGTCATACCAATCAATATTGTGTACTATTGATTTTCAAAAAAAAATAAATTGTGTACTATTGTCGAAACTTATTACAAAACAATCAATTGCTACCAAGACAATTTCCACGAATTTTTTTCATTGTACAAATTTCCTCAAGGCTTGACAAAAACTTAATGTGTAACACTATTTCAAGCATGGGGACTACCTCGACCGAGGACTAGTCAGGAAGTCAAGGTCGCCGGGACTAGTCTGCAAGTCTGGTTGGAAAATTAAATCAGGAGAATGCTTGGCTCGTCGATAAAAAGTGCATGAATCACGCAAATTATCTAAAGGCCCAGTCCGTCGATAAACGCGTACTTATGCATCGACGGGAGTGCACCTGTCAATACTTATGTATGTGTTTTTTTTTTATAAATTAAATCCCTTCCCCATCCCCAGAATACTTTGCCACCAGACCAAGGGTAATATTTTGATATATACGTATTTCCGTTAATTTGTTTTATATTACCATTTTTAATAAAAAAATTAAATATGTCTATTTTCCTTATTTTATACTCCCTCAGTCCATTTTTAATGGACGCTTTGACTTTGGGCACGCATTTTAAGAAGGCCGGATAACTCACTATTTGACTCCAAAAAATTTCGTACTTTTTTTCAAACGTACGTTAATCCTTAACGTACGTCCGAGAAAAAATTAGGGGCAAAATTGTCTCAAATAGTGAGTCATCCGGCCTCCTTAAAATACGTGCCCAAAGTCAAAGCGACAGTTATTTATGGACGGAGGAGTATGTATTAGACTGAACCCTATAATTATTTTACCATTTTAATATTTCAACTAGTACATAAAATTTAGTTAAAATGAAATTATTTTCTGATAACAATTTTCACAAATATATAACAATTTTTTATTAAACCAAAAAAAAAACTTAATAGTTCATTATAGAGAAAAAATATATGCAATAATATTTTGAAAAATTAATATATAATCTATGCCCTTACTTAATAAAATTAATTAATATATGTTGGTGGTACATATGTGCAAGGACTTTGCCACAGAAGTAATTTTATTATATTACTATGTATTATTTATTTTTATACTATTTTATTTCGTAAAATATTTAATTAAATATGTCCATTTAATTTATTGATTATATATATATTAAGTGGACATTTATATTTTCATCATTATTTTTATTCTGTATTAGTGATACACACAATAAAACTTGTTGACACCTCAAACGAAACCCAAACGCTCATAATATTTTTTATACACAATACTAATTATGTGCCTACCCGATGTATGGGTATATTTTATTTTCTATAAACAATAATATTTTATTTAGTTTATATTAATTTTTCTTACAGTATTGTACTTTTTAAAAATATATTTTATTATTATCTAAATATTTTTATTAACAATTAATTAATTAAACCTCAAATTCACATAGTCGCACCCATACTCATACCCTATATCCTAAGCTACAAATCCATACCCTATGCCTAAACTTCAAACCTCCCATATAATTATAACCAATATATATCTAATTTCTTAATTAGTAATTATTTCATTATCATCTAAATATTTTTATTAATTCTAGTAATACAATCCAAACACTAATAATCTATACTCTATACTCTATACACATACCCTAAATGATCGGTTGTCGAAGCCGTAAAAAATAAGAATAAAAACCTACAGTTAAGTGCACAATAAATTGTGTATAGTGGCAACAAGGTCGAACACAGGGATTAAGAATTAACACTCGATTAGTTTTGACAAACAAAGAAATCCACACAAGAAAGTAACAAAAGGGGGGTTTTGAATGGTTGTTTGATTTGTAACTATCTAAAACAGTACGTAACAAAGAGAGAGTGAGTAAGACATCAATAGAGAGAAAGGTTCTCAGTAAGAATCTATATCCGGTTGCAATTATGGTCAGCCGGTCATCGGTGCAAGTATCGTCTACCCCTAGCTGATAGACGCGCTATAGGTTTCAGGTACGCTTAGGTCCCCTGCTTACCTTCGTAAGAGAAGTTATCCCAAGGTACGCTTATGGGATAACCTCGACAAACCGCCGTCCTCCAAGGTACGCTTATGGAGACAATACTCGGCTGCCCATGAAGAGAAGGTAAGACACGTCTAGGGCGAGACACTCAGTACACTCAAGGCTCTACCCTAACGATCTGTTCAACCCAACTGAATGAGACCAGGAACCCGATTACTTCCAGAATGGTTGTCTACTCTACCCTGCAGCTTCACGTTAGTTATAACCACAGAGATGACTATAATTACCTAGTTTAATTACTAGTTGATCAAGCTTGTAATTAATTCTAGGCAAATTTACAAGATAATATTGAACGAGATAGATACCAACCAGGAGTATGTTAAGCACAATTTGACGTCACGGCTTCCCTAGCAACCTTCAACGATTCTTACCAAGAATAAGGAATTTAGCCGCTCATGTTAAAGGAAACGAGAGATAAATAAATAAATTGCATAATTAAATAGAAGAAGTGAAGAAGAAATAAATCCTGATTATTACCGGCCGGAGCAAAGCTCCAGTTTATTGAAAATAAAGACAAGTCTTGCCGGAGGCAGAAGTAGAGGGATATGGCAGCGCCAAAGTCTAGAGAAGGGGAGCCTCTAAAAACCTAAATTACTAAAAGTATTTATACCTATTACAAAATAAAACTCCTAATCCGATTAGAATAGAACTTCCTTAACCGCCTTCAACTGCTAACGGGATTCTTGGAGGAATTAATGAGCGAATCCGAAGTTTCCTTCTTTGCGATAGTTTCCTTTTTCCGCTAGAACTCTACTGCCTTCTGCGAACATATGATAACGCGCTTGTCGAGGGCACGATCAAACAAATAATTACAACTTATCACATGCAACAAAATAGATTGAAGACAGTGACAAGAGGATCGATCCACAGAGATTGGTGAAGACTTACACTAGACAAGGCCAGATTTATAAAATAAAACAATAAAAGAAACAAAATAGAATTCAAGGGCTGGATTGTGAGAGACTGGTCTAAGGTCTTGAATGTATTCGGGGGAGAAGAGCACAAAAAGTAACAATCAGGGGGGGTTTTACTTGGCCAAACGAGTTGGCCAAGGCAGATTTTGGGAGCTAACAATTGTTACCTAGGAAAGCAGTATTCGGGACCTCGAGGTGTCAATTCGGGGGTCCGGAATGATAAAATAAAGCAAGCAAGTGAATAAATCCAGAAATAATAAAACGAGAATGAAACGAGCACAAATAATCAGATAGAGGAGGGTTCTCAGCAAAGGCATTCTTGGGTTGCATTCGGGACCAGATCGTCATCGGCTCAAGGGTATTCTATTCAAGACATCATAGAAATGACATAGGGACCAGATTCCTCGGATATCCCCTATTTTTCTCTTAAGAGAAACTACCCCCCGTTTCCACATATGAGGTAGTCTTGACAGTTTGCCATCCCTCCAGGCACGAATGCGGGAGGGTCATACTCAAACTGCCCATGAAGCTAAGAAAAGACAGATCTAGAGCTAAAAGTCCCTCAGTTTGTCAGGCTCGTGACCTCGCTCTAATCAACTACCCACCCTATCTATTCGAGACCACTTCAGCGCAGTCAAGACTAAACAGATGCCTACTTGGTTCATGCAATTTTCCTTCCGTATTCATCACATAAATGGCAGCATTCACACAAAATAATAATCAGTTGATCAGACCTCAAATTAATTCATGCAAAGATGTAATTAAACCGATGAATAATTGAATATGGCATCAAGAATGTATTAAGCACATTAAGGCCTCGAATCTGCCCTTGCAACCCTTGAATTACCCTTGCCAAGAACTAAAGATTTAGCTACTCATGCTTGAAAGTAAACAAATAATAATTAAAGAGAGCATAATAAAATAAAGAGATTAAGGGAAGAAGACTTGTTACTAAACGTTTGAAGCCCGGCGGCAAAGGAGGAGAATGCTAACAAGAACTAGAGAGATAAACTAGAGAGAAGTCTAATAGTGTTCTTCCTAAAAATTACATGATAATGGATGATCTAAGATCTCTCCTTGGATGCTCCTTATATACTAGAGCTCCAAGCACAAAATATCTTCAGCCTAAAACTAGGGACAAAATGCATTAAATGAAAGCCTATAAAAATGGATCCATGCTCCTTAAAGCAAAAAGCTGAAAAAGCATAAAGCTGATTTTCTTGGTCTTGACCAGCTTTGGCAGATCTGGAATGGGCTCAAGGCCTGCAATGGTCAGAGGGGTAGGTATTTGGTGATCAGTGCAGAGCGTCAGAACAGTGTCAGAGGAGGCATATGGAAGTTCTGGCAAGAGGACACGTGGAAATGCCATTCTTCGCCCTTCGGGGTCCCGAATGGAGAATCTGATTCGGGACCTTGAACGCTGCTTTGGACTCGGGACCTCGACTTTTGGTCTTAAAGCTCAAATTCGCTCAAAATGCACCAAAAACGCATGTTTTTGCATAAACTCCCTTTTTAAGCCTAAATCTGCAATAGTAATGAAAACAAGGGTAAATTAGCAGAATCATGCCTTGAAAGGGTGAGAAAATGGAGAGAAAATCATGCATAAAAATATGCTATCAACATGCAACTGCAAGGCCTAGCCGCTCAATTCCTCCCAGAATATGATGAAAAACGCTTCTTTTTATATTTCCCTCCTAAAAAGCCAAGATCTGTAAAAAAGTGAAGAAACACAGCACCATTAGTAGCATCAAGATCTAAAAAGGCTTCTAAAATGAGGTGAATTTATGCATATTAAGCGCTACATCACTAAACCTTAAACCTCAAATTCATACCTATGGCTTAACCTCAAACCTCATATCTAATTATAACTAATATATATAATTTTAAAATTAATTAACCTATTAATTATTGGTTAAAAATAATTAAATTATATATTTATATAATAAATATAAAATATAAAAAAAATCTGAAAATAGCGACGGGATTTTCCCGTCGCGAAGGCTTTCACCCGTCGATAATGTGCGCTCACAGATTATCGACGGGTTAGTCTTGTCAATAACATGCTTGCAAAAAAGAAAAGTATGCGATGGGAAAAATAATAAAAATCTAATACTTAGTTATCAATAGGATTTTATGTCCGTCAAAATAAGGCTTTTTTTAGTAGTGTATGTATATGTAACTACACTAATAGTATTTTCTACAGTGACATAATTACACTTTAAATTAAAAGTTGCATCACTAATTAACCATTAGATCTATTCAATAGTATAAATTTTATAATTATAAGATCAATAATTTAGTCATTAGTTCTATTCAACGACATTATAACTCAAATAATAAAATTATAAGCACATCACGATAAAATTTTCCTTTATTTTAATACAAAATGTTATATCTGAGAATGAGAGATGCTGATTTGGCAAGCTCCGGCTGATTGTTGCTCCTCGAAACCTAAAAAAAAGGCTTGAGGGGTGCTCCTAGACAGAATATTCTGCCACTCTAGTTAGTTTTCTCCTATGACAAATTATGGAGAGAATATGAAGAGTAAATTACGTAAAAGTTGTGAAAGAGTTATGAAGTTGTTATGTCTAGAGAATTAATATATATTTATACACTTCGATAGTTAGAGTTTGGAGTACCAAATATGGTAGGAGATCTAAGAGTTTAAGGATTTCTATATCAAGTAGGAGTAATATTAAGAGATTTCATTATATTCATTAGTTAGGTCAGACCAAAAAATATTTCATTTCCTACTCGGAGTAGAATTGTTTACTTTGGAGTGTGCAGCAAGTATACTAGCTTCCTTTTCAGTCGTAAGGTGATGGAGTTGACTTTGGTAAGGAAGATTTATGTTCCTTTCCAAGTACATTGTTCTTGTTGAGGTGTATGAACCAAATCTCCACATCGGAAAGAAAAGAGAAATAAAAAACTAAATATAAGAGGAGTGAATCTTTTTAATGAAATGAGACTTTTTGTAAAAAACTATGCGGGTTCAGACCCAAAACGGACAATATCATTTCATTAAAAGAAATTCGGGTGGTTTTTTTTCTCCAATAGTTCTTTCCCAAATGGGTTTATACGGTGCAATCTGTAAGTCATAAGTCAATAATGGGGCCCTATTGACTGACGTGTTGGGTTACAAAATATTAGCTCGTTATTCTAGAGACTAACGCAAAAAATGTTAATGGTTTGGAAAAAAAATTCTTAACTTTTATTCGATGACACAAAACCATGGTGTCACCTAAAATTACAGCCATACCCGGTGACCATATAATATGCAAACCATTAGCATCAGCCTCTCTATAAATACACCACAAAAATACCCAATATTATACACAAGCCAGTTCTCCTCCATAGGCTCTAGCAAATATTTAATAACTCCAAAATGAATTTCAACTCTTTTGCCCTAGTTTCCTCTATTTTTCTTGCTCACTTTCTCTGTTTAACAAATGCAGCCAATTTCGCTATAACAAACAATTGCCCCTACACGGTTTGGGCCGCAGCAGTCCCTGGTGGGGGTAGGCAGCTCGACCCTAGCCAATCATGGTCCCTAGATGTGAACCCAGGCACGGCAGGTGCTCGCATTTGGCCTCGGACAAACTGCCAGTTCGATGGTGCTGGCCGCGGCCAATGCCAGACCGGTGACTGTGGCGGACTGCTCCAATGCCAAGCCTTTGGCCAGCCACCTAATACGTTGGCAGAATTTGCGCTAAACCAATTCAGCAATTTGGATTTCTTCGACATATCTCTTGTTGATGGGTTCAATGTTCCAATGGATTTTAGCCCAACTTCTAATGGGTGCACGCGTGGCATTAGATGCACTGCTGATATCAACGGGCAGTGCCCGGCCGAATTAAGAGCCCCGGGTGGGTGTAACAACCCATGCACTGTGTTCAAAACGGATCAATATTGTTGCAACAGTGGCAATTGTGGGCCCACAGACTTTTCAAGATTTTTCAAGGATAGATGCCCAGATGCTTACAGCTACCCCAAGGATGACCCCTCCAGCACATTTACTTGCCCTGGTGGCACCAACTACAAGGTTGTCTTCTGCCCATGAAGGAATTCTTGAAATATCAACCTACGGTCCCATATGCCTTTTGGGTTTACTATTAAAAAGGCTACTATATTTACATGTACTCTTTTTATCTTACAAACATAAAAATATAGAGAAATTTATTCCTCTCTACTTTATCATTAGTTTGTTAAATAGTATTATATCTACAATATCAATGTGGCTTGTGTAATCACATATTGCAATAAATAAAAAATACTCATGTTATCTAACAAATCTGTAAATAATACTTTTAATTATAATTATATAGTTATATATATTAACAACAATAAAATATATTGATTAATAGGTAGTTACTAATTTATAAGTTATCATTATACCTAAAATAATTAAATAAATATTTATCGTAAACTTAAACTCCTTAAACCTTAAAGTTAAATTAATTTTTCAATTAATAACAAATGAATGAGATTAAATTTGTGTAACCTAATAAACTGATGTAAAATTTTATGCAAGATCTCACTCATGGATCTTTAATACGAGTGACGAATGTTGATGAAGTTGATATAATTAAGAAAATTAAATAAAAAATCATGTTATAGCAAAAAAAAAGCCAAAAGTTATGGATTAGATGAGATACATAAATCTCCTAACGTTATAGTCATCCTTATATAATAAAAGATATTTTAAAATTGGAATAGTTTATTTATTTATAATAGTAATAATAGTTTCATGACTAATAACTATTACTACTATTATTATTATAATCCAATAAATTAAGAAAGCATATTTTTTTTTCAAAAGATAACAAAATATGATATGATTACGAAAAGAAGAAAAAAAATAAAGGACAAATACAGTAACAAAATTCTCACTTTTATTAAATTATAATCACAATTATTTTTAGACTATTTTTTAAATTATTATTATTATTGTTTTTGTTGTTATTTTCTATTTCATGTATTTCCATTATTAGAATAAGAACTAGAAAATAAATATGAGAGAAAAGAAAAAAAAACAAAGTGGAAAGTGATAATTCTATTTAGTTAAAATAAAAAATCTATAAAAAATATGTAAAATAAATAAGAAATTATCTTGCCTCAATAAAATACTTTTCAATAATAAAAAAAACTATGAAATCCTTTTTATAACGTATTATTTTTAAAATATATATACATAAATATTAAATTATTTAAGTTTGATTTCGTAAAATTTGTAATGATAAGGAATTATTTTTCCTTATCTAATTAAGTGATTTTTTTCATACATAAACATGAAGAAAAATAGTTTGTACATTTATTTAAATCATAATTTTTAATTAAATATTAAACTTAATTTTTTATTGAGTTCGAATCTTTAAAGAAAAATTCATTAGCGGTTGTTTTTAAATAATTACATAATTATTTACAATATTTGGAGAACTTAAATAAAAACAATATGAAACATCATTTTAAACATTTAAATTTTAATGTATAAAAGTAATTTACTTAATTGAGTTAAAATTGTTTTAATTCTAAGAGCTTAAAATTAATTATTTCAAAATTAATACTCCCTCCGGTACGTTTTAAATGACGTTTTAGCATTTTCTTTTACTGTTCCGGAACGTATCTTACGGCGGCCGGAACAGTCACTATTTGAGACAATTTTGCCCCGATTTTTTTCTCGGAAGTACGTTAAGGATTAATGTACGTTCGAAAAAAAGTACGAATTTTTTTGGGGTCAAATAGTGAGTCATTCGGCCTCCTTAATATGTGTTCCCTACTGAATATTGGGATGCGAGGAAGTCATTTAATTCGTGCCAGAGGGAGTACAAGATTTTTCGGTCGACACTTGCATTAGAACATTAATAACAATACAAATATACTGCCTACAATATAGTTTAAGCACCATAGTAAAAAATTATGTTAATCCTATTTTTGGAGACATTATTAAAAAAATTATATAATACCAAAAATAAATTTGTGTGAAATACTTTTTGTACATAAGTATTATATTTTAATATTTTTAAATAAATCGCCACGTGCCAAAATAACCTAGTAATTATTAAAATTAAAGACAGATTAATTTATTTCCGATCGTAATGTTGAACCGCCATCTATTTTGCTTCTTCGGTTATCTAATATTATATGAAATAAAATAAATAATCTTTTGACAATTGAGCAAGCTTTATTTATACTCTCCTAAAAAAAATCCAAGCCTTGCTCGATTGTTTTCACTTAGAATATCTTGAAAATAATTATGAAAAGTAGAACTACCAAGTAATAATTAAATCAAGCTTGTTATGCGCCTTGGACTTCTCCTATTGGATAAGAAATTTGTCTTCATAAAAATCCAATGCTCAAAACTTGATTATAGTTAATTTTGGATCAATATCACAACCACTTGTTACACCAATCAATATTGAGTACTATTGTCGAAAATTATTACAAAACAATCAATTGGTACCAAGACAATTTCCACGAAATTTCTTCATTGTACAAATTTCCACAAGGCTTTACAAAAACTTAATGTGTGACACTATTTCAAGCATGGGGACTAACTCGACCGAGGACTAGTCTGCAAGTCAAGGTCGCCGGGACTAGTCTGCAAGTCTGGTTGGAAAATTAATGCTTCCAATAACCATCAACTACGAACTAGTGCGCGGATAATTTCCTCATTGCCGGTCTCTAATTGACGTTCAGCTAAAGGATGGCTTCTAGGCTCTTAAAGATTACCTCTTGAAGGTTGTTTTTAATTTTTGTTTCGTTGCCCTAATATACTTTTTGGTAGTTACTGTTTTGATTATACTCTCTTGATAATTCGAGGGAAAAAAAAGACTCAATTTTTTGTACTTGCTTTTCTATTTTCTATTCATTATGGGTGGTTTGATTTATGGAATTATGGAGAAATTAAATAAGAAATTCATAGTAATTCCTAGTAGTTTGGTGTATAATTTATCCTTTTTAGGTCATAATAAGATGCTATTCTAAGTTTATTGGGTGAAAAGTGATCTTGTACTTACTAGATTGGCCACTAAAAAAAGTACAATGATATATACTAGTAGGTAATTTCTTTATATAGTTACGAGAATAATGGTTCAGCCGCCTGATTATGTTTGGTTTATTACAAATGTTACATTCTTTGAACTCCTAATGTTTATTACAAAAATGGAAAAGAAATTCCTTGAGAGGAGTTCAAGATTGTCGTGATAAAAATAATTACCATTTACTTTTATTATTTTTATAATTAAAAAATCCTAATTTACTTAACTTCCCTAATTTGCAACAAAAAAAAGTTCCTTATTTAGTTAAACTTTCTAATTTCATGATTTTACTACCAAGATTATGTTGAGATGTGCGAACAAAAATACCGTATTGAAAAGATAAAATAAATAAAAAGTAAATATGAGGAGTTGTTCTCTTACTGGAATGAGACATTTTGGAAAAATCGTGAGAGCTAAGATAAAACATGGACATTATCATTTCATGTAGAGAGAATGGAGGCTTTTATTTCTCCAATAATTGGTAGCGAAGCTGAACTTAATTAGCCCAAATTGTGGGCATTGTGGTATATAGTTCGAGGATGAGAGAGTTGATCTCCTACTGAAATGTGGTATTTTGACAAAAATCCTAAAGGCTCAAGCCCTAAACGAATATTGCAGAGAGATTGCGAACTTTTATTTCTCCAACAAATTATTATAGAATATTTGATTTTCCAAATCAACACATCAAGAAGTTTTTTTTTTATAAATTTAGTCCAAACAAAATTTTAAGATTTCTCTTTGAGAAATTTCAAAAAATGTTGAATTTATTTCGCAATTAAATATATGTTCAAATATTTAATATTGAAATGGAATTAAAATTATAACTTTGTGACGCACATCATAACTTTTATTGTTTTTTATAACTATATATATCACTATAAAATGAAGCCTTATAACGACAGAAAAATCTCATTAATATAATGTAAAATTCGTCGGTAACATACATTACCGATGGTCACTCGTCGATACAGAAGACGTCGTAAACGCGTCTCATTTACGGATTTTTTCGTCCATAGACTGTCGACAAACAATGCTCGTCGATAATTAGGAGAATACTTGGCTTGTCGATAGAATGTGCATGAAACACAAATTATCTATGGTCCCAGCCTATCGATAAGCACGTACTTGTTCTCGATAATCAGGAGAATGCTTGGCTCGTCGATAAAATGTGCATGAATCATGCAAATTATTGAAACTTGAAAGGCCCAGCCCGTCGATAAACGCGTACTTATGCATCGACGGGAGTGCACCTGTCAATACTTTCTGTGTTTTTTTTAAAATTAAATCCCTTCCCCATCCCCAGAATACTTTGCCACCAGACCAAGGGTAATATTTTGATATATATGTATTTCCGTTAATTTGTTTTATATTACCATTTTTAATAAAAAATTAAATATGTCTATTTTCCTGATTTTATGTGTTAGACTGAAATCTATAATTATTTTACCATTTTAATATTTCAACTAGTACATAAAATTTAGTTTAATTGAAATTTTTTTCTGATAACAATTGTCACAAATATATAACAATTTTTTATTAAACCAAAAAAAACTTAATAATTCTTTATAGAGAAAAAATATATGCAATAATATTTTGAATAATTTATATATAATCTATGCCCTTACGTAATAAAATTAATTAATATTACTATACCACGTTTCTATAGGAGCTAGAGGTGTCGGAGCTACTGCAATCAGATATGGAGGAGAGACAACGGAGGATGGGTTGTTGAGTTGTTACGAGAGGGTGGAGAAGTCGAAAATGGTGATGGAGTCGGCGGTTTAAATGATGATGGGAACTATTCAGCAGCCTTTCTAATTGGAAGGCAAGCAATTTCTATGTGCATTTGTGAGATGGTGATGGTACAAAGAGGGGAGGGGAGGATGGGTTCAATTATTTGGTTAATTAATTTATTAAATATATTTCTTCTCATATTTATTTTTATTTTTTAAAATTTGTTAATAATCCCACGTCATCATTAGGGTGTAAGGAGTGACGGCAATTTTTTTTTCATGTCAGTTTTTAAATTTCTAAGTCAGCAAAAATTAAGGTTTTTTAAGGAGTGATCAAATAAATTTAGAGGTAATTTTAAATTAGGGTGTAGTTTGACAAAATTGACGTGAAGTTTAAATTGAACAAAATACAAACTAAGGTGTCATCCGAATACAAACTAGGAAGCTTGATTTGCAATTAGTTATTGGTATATTTGATTTCCATAATTATTTCCAAGATATTTCTAAGTGACAAGAATCGACCAAGGTTTAGAAAAGAAGATTCTATGGAGAGAGCTATGGGTGGAGCTTAGTGTCCTAAGATTATTTGGTTTGTTTCATACAGTTATAGGCAGTCAAGGAAGCGAAAGAGATGGCGGTTCGACATCACGATCAGAGGCAACGATCGAGGAAGCTATCTTGAGGGAAAGCAACCAAGATTGGTTACCATCCTTCAAGCATCACAGGAGGATGCTGCTGGTTCAATAGCTAGAAAGAAAGAAAACATAATATGACTAGAAGTATGCAAGGCCAAATCCTAGGTCGAGTAGGACTTGGCTTTCTGATTGAGCTTAATTTGTGTTAGTTTTACCACTATTTTCATGCATCTTGAATGGTGATTTTTGCAAAAAACAGTCCTGAAGAGCAAAAATAGAAAAGGGGGCAGAAAAGGGTTATTTTTGGGCAGAATGGAGCAAACACCTTTCTTGACCACTCTCTTGGCCAAGAGGAGCCGTTTGGGGTGAGCCGTTTGGGGTGGCAGGAGATTCTGTCTTTCCGAGCGATACTTGCAAAAGATGTCTAATGCGATTATGATTGCTGGTCTTATCTGCAGAAGAGTTGAAGTGACATCCTTCCTTCTTTATCTCAGCTTTATAGACTTCTAATCGGAGAGTAAGAGTTATTAAATACAATTAGAGTTTAATTAATATTTTTTTTTTTTTTAGAGATATTATTAAGGGAGGAAACTATATATAGTCTCCCTAGGGTTTTAGAGGAAGATGACCATAACGTCCAGCAACCTCTCTTCTCTTTTCTCTGGTTTTGAACTTGTTTCTCCTGTCGTCTTCAATCTTAAAGACGCAGTGGTTTTATATTTAAACGGTTTTATTGTTTTCTTTATTCTTCTTGTTTTTCTCTAGCTAACCTTTTTTTATTCCTGGTAAAGGCAATTAAAGTTATGATTCTAAGTATTTGTCAGATCTAAATTGCTCTTCTTAATTTCTATGTGTGCATATATTTATTTTCTAAAATACTTGAGCACTTTTCATATTAGGTTTATGTCTGATCAAGCTAGATTTTAATATAAAACCGTCATTTTTTTTTGTTATGGCAACCCTTGTTTGGGCCATTTACGGACCAAGAGGATCGAAGTAGACAAACTAGCGCTAAAGGATTTACCGCAAACTAGCCCTGAGTAAGCTAGTAGAGAATTGTATTTAGGTTGAAGCCCCGATTGACAACCGAGGTGCCAAGATTTAAATTTGTCTTCCCCTATTCAACAATCAATCAATTTTAATAAACCCTTTAACCAACAAGGTGCGTTGATTAGGAATCATCTCTAAGGGTACCTGAGATGGTTTTGAAACAGGAGGGAAGTAGGAGTCATAAGCGTACATTGATTCTATAGCAATTCTGTAGACTAGAAAGAAATATTTGTGCATCAATGATCGAATACTTATGAATCATAACTTGCTTTAGCCTTTACTAGAATTTTTTTTCTTCTTTTGATTGTTCGTTCTTGACCTGTTTCTTGGCCAAGAATAATATTCCTGGCCTGTTTCTTTTTATTTGCCTTTTCAATTCTTAGTTTTAAAACAAAAACTATCATTCACCTAAGTGTTTAAATCTGATCTTTTTATCTTATTTTAAGTCTACCCATTCTTTGTGGATTGAATATCTTACTACTATTTGCAATCTTTTGTAGGTATTGATAAGTTGTATTTATTTTTTTACGGACTCGACACCCATCACTTTCCTACTTGGTCAACAACTCCTAGGCTAAATAGGACTAGGACTCCTACTTAGCCGATGACTCACAATCCAACTCCAACATGGATTTGGATTTAAAATGACTCAAAATAAATGATTGTTTCCTAATCCATAAAGGACAAGGATTTCAATCAAAAAATCTAGAATTTCTAAAATTATTACAAGTCTTGTATAGAATAGGTGAAAGATATGGAAAAAGTTGCAAACAACCCTCTTTCATACTATTGTAGTACAAGCGTCATTTTTGAGTCTTCAAGTACTCCAATTGGCGTCTATTGAACTAACAGTGTTCTCATGTGATGCTTGAAGGATGGTGACCAATCTTGGTTGCTTTCCCTCAAGATAGCTTCCTCGATTGTTGCTTTCTATCGTGATGTCGAACCGATATCTCTTTCGCCTCATCGGTTGCCTATAACTGTATGAAATAAACCAAATAATTTTAGAACACTTGAATAACCTACATCCATAGCTCTCTCCGTAGAATTTTCTTTTCCAAGCCTCGCTCGATTCTTGCCACTTAAGAATAACTTGGAAATAATTATGGAAATCAAATATACCAATAACTAATTGCAAGTCAAGCTTCCTACATCTAGTGGACTTCTCTTCTTAAATAACAAACTTTTCTTCATAAAAGTCAAATGTTCGAAGCTTATTTGTCAATAATCCCAAGTCTGCCGCTGAGGGTGTTCCCAAGATGTTGGACGGTGATGTGAATCTTTTTGGCGGAACCATGAAGATGTCTACAAACAAGCTGAATGTGTTTGATTCCTAAGATCAAGAGTAAGGTGAGGTGCACATACATAGCAGGAGTGCTACTAAGGTTCTTTCATAATGAGGTTTAATATTGAGAGCTTTGCCATTGTGGGGGATGATAACTCCATGTTGGTAGTTGATTCGAGTCTTTCTGACAAGCTTTTGTCTATTTTGCATTTCTGGCGGGATTGCAAACATAGGTTCTTTAGGAGTTACCATTAGTTATGGGAATAACCGCTGCAGTGGCGTTCCAGCTGGTGATTCTGCTATGCAATCTATGAAAGTCTTTTAGTTACTTTCCTTCGTAGGATATCAGGTATCCTTCATGGACTTGACATTGAATTTCTCATTAAAGCGTGTTATATTGTTCCGGTGGAATAAGAGCTTTCTCTCTACTTCCGACTATACTTGTCATTTGTCTTGAAAATTAGATAATTCTTCTGTTTCGTGTGGCGGTCAAGAACGCAGCTAAAATGTGGCGACCAGGATCGCAACTAAAGATGGCGGCCAAGATGGAAACTAGGGATGGCTGTCAGGATGTCAGTTCTTTAGGTATTCCGGGGAGTGAACACTCTTAACAATCCACATGGATCATGATTCTGGGTTTTTGAACCTCCTGGAAGTTTTGTGATCTGACTGAAAGAAGGTTCTGTTGTCAAGCAGGCCTATGATCTCTCTACAGAAAAGTGGAGACTCCAATGGAGAGAACATCAGTCTTAGATCGTTAATTTTGGCGATGAAGTTCTAAGTGATTCTTTAACTTCTTCTTGAATAGTCATGAGTCTGACGATGGTTCTTCTAGGCTTATTACTGCTAGTTAAGCAATTGAGAGATCTCGTTGCGAGCTTCTAGAATCTAGCGATCTGCTAGGATTTGGCCAAACAATTGTAACAGAGTGACTCTTATCACCGATGCTAGGAGCGTGTAAATGAGATCTGAATTTTTTTAGAGTTGCGTATCATTTAAATGGAGTTTGGGGGCGATCTGGTGGATCTTCCTTTTGTCATATGTTGTTATGATTGGAGACCCGTAACCTTATTCGTATGGGGACCAATATGATTTTCTCCATGAAGGGCAACGTGGTGTTGATATTGTGGATCTCAACCTTGTTGGTATGTTGATTCAGCAACTCATGTCTGATCGAGTTGATGTTACTTTTGGTGAATCTATCTTACCTAGATCTGCCAAATTCGTGTGTGCCAGACTTGGATCTGCGACTTTCAGGTTTCAAGGAGCTTGCAGAACTCCTTGATTTTTCTGCGAAAGATTGTTACAAGAATAAAATATGAAAGGAGTTTAATCATGTTTTCGATACTTGTTTGGCGATTCATAAAAATGAGTATTTTTTTCGTTGTTGACTCTTTCTGTCTTTAGTATCTTTGCCCCCAACATGATCGTTCTACCTAATGATAGAATTTTCTTCATCACGTCAGATTAGATATTGTTCTTGTAACTGCTAAACACAATTGATAAAGATCCCCTTCTTCTAGCGTCAAATGTTGAGCCACGAAAAATATCTCATCGTGAGACGCGTAATAAATAAGATATTAGTAAATAATCTCATAAGAATTGTACAAAGTATTTGAGAGTAAGAGTTATGGAGTATTTCTGATGAACTAGCTTCCTGGCAGATCGGCAGATTCGGCTATGAAGGATCTGTGACCTTGAGGATATTCTAAGAAGATATATCATGAAACCTGGGGAAAGCTGACAAGATCCTCAGGCTTGCCAATCTTTTCCTCCACGCATCAAAGAAAGAAAACACCATTGGGGCCACTACGATGCTCAAGTTAGATAGTAATTGAGGTGGTTTACATGCTAGGTGTCGCATTGTGGGCGTACCTTATGATGGAGATGACCCATGATATTTATAGTGCTTAGTAGCAATTTGGAGAAGTTTGCCAACATGGCGGTAGAGTTGGAGTAGGATTCTACCAACTTGGTGGCAAAACCCGAGGTGTATAAAGTACCCTTGTTAGAATAGGATAGTAGCTCATTAGAAGATGTATCTTATCCCTTAGATTTGTAGATGGAGGGTTCGATCCATTCTAGGATACTAGTTGCTGAATCCTAGTAGTACGAGGAGTCTAGTGATCCTGAGCTTCTTTACATAATTGAGCAAATAAAAACTGATATATCATGCTTTTTCTTATAGCCGGAGGTGGAATTCGAATATGAGTAAAACTCTTTACTAGTATTTTTACCACCAACAAAACAATGTTCTACATTAGCCATATATTTCATGTTTGAGAAAAAAAATTTGTGGTGTTATATTGTTAAGTGTTGCTACCCGATTTTTAACTTACGTCACAATTTTTTTTATTTTTATTGTTTATCATACTAATAGCTCGTCTACGTCAAATTTCTATCGATTTTTGATCGTGGACTATTTGTTTAAAATTGCTTGCTGTTTTCACGGGTTTGAGTTGCTGCCATGTTTGGGGTTTTATTGGGTTTGATTTGAGCGAGTTTTAAGGGTTGAGTCTCACCTTGGTCGCCGGCCATGGCGCCGACGACGTGAGAAGGAAGAAGAAGGAGTGTACTGGGCGGAAATTTAAGGAAAGAAAGGTTGTTTTAATTAAAATTTTGGGCTTGGATTTATTCCAAGCCCATTTTTTGTTGTCCAAAAATCAGAAGATGAGCCTAAGCCCGGCCCATTAAATTTTTTCGTATGTTTAAAACACCGCATTATTTTTGTGCTTTATTTAAATATTCGTATGCCATGATTATTTATTTATGCCATGTGTCGCACCCCCTTTTTTGGATTTTTGCGCGACGCGGGTTTGGGACGAGATGTGAGATGAAATCAGACTCATCTCACATAATGCAATGAAGTCGCCACCCTATTTTGTTTCTAGATTTAGGGAACCTAATGTCATGGAATAAAAATAAAAAAAGCTAAGGCAAATTGGGTCTGAACCCGAGAACAGCGGTTCGGGGTCGTATTATGGACTCAGGAAGGTGTTAGGCACCCGAGTCACATGCAAAAAGGTTACCAGATAAAAGAGGTGTTTAAAATCATGTTTGAAAAATAAAAGTCCTACTTTAGTGATCATGCCCAATGAATTAATAAAATTCTAACAATTTTAAATATTCATGTATATATGCATATGTGCGGAAAAAGCGTGAAATAAATAAAAGAGTAAGAAAGGCGTACTTGTGAAGGGCATCGATTGATTTGCCCTACAAAGTCGAGATTATTAGTTCAGAAAAATGATAGTCAAAAAATAGATAAATATTTAACGACTTATTGCGAGTGAAATAATTAATTTAGCAATTACATGCGAGCAGAATAGTTATTTAGGCATTCGAAGGCATGCAAAAATAATTAGTTAAATGGTACGAACATACGGATAATCGGCATCGGAATTATCGTACGTAAGCGAAATAATTATTTGTTGACGATTAGACGCAAGCAAAATAATTAGACATGCAAAAACATATGAAAATAAATAAACATGCAAGCGTACGAAAATAAATTAACAGTGCAAGCATACGAAATAATTATTTATCTTTCATCCCATTGCGTTTATTTTTCGTACTAATTTTTCGTATGCTTGTACTGTTTATTTATTTTCATATGCTAATATGATAATAACAAGTTTGACTTCTACATAATAAATTCCACGGAAGCAAATCCATTATCCATAAGGTTACTTGTCAAAGCCAAACACCGGATATTCTTTCTATATGCTACTGCCTAACACTACAGACTATATTAATTAACCAAATTAATTATAACTAAACCTTATCTTTTTTTTTGAAAGGGCAACTAAACCTTATCTTTGCATACCTTCAATTAGTCATTCGGTTTTGGAATGACCTGAATTTTTTGTCTTAATTTTGTTTAAAAATAAAAAATACATAAATATATGCAGAAATTTCAGATAAATAACGTATAAATATTTTATTGATTGAATGATTGTTGGTGTGGCCCGTGAGATGCGGCAACGAGAAATGAAATTGCTGATGTCATGCCTAAAGAATCAAACGCTAGCGCAAGAGACTTTTCTTTCCCCGTTGTTTGTTTCTCCATTCATATCATTAATTAGATTGTTTGTGTCATCTGCTTCTAGTTCATACACTTCTTTGTCCAATTCAAATAAAAGTAAGTCAAAGTTGGAAAGTAACACAGGTCTAGGTTCTTAGTATTACTCGTAAAAAAATGTTGGTATATATTTTAACGATTTATACTTTTATTAATAAAAATTATTATTATATTTAGTATATATCATCATTTTGTACCATTAGACTTTACAGAAAAGTCAAATTAAAATTGAAATTATTATTTAAAATTTGTCGGTCAAAATATTTATATACATGTATATTAATTAATTATTTCGTTAACTAGCTATATATATATATATATCTAATTTTATTCTAAAAATATATATAATATTTTTTATATATTGACGTTAGCCCACCTAAGAATTTTTTTTTTTGCTCCGCCTTTACGTGAGGGAGGATTGGTTGTCCTTCCTCAACCTTATATTTAATTGTCAATTGAGGTTTTTTTCCGAGGTGATAATTAAACTGAATATTACTCGACATCACACCATAAATGTGATGAATGTTAATTGTGAGTTTTTTATAAATTCAAGCTGAATTTTTCACAAGACTAAAAAAGAAAGAAGAGAGAAATGTTTTTCTTGTTTTTTTTTATTTGTTTGTATTCCATGTAATAAGATATGGTCTTTCATGAATTGTAGACTCCCTTCCATGACTTGTATCCAAGTCAAGCCAAAACATAGCAGTCACACTATCTCAAAAGAAAACAAAATTAATCACAAAAATGACATAATGACAATGTCATGCAACAAATCTACACTCCACCCAAACTCCTATATAAACCCCTTGAGAGATGTCCTAACAACCTCACATTCACAAAATGAAACATGGTACTAAAAAAACCCTTAAACACCTTGCAATCTTTTCCTTCCTTGTCGCCTCCCTTTGCTTCAATTTCGCCAATGCTGCCCGATTCGACATAACAAACAGGTGCCCTTACACCGTTTGGGCTGCCGCGTCTCCCGGTGGAGGCAGGCAGCTCAACCGTGGCCAGACATGGACCATCAATGTTGCCCCGGGCACCACCCAGGCGCGCATTTGGGGTCGAACCAATTGCAAATTCGACGCTTCAGGTCGAGGAAGATGCCAAACCGGAGACTGCAACGGTCAATTAATGTGCAAAGGGTACGGTTCACCCCCTAACACCTTAGCAGAATTCGCATTGGAACAATTCGCAAACCAAGATTTTATCGACATCTCCAACATAGATGGGTTCAATATTCCTATGGAATTCAGCTCCGCTTCGAGCAGCTGCAGCCGTGTTATTAAATGCGCGGCTGATATCGTTGGTCAGTGCCCAAATCAGCTGAAGGTCCCTGGAGGTTGCAATGGACCCTGCCCTGTTTTTAAAACAGAGGAACATTGTTGCAATTCTGGGAAATGTGCTCCTACAAATTTCTCTAGGTTTTTCAAACAAAGGTGCCCAGATGCTTATAGCTACCCTAAGGATGACCCTACAAGCTTGTTCACATGCCCTACTGGAACTAACTATAAGGTCATATTCTGCCCTTGAAGCTATATATCGTACGGATATATGTCGCAAAATTAAGGGTGTTTAATTAATTACTAGTGCAATGTGTGGAAAATAAGATGGGAGCTTCTTCAAAGCTCCTTAATTAGCTAAGCACATGTAGTGATTGTGATTGTGCTTGTGCACTCCATCATTTACTTTGAATTAACAATAAATATTGTTCTTCAAAATTATGCAGAAATAAAATGAATGAACGTTGCTTATTTATTATACATGTACGGATTTACTATAATTTTTTTAAAAAAAAATAGTTATATTATTAATTATCATTACAATATCAAGGATCGAACTCATTATTTATGTCATAAAAATATGTACTAACCAATTGAACTATTTTTACCGGACTATTTTTACATAACTATATATAGTAAATTCATGTACTGACATGTCACATGACACGTATATCAGAGACGGATCCAGAAATTATTTTCAGGGGGGCGAGGGTTCGGGGGCAGCGCCCCCGAATTTTTTTTTTAGTATTTTAAAGGGAAAGCAAGCGAGTTGAACGAAAAAATGAACAAATGCTTAAGAGTATTTGTATCCGTTACTAAATAACAGATATTTAGATAAACTTAAAGAAATTTTTTTTGGAGTATTTTAAAGGGAAAGCAAGCGAGCTGAACGAAAAAATGAACAAATGTTTAAGAGTATTTGTATCCGTCACTAAATAACAAATATTTAGATAAACTTAAAAAAAAAAATTTTTTTTTAGTATTTTAAAAGGAAAGCAAGCGAGCTGAACGAAAAAATGAACAAATGCTTAAGAGTATTTGTATCTTTCACTAAATAACAAATAGCAGAGATTTGGTTTCTTTAGTCTGAAAAACTAACAAAATTTACAGCCCATGTATGTACTAAAGAAAAGATATTTCTATGACTAATTTAACAAAATATGGCCAATGGACAACAATTTACCAGTAAAAGATATTCTGCAGCTACCAAATATCATTCAATTCGACGTAAGAAAATCTCACAAATAAAAAGCCCAATACAAATTTTTTTCATCAGCGCCCACCCTCGCCTGGGCTGGATCCGTCCTTGACGTATATTACGTCATTATATTCTGACATGCTATGTAACTAAAGTTAAATTGTAATGGTTTTGTGAGTATAAAATTTCAACTAAAACAAAAAAAACTATAAGGTCTAAATTAATTGGATCATTGTTCATGTATATTAAAAACCCAACTATAATTTTATTGTGTTGTAAGTTGTATAGTAGATTTTTATCTACAACAATATAGATAATTTTATTAAAAATATATATATGGTAAAAATACATAATTAATTGGATCATTGTTTTATTTTACTTTGCCAGTATAATTATGGTTGTGTTTGTAATTTTACTATTTTAGGTAAAATTTCTAAAATATTAAAATTGAACTAAGATAAAAATCATGCTGGAGAAATATTGCTAGTAACCCAATATGCAATTTAGGTTTATATGCTGCCTAGAAAAATAAATTCAAATTTAAGTTTGAAAATATTAAATCTGAAAAAATTAAAGGAGAGTATTAATTGGAACAAATTGTACGCTGCAACCAAATATGCAATTTTTTTGGATAAACATGAGCTAAAAAGGTTATTAAAATATATTTATGCTTTAATCTTTTCTGGATCGATCTATTTTGATTTAATCTTTTTTGAACCAAACAAAACAAATAAAAGCAAAAATCTCAGCAAAACAGACTAAGATAGCATATTAAATTAAGACAGTACCAACAAAACAATTATTAGATAAAAATGAGAATCAAGTGGCATATATTATAATGTTTGGTTCTATATAATAATTTACATTAAAAAAGCTGGCAATATACGACCACTATAGTTTTATACAATTATTCATTTAACTAATAATGGCATGGTGACTAACACACCACGAAAGTGACACTATCGATCAGTCCACATAATTGATAAGATGGCATGCCACATGTGTTTGGCTTTACGGTACAAGATGGCGCGATTAAAAAAACTAGTTCGCAAAACCTTAAAATATACTAGCAAGTTGCATTCCAGTGTAGCAATTAGGACTTAGGAACGCACCAAGTTGTACCTAATATCCAATTAGCATATTCTGCTACCTCAGCTTGAAATACTCTTTAAGATACTAACTTGTATTAGTATATGTATCAAAATTTCACTTAAAATTACGATGCATGTCACACATAAATATTAATATCGTTTAATTTTAACGCAAAATGAACTAAAATGAGTTATTGTTTTATTTTTATATTAAATACTATTGATAAATAAATTAAAAAAATCAACAATAAAAATAGAATGGATGTCAATTTCAATTCATTCTGTGTTAAAATTGAATGAATTAATGTACACGTGTGGTGTGCTTCAGTTAAAATTAATGAGATTCGTGGACAGAGTACTGAAATTATCTAATTGAAGAAAGTTCAACGATTCAATTAGATAATGACTTAAAAAATTATGTATACTTTAATGACTTTAGCGTCTTTTTACCACCTAATTACATTATCTTTTAGGGCAAAAAACAGATTGACACCCAGTTTTTACTAGAAAATATAGATTGGCACCCACCTTTTGTAATTGATCAATTTGGCACTCAAGCTTTCTCCGTTAGACAATTTACCACCTAACGATTTCTCCGTTAAACAATTAAACCACTGTGCAACTCAATTTTGACTAACGGTGTTAAATAATTGACACGTGACCGTTATCTGCCACGTCAGCATTTTAAAAAATATAAAAATTGAAAAAATAAGGAGAAAATCATAAATTTTTTATAAAAAATCCAGAAAATATAAATTTTTTTTAGAAAAGATATAAAAACTTTTAAAAAAATCCATAAAATATATTAAAAAATCCAGAAAATATAAAAAAGTTCAGAAAAATATAAAAAAATCTAGAAAAATGTGGAAAATTTTATAATGTAAAAAAAAAAAAAAATTAAATTATAAATAAAAAATAGGAAATACAAACCAATAGAATTTTTTAAAAAAAATTGGACACTCCGTAGAGTGTAAAAATATATTATTTTTAAATATTTTATTATAATTTTTATTTTAAAATAAAATACCTTAAAAATAGAAAAATATAAGAAGAAAAAAATAAAAAATAAAAAAACACACTCCGTATAGATGTTAGAAATGCTAACTTCACCCCTCCACATCTCATTTTTTTAGTTTCTCTTTTAGGATAGTAAGTTTGTTGAAGGGATTGAAGAAGAAACTGAAAAGGATTTTGTCCATTTTTTTACATTATAATTTTTTCCTCTTTTTATTTTTATATATTTTTCTGGATTTTTTTATATTGTTCTGAATTTTTTTTACATTTTCTCAATTTTTAAGATTTTCTCCCTATTTTTTCAATTTTTAAGATTTTCTCCACATCATTAGACAATTTTAAATGGATTGTATTTCCTATTTTTTATTTATAATTTTTAGAAAACATATATTTTTTTACATTAGAATTTTTTCCATATTTTTCTGAACTTTTTTATATTTTCTGAATTTTTTAAAAAAGTTTTTTATATTTTTTCTGAATTTTTTTATATTTTCTGAATTTTTTTAATTTTTAAAAGATTTTCTCCCTATTTTTTCAAATTTTATATTTTTTTAAATGCTGACGTGGCATGTCACATCAGCAGATAACGGTCACATATTAATTATTTAACACCGTTAGTCAAAATTGAGTTGCATAGTGGTTTAATTGTCTAACGGAGAAAATGTTGGGTACTAATTTGTCTAACGGAGAAAGCTTGGGTGCCAAATTGGTCAATTGCAAAAGGTGAGTGTCAATCAGTATTTTCTAGTAAAAGCTGAGTGTCAATCTGTCTTTTAATTAGATTTAGACTTTTAGTAAAGTAATAACTTGATTTTTTCCACTTTTATAAAAGAAATAAATACATATATAAAATAATATACTTTCAAGATGCTGCTGTAATTTGACTTTTGTAGATTTTCTAACATAAATTTCAAGCCTCCTTCTTTTTCTTTCTGAACAGCAAGTTGGCAAACAGTGCCCAGTGACAAGTCGCTAATAATCTTGGACAAGTTGGTCACATAACATGTGATTTTATTATACAGGCTAAACGAGTCTAGTTCCAGATACAATTTATACGAAATAGGAATGAGACTGACTAAAAGGTTTCATTTATTAGTCGGGTTTGGACTAGATCCAGCATGGATTTCAATTTCTAGGTGTAAGTGATCCCGAACCGGAATTTGTCTTCAAGTTTCATTTTATCACCGGCTATTTAAGTATAAAAGTTTAATTTTTTTTCATTTTCTTTATATTAAAAGAGAGATTTTAAATCTAAAAAAATTATTTTTCATTCTATATAACATAAATCGAAACTATGAACTATATATTATAAACAAAACATGCATTTGCTAGTTATAGTGCAACTTCATTATGTGTCAAGTTTTAATGTTATTCTAATAATTGATTTATTTGGTACTCTTAGAAATTTTATATTCCTAATAAGTACCAAATTAATAAAATTTACTGTATAGAAATATGAAATTAGCACAAATCGACACACAAATTAGCAAATTAATTTAAAACTTCGAGTACAATACACTTACACTTATACTTTTTTTTGGAAGGGAAACACTTACACTTTACACTAGCTAGACTCTAGAGATGTTAGAGTAGGCAAGTAGGGCGCCTCACATTCTTTCGAACATATTTTTCTTACAAAAAAGGAGGAAGAAAAAAGAGTAGCCGCCCACCTTCAGGCTTACTTTGGCACCCAAAAAAGGGCACTTATTATAAATTATAATTACAAACAACGACCACTTGTTATAAATTTATGATTTTAAAGAATGGGCCAAAAGCCGCCTTACCCCTATAAGTAGTGTAGCCTTAATCAGTGTAAATAAAATCTATAAACATTGCACATTTACAACCATGAGCTACTTAGCCAAATTTCTCATCTCCTCCTGCCTCATCTCCACCTTGTTCATCTCCACCGATGCGGCCGTCTTCGAAATCCACAACAACTGTCCCTATGTGGTGTGGGCTGCGGGCTCACCCGGTGGTGGCCGCCGCCTAGAGCGTGGGCAATCGTGGTGGATGTGGCAGCCTCCTGGTACAAAAATGGCACGTATTTGGGGTCGCACGAATTGCAATTTCGACGGGAGTGGGAGGGGTCATTGCCAAACCGGGGATTGTGGGGGTGCCCTAGAGTGTCGTGGTTGGGGTAACCCTCCTAATACTCTAGCAGAGTATGCCCTTAATCAGTATGGTAGCTTGGATTTCTATGACATTTCCAATATTGACGGATTTAATATCCCTATGGAATTCGGCCCAACAGGTGGTCATACCGATAAGTGTCGTCAACTTGTGTGCGCTGCTGATATTAATGGGCAGTGTCCGGGTCCATTAAGGACACCGGGTGGGTGTAATAACCCATGTACCGTTTTCAAAACTAATGAATATTGTTGTACAAATGGGTATGGGAGTTGCGGTCCCACCAACTATTCGAGATTTTTTAAGGAGAGGTGCCCTACATCTTACAGTTACCCTCAAGATGACCCTACAAGCACATTTACATGCCCCGCCGGTACTAATTATAAGATCATGTTTTGCCCATGGGGATCTTCTCATTCAGATTCAAATTCGACGTCGGACCCCTTGAAGATGGTAGTGGAGAGGAGTATTGAGTAAGATATCCCCATTTCCGCGTCCTACGTTTTTTATTGTTTATTTTTAATAAGTTGAGGTAAAATTCAAACTTGAATTTCTATTATTACCTTTAATCTACAAGTCGTAAATTTTAAAGCTTATTTTATTTTATTTTTTGTGATTGCAATATATAGCTTTGAATAGCTGTGAGTTGTGCAATAATAACAAAGCTATATATATATACGTGTAGTGGAATGTATTTCTTTTCTTTCAATATTAAATGGAAATGAAACTTGGTGTGTGTCAGTCATACTGTTTTACATTAAATTATTTTGTTTCTTAATTTTTATTTTAGTAGCTAGACATATCTTTAATCTCCACTGTTTGCGCCTCCGGCTATATTAGATAAGTAGGCTATCCGGTCCCGGGTGGATTTCGATTATGATCCTCTTTTTTTATGAAAAAACTACTAAATTGTTAAAGAAATTTGAGGAGCATGTGGTTAATGTGGTTTGAACTTATGACCTCAAGAAAACTATAAATTTAACCATTATAACCAAGATTAATTATTAATATAATGAAGCATAAAGATTTTATATAATATAGAAACGATTCATCCGATTTATAGGTTTGGTTTTTGATTTTTGAATAAAAAAAACCGGACCAAATCTTGTATTTCCAGTTTGGTCACAGTTCGCCCCTTATGGTTTTTTTTGGATTGAATTTGACTGAACCGGTAATTCCGGTTTGATTTGGTTTTTATACATCCCTGATTTTTCATCAAAATAAATTGGAGAAGCGGCCTTAGCCTCTCAATTTTTCTTGTATTCTATCATAGTTATTCGTAAAGTTTCATATTTTTGGGTATTTAGTTATATTTGATCCTTAGATATTCTTCCAAAGTTGATTAGCGTGTAAAAATAAATATTAACAATTTTATATCAATGTAATAAAGTTATTTGAGTTATTTAAATATATTACATTTTAAGGACTATTAGGATAGAATTTAAATAAAATTGAAAGGCTAAAGATGCAAGTATAGTGATAAAAACGTACAAAAAAGTTATTAAAGGATCTTTTTGAGAAATAAAGCATACTTTGGTGTACAAAACTCAATGCCATATGAGAAAGAAGCACGACTTCACCAACTAACTAATCACTCGATTACAATTCTTCCCATTCATGTGAATTCATCGGGAAATTCTATAGTGACGTGCTTATAATGTTATTATTTGAGTTGTAACGTCGTATATAATAGGATATTGATATGTGTCAATCTTTTGAGAAATAATAAATAAATAAATAACTTACACGGTAGAATCTAACAGTTTAACACTAGTTGTAACAAGTTAACATTGATGAACAATCGGCGCTATCATTGCCTATTTTGTAGTTATCATTGCCTATTTTGTATTTAGTCGACAACTCAAACTTGGGATACAATTGATTATATTTGATCTACAATTAGATAGTAACTTTATGAAAAATTGTTGATTACACGCAAGCGATATTTACATTGTCGATTGTATATACAATCAATAACTTGGATTTTTCTCAGAATAAGATAACTTGGATTTGTGATAAGGATGATTTTAATCGATCGTCAATTATAATGTTGTCATATATCATATATGTTGATTATATTTAATCAACGACTATCGTTTATAAATTTATCATGTACTTTTTTTGAAATTCAAATAGATTTAGTGCTACATTTCGTATTTTTCACATTACATTTCATATTTTGATAAAATATTAGTATGAGACTCAAAAATACGAAATCACTCTAAAGTTATGTACTTCAAAATTTATTACGTATTTTTCATCCAATTTAAGTATATTGTTAGACGCATTGCGTATAATTGAAACTACATTTTGTATTTTCCATAGCACAATCAAATGTACATTGATTTGTCAATATATTGTATTTTGAACGATTTTTTTTTTTTGTCAGTACATATATGAGAGAGATTGGAAATGTAGACAAGGTGATTTGAACCTCTTTATACGATATTTTTTAAAAATGAATAATGTGACTTGTTTACCGAATGATGCGTGTTTTTAAACTCAAAATATAGGTCATGATGTTAATTAGCTTTAAAATTTTAAATTTAGAACTTTGTTAAGATATACGGAATCGATCATATAACATATCAAAAATCTTCGAATATCTTCAAACTATTTTATTCTTATATTTTGTGACATGAAATCGTATTGTTAAGTAAAAAAATTATATTTTTTAAAATTTATACTTAAAAATACGAAATTCATGTCAGATTGTGTGTTTCTAAATGTATCTTGTACTTTTTTTGAAATTCAAATAGATTTAGTGCTACATTTCGTACTTTTTGTATTACATTCCATATTTTGATAAAATAAGAGTATGGTACTAAAAAATACGACATTGATTGGTTGTCGAAACCGTAAAAAAAAATTATAATGCAACTTGACACTATACTCATAAAAAAGACTTATAGATAGTGGAAGAGGATTATTCCTCAGGGACAAATGAAATTGAGTCGTATAGTTAACCAAGTATAAAACACAATAAAAATGGGTGGTTTCAAAACCAAAAAAATTGAGATCAAAGATAATTCAGAAATCTAGTACAAGGCCTAGAATAAGAAATAAAACATAAAAGGTAAATAAAAGGGGTTGAACTCAAGGGTTGAGAAAACTCCCGGTGAAGACCTTATGCAAGGTTTCGATATTTAATCAATTGATCAATGATGAAAAAGTAGTCATTTTTAAGCAACCAATTTAAGTATATTGTCTGACACATTTCGTATAATTGAAACTACATTTCGTATTTTTCACAGCACAACCAACTATGTATATTGATTTGTCAATATTGTGTTTTGAACGGAAGAAAAATTATTGTTTCTTTATACGACATTATTTTTTTCTAAATGAAATAATATGACTTGTTTACCAAATGATACGTGTTTTGAAACTTGAAACACAGGGCATGATGTTAATTTTGCCATAAAATTTTAAACTTTAGCATTTTTTTAAAGATATATGAAATCAATCTTATAATAAATGAAAAATCTTCGAATATCTTAAAACTATTTTATTACTGTATTTTGTGACATGAAATCGTATTGTTAAAAAATTCAAAATTCATGTTAGATTTTGGGTTTCTAAATGTATCTTGTAACTATTTTTTGAAATTCAAATAGATTTAGTGCTACATTTCGTACTTTTTGCATTACATTTCATGTTTTGATAAAATACGACTATGATACTAAAAAATACATTAGCATTCTAAAATTGGGCACTTTAAAATTTATTATGTATTTTAAAATTGGATATTGTCTTACACTTTCCGTATAATCGAAACTACAATTCGTATTTTCCTTAGCCCAACCAATAATGTACCTTCATTTGTCAATTGTATTTTGAACAAAAAAAAAGTTTATTGTTTCTCTATACTGTATTATTTTTTAAAATGAAATAATGTGAATTAAAACTATAAAATTTATACTATTAAATTGATTCAATAATTAATTAATGATAAAATATCGTTACGCCCCCTAATTTGTGGCCAAGCAAAGCAAACCCTTTTTTTCCTTTTGTCCTTAATTGCCGAAATTGTCCGCAGCTGCATCTTGTACCCACTGTCCTCGTCAGTCGTCTTGTCGCTGAATATTTTATTCATTCTCCTCCTAAACAATCATACCCTGAAAGGGATAGATCCGATCCCAGATCTTTGAGCTTTTCCTAGGAGATCTTTTCATTTTACATACCTAGGTTTCTTTCACTTCTTCCCAAAACCAAAGAGAGGAGGAAGAAAAAAAATGGCGCAGGGAACTCTTGAAGTCCTTCTTGTAGGTGCTAAGGGTCTTGAAGAGACAGATTTCCTGAGTAAGCCCTCGATCGTCTCGAATCAATCCCTGTTTCGATGCAAGATCAGATTTTTATGCTTTCTGTTTCGCGATCTGTATCTTTTGGAATGTTGGCTGATTTTGTTTTTGACGACAACCATCTTAAAGTATGGATCGGCAGATCATTTCTACTGTCCTAATAAACACAACTGGTTTAGGAATTAGGACTCTTTTCGTTTTTCTGTTATCTTTGCTGATTTGATGAGATGAGATTGAAATGTATATCTGCAGAAAATATGGATCCTTATGTCATCCTTACGTGCCGCAGCCAGGACAAGAAGAGCACTGTTGCTTCAGGTTAGCTATATCTTGCCACTCTGAAAGTCCATTTTTTTTCAAAGAATCTCTTCAACTTTTCTGGATAATTGGTTAGTGTACTGTGTAAATTTACAATGTAGATATTTGTTTGATCGCTGATGAACACTGATGAACGAGTTTTTGCAGGGCAAGGAGCTGAGCCAGAATGGAATGAGAATTTCCTATTCACTGTATCAGAAGGTGTTACAGAACTCAAATTGAAGATATTGGACAGTGATACTGGTTCACAGGATGATCTTGTTGGTGAAGCAACGTAAGTGCAAGAAATCCTGTCTAGTATTCAGCTTCATCCTCTTCATTCATGTATAAGTAGGCTATTTTTTTTTTTGGGTCAAGTATAATTAAGCTATTAACCTTTGCATTGTTAGATGCGGAATTCATATTAGCACTTTAGGTCTTGTTGTGGAAAGAGAGCCATAAGAAAAGCTTAAAGTTTACTCCCAGTTGATTGATAGTTAAAGTCTCCCTTTTTAACTTACAGTAATGAAATGAAGGTATAACTAAGCAAAATGCAAGGGGTTTGACATTAGCGGGAAAAACATCAGTAAACTGACATACTTTTTTTGTTGCTGGATCAATGATGTTGCAGCATTCCACTAGAGCCAGTGTTTATTGAGGGAAGCCTGCCATCAACGGCATACAATGTAGTGAAGGATGAGCAATATTGTGGAGAGATTAGGGTTGCCCTCACCTTCACTCCTGAGGTAAACCCCTTTTTATTTCTCTGCTGTTTCCACTGAACGCAAACAGTTATTTTGCAGATGTTTATTTTACGAATGCAATGCAAGAAAAGGGATCGTTATATCCTCATTCTGTTTTATGAGTGAAACAGAAGAGAAAGTGTAAGAAAGATATATGTATCAGCTAACCAATGCTTCCATCTTTGTTTCAGGAACGGCGCAGCCGGGGTTTGGCAGAGGAGAGCTTTGGTGGGTGGAAGCAGTCTTCAGCAGACTATTAAGCAACCATATTTTTCAAATGCCAGTAAACTATAGGCTTTTTGGCTATTGTACTTCTCAGGTTTTCTATTCATGAATGTACTTGGATGTTGAGGTGGATTAAGTTTTCCTGGTTATGACTATGGTTATTGTACATTTTTGGTATTGATTGAAGTTCCCAATAATAAAACTCTTTTCAAGTGTTTTCATCTTTGAATTCAGTTTAGAAGTTTTATAAATGGCTAAATATTCAAGACAGGCAAAGAAACTTACGTACCCGAGGGAAACATGAACTGGAGAGAATAATGCCTTTTATGAGACAAGACTTGATCATTAAGGCGAATTTGATGTCTAGCACTTGATCATTTCAAATGAAAAACTCTACATTCTCAACCATTTGGTGATCACAAGTGCTAAACTAGGTGCCGCCATAATTCCTAGGCGAGCATGCGATGACCTAGTATGTAAGGCCAAGCACGACGATCTGTTTATGGCCAGGAAAAACATCAGAACATGACCACATCTTAACATGGTTAAACAACCGCTGTAGTTTATAGCCTCCTACCTCCGCATTTTATGCTAACTTACAACAGAACTATTCTGAAACCATCAAAGGTTATTGTCCAAAAGGGATGGTATCTGTTATACACTTCTATCCTTCACATTTTGCAATTTCCAGTTAGCCACTATAACTCTAGGACTTTACCTTTCCGCCGAGGCCCTTATTCCCCTCGAAGTGAGGTTGTTGAGAACTAATGTTGGTACAGCTTGGTAAGCTCACATTTGCAGGGGTTAGGAGAGGAGGATTATTGGTCGGAAAGTGAGGTTGGGATGCAAGTTGTTTCTCTGGGGTATCAAAGTGAGCAGAGATGTCAGTTTGAAAACAGCCGGGCAATCCAAAATCTGGCAACACCAAATTACCATCGGTTTGGGACTGAGAGTGAAGTTGTTGCTGCAAGTAGCCCTCCCTCCGGCTTTGCGAAGCATTAACTTGTTGCTGGAAGTAACCCTGAATTGGGAGATAATCGTCCACAGATATAGCACCTGTAAGAGTCTTGAATGCAAATTCAAGGCACGGGTCTGACCAGAATTCCCCAAAGGAAAATGAGGGCTGCTTCTCTAGCTTGTCAATTTTCATATTCTCAACCTCTGGCTTTGATGATGGGCCCCCCGTGACAGTCGGGCCACCATGAGGCTCTTTGCTCACATTGGATGGCCCCATATGCAACATAGGGAATACACCTGTAGAACTATGACATCTGCTGGATTCTGTTCCAACCTTGAGTCGCTGAGATGCCTCATCTACACCATCTGGAGCTATGATCACATCTAGAATAGCTTCTGTTTTCCTAGAATTTTCAGCTACCATATGAAGGGTACACTCACTGGAGCCTGACCTAGTTAGTTGATGCGGTTGAGCCTCTGCAAGTCGTTTTGAAGATCGACGAGGCAAATTAAGCTCTTTCCTTTTTCTGGATTTTCTTACATCAATCGGAGTTTTACAGTTGTTGTAACTTTCTGTGTCATTTGCAGGCTGGGTCTTATCACTCAAGATATCACAAGCAGGAGTTGAAACCAGCAGCAGATCAGTAGCAGCTCTCTCAATTGGAATTTCACCAGTAAGGGTCTTGAATGCAAATTCTATGCATGGGTCTGACAAAAGCTGCAGAATTGCAGGTGGTGATTGTGGCTTCACACTGTTGGTTTTCATCATGTCCACGTCCAGTGAATGCTCGCTAGAAACAACTTGGTCAAGGAGAGCCTTTTGGCTCATGTTTGATGGTTTCCCCTCAAATGGATCAGTCGCATCAGTAGCAAGATGTAGAATTGATATTTCATGTTCAGACTTAAGCTGCATGGACGCTTCATCTTTGACACCATCCAATGTCAAACCCACGGTTAAAGCGGCTTCTTTGTTATCAGGGCATGTACCATGTTGAAGAGGTGGAATGCTGGGCAGGGAGTTCGCAACCAGCTGTGGTTCAAGCCCAGCAAGTCTTTTTGAAGAGCGACAAGGCAAGTTACGCCCTTTCTTGTTACAAGATTTTCTAGAGTCACAAGAAGCTCGTTTTCCACTGCTCCTTTCTGCTCCACTCTCATTGCTGCCTTCCATTTTTGAAATATCACCACTGAGTGTTACAATGGGTTCATTACCAGCAGCAGGAGGCACAACAGGGATTTCACCAATGAGAGTCTTGAATGCAAACTCTATGCATGGATCCGACAAAAACTCCCCATTTGGAATAACGGCTGGTGGTTCAGGTTTCCTGTCAGTAGTTTTGGCTGATTCCAGGTCTTGTGATTGCTCGACAGGATTAGCTTGGTCACTAACAGACTTTTGGCTTGTGTTTGGTGGCTCTCCCTGAAATGAATCACTCACTTCAGTAGCATGATGTAGAGTTGTTGTTTGTTCAGTCTTAAGCTGCTTGGATGTTTCACCTTCAAATCCATCCGAAGACAAACCCTTGGCTACACTTGCTTCTTTATTTGCAGGCGTCTTACGATTTTGAAGAGGTGGAACACTGTACACCGAGTTAGCCACCAACTCTGCTTCAAGCCCAGAAATTCTCTTTGATGATCGTCGAGGTAAGTCAATGCCCTTGTTATGGGAATTTCTAGAGCCACAAGGAGTTTTCTTTCTACTACTTTTCTTCCCACTATCCTGAGTGCTCTCCTGTTGTGGCATATTAGCTTCAAGAGTTGAAACAGGTCCGTTATCAGCACAAACCTTTGTGCCTGGATTTGCATCGGAGACACTGAGCTTTGGTTTTTCCAGGCAGCTTGTATTAGAGTTGTCCTTAGATTGAGCACCATAATCAATCAGATAACCATTTGGGTGGATCTCACGTGGACTGGGCATGGAGCTGCTCGCCAACTCAGGTTCCAAACCGGCAAGTCGTTTTGAACTCCGACGGGGAAAGTTACATCTTATCTTGTCAGTTGATTTGCTCAAACTACCCTCAGTTATGCTGCTATTTTTCATCCCTCCCTCAAGAGAGTTCTGCTCTTGCATGATATCAGCTTCAGGAGATAAACCAGGTTTAATTTCAGAATCTACCTTTTCACCTCTGTTTCTCTGGGAAATCTTGGCCTCCACTAATACTGCCCAGCTTGTACTACAGTTTCCATCCATCGCATTGCCTTTCAGAGACTCCTCTGACAGACCCAAAGCAGTTGGAGCAGCTTGTGCACTGGATGGTGAGCTGGATACTAACTCAGGTTGAAGCCCAGCAAGTCGTCTTGAAGACCTAGAATGTGAGTTAAGCCCTTTCCCGTCAGATTTTCTCGAAGAATTCTCACTTCTCACTTTTTTGTCCTTTTTCATCCAGCTCTCAGAAAACTTCTCTTGAACAGTACCAGCTTCAGCAGTGGAGATGGGTCCGTTATCTGCATCAGCATTTTTTAGTTGACTTTTGTCAGCATCTTTAGCCTTTGGCATTGATGAGTCACTTGCATCATAGTTTTCATCAGATCCAACAAAGCCATCCACCGTACCTACTTTCATACGATTCTCCGTATGAAACTCAGCTGGGGTAGTCTCAGAAACTACAGCTTCAGTGGATAGTTTTGCACTTATTTTCTCATTTGGGGCATCACTTTCTGACAATGCTATGTTACCTGCATGAGGACTCTGATCAGCTGCATCAATGAGCCGGTCTGCATCAGAACAACGGGGTCAGATATTATAAGCTTTCGTCTCTACAACTTGGAAAATCTTGATTGAGATAACTATTTCAATCGAATTACTTCTTACCAGTAAAAAGCTGTTGCCTAGTAGCAGGGTCCTCTAGTTTCTCTCTTATAGGTGGCGTCTGAAAAAAGAAAAAGGAAGCACATATTTATTCCAAGTTTATTCTAATGTTCCGAAAGAGAAATGTGTATGCATATATAGAAACCGAAAACTAGTAGCAAATTAACCGGCCAAGTTTCGCGCCAACAGTTGTCATCCATAAATATATTTGTCATCCAATTAATGGCACAAGAGATATATTTTGCCAAAGAGAACGACGATATAAACAGAAAAAAATACCTAATGGATGCATTTAACTTAAATACAGGAGCACCAAGCAAGATTTGCTCATACCGATGCATTTTCACTAATGTGCCTTTCCTTCGGTGAAATAGCATGTTTGCTGATCTCTCCAGTTTCTATATAGCGAAGAACATCCTTTTTGGAGCGGAAGATATATCCAGTAACTGGATCTGTGTAATACTGCGGAGAAAGAGAATTGGATAACAACTATGTAAGCTAAAAGAACTTATTAAGCTAAGGGCAATGCTGGTTATGCTCTCAGGCAATGGACAAGATAGTTACAGAAAGATCTGTATAGACACCATCTAGGCCTTACTGGGTCTCTTCTTCTTCCATTTTCCCTCTTTCTTATCTTGAACTCTGTAATCCACCCAGGTGGCAGATCCTGCGGTGAAGTCTTATCATCGGTAGCCTATATATGTTACACATTCATTAAGCTGGATATCATTTTCAACAAATTTAATAGAGTCGCATAGTGTACATAACTTCTGGAAAAATATTTCAAATACATAACTGATAATTTTGAAGCGGGGAAGCAATAGTTAATGCAACTCATTTCTCACTCATAGTTACTGTTATCACAGTATTTCTTCCCATCTGATGCTGTCAGTATCAAATTCCCCTCTCTCTATATTTTTATTTCTTTTCTCTTGGTTGTACTTTACAGTTTATATCATGGTTTGGCAAAAAGTGCATGCGGGAAAACTAAACTATTAAACCTGATATATTGAAAGTCAGATACTGTAATGGGCAGTGTGATTTGCAGCAAAATGAACTATCAACAGCTTTGACAACTGAAGTTTAGAGAATAACTAAATGTAGCAAAGGACCAACCAAACAAACCTTGCCTTCTGACTGCGCAGCAGTGAGCGTTTCTTTCAACTTGGATGGACGAATTTTATGCTCCTTGAGATATCGAAATACCTCCGGCTTGGAGTAGCATCTGTGGCCACTAGACAGATCAACATAACACTGCCACACAAAAAAGTGGTTACATAACATCCAAAAAGCTATATATGTTCGATATCTTAAATGGAATAAAATTGATTATAAAAGGATGAGACTGGAGATAGTCTGATGAAGTAACATTATATGCAAATATTTTTGCTAAACACGGTTTATAATGTGGCAATTCATTTGCCTTCAACAAAACTCAGCATTCCAAGAGAAACAAGACCCTAAAACAGATATCCTTTAGATAAATGGTCACATATATTGTATGGTATATGCCAAAGTAAGTTAAGGCCAAGTCACTAAGGCAAGCATTTATAAACGAGCATATTTCTTGCTAAGTATGCACTAACACAAACTCATTAATGACTATCCATCTCCAAGATAACAATGACCATATGTATAAAAGGAAAAGATTCCGCCCTCAATGACATGTTAAAAGCTGAAAAGGAAAAGTACGGTCAGGGAGGACGTTGCAGAGGGAGAATTCAGGAAGAAAACAAAGCGAATGAGTTAGACACCTTATATGTTTCTCCACATTTTGCACCGCTTAGCATGGATTTCAACTCCATGATCCAACCGGGAGGCAACCACTCAGGAGGTTCATTTGTGTTTCTGTCAAGCTGCCAACATTAAAAAAGTGCAACAATTAGTAGAAGAATTCAAGGGAGTGAAGGAAGCAAAGAGACAGGAGCTCTATATACTGACATGGATCTGGTCATTTTTTGAATCCCCATCTATGACAATCTCACCCTCCTGAGGCTGCCTAACTTGAGTGTTCTGTCTTCTAATGTACCGTAAGACTTCATCCTTGGACACAAATTTTTTACCAGTTCTTAAATTCACATAATACTACAAGAAAAAGAACATTATGAGCAAGGTTACAGCTTTATAGAGCAGATAGCTAGATCACAAAATTCTAGGTTACAATTATGGTCCATTTTTACCAGCTGTGTCCGCTAGGGTCCAATTTCAGAATGACTGACTGTCTAACACTGCAATCTCTAGTCATAAAAAGCAATATCAACTATCTTTTTTCTTTCTTTTGCCTTTACTTAACCCAACAATGAAAATCCAAAAATGTATTTTTTTGTTTTCTAGAACTGCAATATAGCCTTTAATTCTTGCAAGGAAGATCCTCCTAGTATACTAGCGAACACCAGAGTTTTTTGTCGTATGCACAAAGCATTTCAAGTATTTCCAAATTTGTCAAGTCATACTCATGAATCTCGTAACGTAAAGTGTTCCAAGTATGTCGCAAAAGATTCTTCGTGCCATGCACGTAGACGACCAGAAAGTGATGAATGTTCCTTTTTAGATGATACAAAAGCAAATCCATGCAAAAAACACTAGATACGCGAACAAATCGCATTAACAGACTTCACAAACTCTTGCGCCATTAATCATGAATTATCCATAAATTCTCATTGTTTACTCTCTTTTCTTATTAAATAGCTAAAACCGAGACATTTTTATTCAGCATGCAGCTATGCTACCTGGTTCAGATAAACTGGCCAAAGCCAAATTGACCCAAATCAACATCTTAAACAAAGAAACATCACAACCAATTTAGTTTTATCTACAAACTCACCATATAAAGATAAAATTTTCAAAAGTTATGCAATAAGCAAGGACAAATAAAGATCAAATTTTGTCTACCAGGTTCATCAGTAATTCCATGACCGGATTCTGACCCCCACATAAAAGAAAGGCAATGGCGATACTATTGCAAGCAACAATTATTAAGGCCTTAAACTGAAAGAATCTGTCAAGTTACACAACAAAATTTAACTAGATACGAGCAGATGAATCATACAAAGCAACATGCAAAAGTGTTCTTCCACACTAAAATCTTGAACTGAAAGAATCTGTCAAGTTACACAACAAAATTTAACTAGATACGAGCAGATGAATCATACAAAGCAACATGCAAAAGTGTTCTTCCACACTAAAATCTTAAACTGAAAGAATCTGTCAAGCTACACAACAAAGTTTAACTAGATACGAGCAGATGAATCATACAAAGCAACATGCAAAAGTGTTCTTCCACACTAAAATCTTGAAAACCCATTTAAGCAAAAACACCAACTTCAATGCATTTCATCCAGCATGCAAAAAAAACATGAAACAGAAACCAACACCATCCACATGAACTAGATAAAATCAGCATGCCCCATCTATTCAACCACCAACATTTCTCATTTCTCTCAACCAATCAATCATGCAATTTCTTAATCAACCTCAAATTCAACACTTGCATACACTAGGAGCATCTAAATGAAGCCAAAGAAAACCCTAGATTTTGCCTTCAAACAACAAAAGGGCAAGACCCTTTTTTTTTTCTGGCCTGTTACCTTAACTTTCCGACCAGTTTTCAAGGCACATAATTGAACAGTCCAGCCGGCGGGGAGGTCCTCCAGCGACCCATTTGAAACCATGACAGGAATCAAGAGATGATTGAAGAACAGTACTGGGTGTGGAGGTTTTCTGGGTTGGTGGTGATGTTTTTTTTTTGTTTGGTCTTAAAAATGAGAAAACAAAAACCTTTTCAATTGAAATGTAGAAGACTTTGAGTGAATGAATGTGTGTAATAAACAGAAGGGAAACCGAAGCCACGTGTTTTATTCAAACAGAGTAAAGACTGTTACAGCCTATAAGTATATACACTACACTACCACACTACACTACAGCAGAGCTGGTTTTGTTTTGGGACCAAACAAGCCCATGTAACGCTCATCAATCTACTGCTGCACACGTTTTTATCCAGCTCCTTCCGGTGTAAAATAAAAGAAGGTTTATTATTTGGGCACGCATCTTAAAGAGATCGTATGATTCACTATTTGACCCCAAAAAATTTCGTACTTTTTTTCGAACGTACTACATGTTTATTAAAAATTTCGTACGTTTGAAAAAAAATACAGAATTTTTTGGTGTCAAATAGTGAGTCATTCAGTTTCTTTAAGATGCATACTCAAATAGTAAATGTTGTTTATACAGCTGAAGGAGTATAAATCTCTGTCCTTGCCTCCTAGTAAACTACAAAAAACTGTGCTTGGTTAGACTCTGAATGTCGTGAATCTTGATCAATATTGGGGCTCATAGAATTTTGGATATACTGCTTTCTTTGTTTTTTCTATAAAGAAAACATGTAAACAAGTGGAAAGAATTATGAAAACTAGGATTTCTTTTTCCTCTAAACTATAGATTATTATTATTATTATTTACTATATATATTCACTGGATACTACTAATAGTCAATTAACAATGTAACAATAACATATTAATGTTAATAGTCCACGTCGTATGTCTACCTAATTCGGTTTAATCACTTTTAGCGTTCTAATTAAGGGTTTTTTTAATTTATTAATAAACACTATAAATCACTATAGTTTGTGTAATAGTGAGGCGTTAAGAAGATTTATTATCAGTTGTGGGTTTCATTCGCGCTCATATTCAATTGTGACTATTATGGTAAAATAAGAAAAAAATTTATGACTATCCCAAATTACAATAATATCACAGACCAACGCAAAGGTTTATTGTAGTTTTAAAAAGAACAAAATTATACATTTGTTGAAAACACAAAAGAATAAGCAATGAAATTGATGATAAAAAACGTACAAACTACATTGCAACAACTACCACTTTGTGTTTCATAGGCTCGGATTTACTATAGTAAAATTAATTTAAGTCTTTTTTTTTCCTTTCATGGCTCATGATAATGAACTTGGTTGAAATGTTGGGGGCGGAAAAGAGTTTCCCAAATGGAAGTCGAGTAAGATGATGTTGGCTCTGTTTGGCAGTCCAGTTTAGTGGGGAAATGGTCAGTGAGGAAATGTTCAGTGGGAAAACAACATCTGGGAAATGGAGGGTGCTGTTTGGTAAAATTGTAAAAATTCAGTGGGAAAACGATATCTGGGAAATGGAGGGTGCTGTTTGGTAGTCCAGTTTTCCAAAACTATGATTTGGATGTAAAATGACCATAAAGGGCATAATTCATTTTAAGTGTTTGAATTTTTTATTTTTTTATCTTTATATATATTTTTAATCAATTTATTTATAATCTAACATCTAATAAAATTGATCTATATACCATAAATAAGACATTGTTCCGAAATAAATTGAGAGTGATTTTACGGATGGATGTCGAAATAAATTGATGGGTTTTGTTGGAATGGATGTAGGGAAGGTGTGGTCAAAATTTGAGAGGATTCGGAGAAGATTTGGGGGAGATTCGAAGAAGAAAATCGATTTTGGAGGTGAAAGGGTCGGGTTGGAGGAGAGAGAAATTTCTGAAAAAAGTGAAGAAGAAGAAGGAAATCACGATTTTATATAGGGGAAATAGTTTTTACCACCCCTGAACTATCGTCGAAAATCAAAAACCTCCCCTGAACTTCATTTTTTGAAATTCACCCCCCTAGACTATTGTTTTCGGGCAAAAAACCCCTTCTGTCCATAATTAAATCAATTTTTTTGTGAATTCTTGGAATTTTTTACAATGTTTCTTGATTTTTAGGTTAATTACATTTTTTCGTGAATTTTTACATTTTTTATAGATTTTTTACAATTTTGTTGGAGGAGAGAAAAATCCTTGGCGTGATCACGCTAAGGGCTTGGCGTGATCACGCCAAGGAAAAAGTGCCTAGCGTGAATCACATTGGCAACTTAAACCCATTTTCAAAAAATTAATAAAAATAGGAAAAATGGATCTAGAATTACTTATCTTGAAATAGAGATTTTATTGGGGTAGTTTTTAATTTATTTTGTTGGTTATATAACGTAAAAAAATTAAAATGAAATGAAAAAGAAAAAAAAAGGAGAGAGAGAAGGCCAAATGGAGTTTCATTTCCGGAATGGAGCATTTTGCTCCATTCCCTCACCCCCTACTTTTCTCATTTCCCCACCCAAAAACTCACTTTTTCATTTCGGGAATGGTGTTTAACAAACACCAAAATTTCATTTTGGGTTGGCAAATGTTGGGTTGGGTACCCAACCCCAAACCCCAAACAGCCACGTTATCTATTTGAATAATGTGTTATAATGGAGAATGGTAGGATAAGTGGTACTATCAAACAAATAATAAAATAACTTCCTAATCAAAAAAATATTATCATTATTAATGCCCTTTCTAATTCATGATTAGTATCTATTGGCTTATTTTGTAAGTTAATAATTAAATTAATATAATCAAAATATAATCAATTGATAAAATACTTTAAAAAATAATAAATAATTATTACCTTGGTTTCTACAATTTTTGTTAAGAAATCATTTTATTAATGATGGAGGAAGTAGGAATGGGTGCAGTGCAGTAAACTGTGAAAATCATTTAAACCAATTTAACCACTTAATTTCCCTCAAAACCACAACCTTAATGCAACCGTGAAATTTGCACTATCTCAAATCCACAATGTTTCCGCGAATTATTCTCGTTTAGCGATTATCCACTAGTAAATGAAATACTCAATTAATTTAGGTGCCGTTTGGCCCTTTGGTTCTACTTGGGAAAGTCATTTCCCAAGTAGAAAAGTTACTCCGTAGGTGTTTGGTGAACACCAAATATCATTTCCCCAAATATCATTTCCCCAAAATTCATTTGGCCAAAATTCATTTTGCTCCAGTGGCAAACGGGAAGTCCTTTTGGACTTCCCTCTCTCCTATTTTTTTTTTTTTTCATTTCATTTTAATTTTTTTACTTTATATAATCAACAAAATAAATTAAAAATTAATACAATAAAATCTCTACCTCAAGATAAATAATTTTAGATCCACTTTTCCTATTTTTATTAATTTTTTAAAAATGGGTTTTATACCTTTTATGGTCATTTTACATCCAAACCATAATTTTGAAAAACTGTTTTACCAAACACCTCAAGTATCTCACATTCCATTTACCAAAAGTCATTTTCCTACAGAACTTTTTCCCATAGAACTTTTCCAAGTAGAACCGGAACACCAAACAGACCCTTAATAAAATTAGTTAATTATGTTATGAAAACGTGATGCCAAGTGTTAAGTGTCAATTAAAATTGAAATGAAAGCTACATTAAAAAAATATATATTCTAATTATTTTAGGACGAAATTACATATATTTAATTGGATATAAATTTTATGCATTATCCATTATTATAATTAATATTTTTATTAAATGTATTTATAAATATATAAAAGTATAAAATATATATAAATATTAAACATAGGCGGTTATTAAGGTGTAAAACCTAATTTTTTAATATATTAGTGAGGGTTGGGTTAGCTATTACATTATATGTTCCCTTTCTCATATTTTCGTTTTCGGCTCTTCTCCCTGTCGTGGGTGTTCCTCTTCCTCCCGCAGCTAATTGCCTAAAGTCTCATTCCTCTCTCTTTAACCCGTCCTTGCCACCGCCACCGATCATCTGGTAATCCGGGCGATCCATCCCGCTATTGCCGCGCGAGTAATTTTTACATCGAGTCTCTCTTACAAATTCTGATTTCGGATACCTAAAAGTTTCAGATGTCGTTACAAGAAAGTTTAGATAGGTTCAAAAAGCAGCAGCAGAAGTGTGCAGCCACCCTTAGCAGTATCAGTGCTTCAAAAACAACATCTTCTAGTAAAACTGCAAAACCCCCGGCCGCCGCATCACCGGTGGTTCCCTCCGCCCCAGCACCACCTGTCAAGTTCTCTACTGATACAGAGAGATTACAGTACATCAACACCATCCGCAAATCCCCTACAGGCGCTCAAATCAAGCGCGTCATAGACTTACTTTATTCGGTTGAAATTTGCAATCCCTAAAAACCCTTTTTGTTTAATTTATTTTGTGTTTTGTATAAGAATAGCAATGCGTCAGTACCTGTTTGCATTTTGATTGTTGGGTGAAATCTTCTTTGCTAGTAGGGAAAAGTGGTGTTGAATAAGTTTACTGAAATTAGAATGAACAAATGATGTTTCGTGTAGAGTTTGTGTCTTCTGGTTTTTTATGATCGTTGGTGCTGAATGAGGGATGCAGGAATTTTGGTTGTTTGTTATCTACTCCTTTGTTTATTGGACTTACTTTCTTTGTTTGTAGATATTGTAGGTTATGTAACTTATGTTTGAGAGTGAAGCTAGATGGTTGCTCATGTTTGCGTGGTTGGAGATAGATTCTAAAATAAATTATAGGCGTGGAAACTTGTAAAGAGTTGTGCTGGAGTAAGAAATGAGTAGTGGACTATGCATGCACACAAGCGAATGTAAAACTGGGAGTGTTATGGTAAATGTCTGCATGTTGTTTGATAGAGTCGTCTACTTCTCATTAGATTTTGCTGTATTTCTCTTGCTATTCTCCCACGTTTGCTTTGCTGCTTATACTTGGTCATACACTATGGTTATATGCCTGTCAAAATTATGATCATTTCCTATCCTTTCCACTATTTTTGCTCCCAAGTGAAATTCTTGGGTGTGAAAGGAAAAAAAAATCAGTTGGGGAGTATTTTCCATATTTTCTTACTTAATTTTGCATGTTTGATTTGCTTTTGTCTATAATTTAGTTACTTTCTAGCTAGAGTTATTGATATTTGTTCTCTTTACTCCGGAGCTTCATTTGTAGCTTGTGTTGGATAGTACCCTCTTGTTTTTTAGTGCGCTATTTACCCTCAGGAAAAGCTTTTACAGTGTTGCCCGCTTGATTTTATTCATGAACGTCTCACTTATGTATTGTCTTCTCTTTCTTATATATCTTTTGTGAATTTTGTATACTATTGGAAGTTGCTAGAATATTTGTAGAGCTAGTTGAGTTGCACTGACAGTGGCATCACTTATTTGTTTTTTACTTTTGTAGAAAAGAGAAATCCTGACACCAGAAGAAATAAATGAAAGATGTTATGTTGACATAAACTCCAATAAAGCTGTGTTTGACAGTTTAAGGAACAACCTAAAAGTCAGATATGACCGAGGGCGATTTTCCTACAAGGTGAGTCAAAATTATGCCGTGGAAATAGTTTTGCACAGTTTGGATTGGTGATTTAATTGTGTTTCTGATCAGTGGCAATGTGTGTGCTTGTTCTGCTTGCTTAGAGGATGACATTCTGGGTTTTAAACTTTTTATAGGCCAAGCATGATTTGAAGGACAAGGATCAACTTCTGCAGAAAATACGGGGGCATGCTCAGGGCATTGCTGTCATTGATCTCAAGGATGCATATCCAACTGTGATGGAGGACTTACAGGTAGATATCAGTGTACAAATATTTATGCTCAATTCCCAATGATTTCTCTTAGGGAAGTCCAATTGCTACATATCCTATAAAGTTTCTGTTCTTTTGATTTTACATTTTATTGTTTTTGCCCATTGTAGAAGGATGTGGGATAGATGCATAAGTGAATTATGATGCTAGTTGTTGTTTTGTTGTGGATAAAAAAATATTACTCCCCAAACCAAAACTGGAATATTTACAGAACTTTAAGTGTTTCGTCATATGAAAATGCTTTTCCTTTTTTGTTTTTGTTGTTTAGCATTCCAAAGAGCAGAGAGAAGCAAACTTTTAAAAATGCATGAGGTGGATGTTATTTAGGGCTTGGATGACCTTGCTTGATAAATGCACTGCACAGAGCAGAGCTCTAAAATGGTGAATATTTTGATCAGCTGGGTTTCAGTTTACTTCATAAAGCTTGTTGAACTCAACCCAGTTTCATGACCATTTTCAAGACTTTTGAGCTTTGCTATATGCTACATAGAAGCATTTCATGGCTGGATTCAATTTCAAGTTTTTTTTTAGAGCTAGCATTAAGAAGACAGGTATAAGAAATTCTGTGTGCATCCATGCTCAATAGTGTTAAATTTATTTTTCCCCCTAGGCTTTGAAAGCATCTGGCTCAATTTGGCTGCTGTCAAACTTTGATTCACAAGAGGACATTGTGTATCCGAATGATCCCAAGATGCAACATATGAAGGTGGATGATGACATCAAGAAGCTCTTTCGTGAGATTGAATTACCTCGTGATATGCTTGACATTGAAAAGGATCTCCAAAAGAATGGGATGAAGCCCGCTACCAACACTACAGCGAGGAGGGCTGCAGCCCAGGTTCATGGCATTAACCCCAAACAGAAGAATAAGAAGAAGAAGAAGCACGAGATCAGCAAGAGGACTAAGTTGACTAATTCACATCTGCCAGAGCTTTTTCAACACCTTGGTGGTTCTTGACATTTCAGTGTATAATGATAGTATTATTAATTCTAGTGTACAAATAAAATTAGAATTACATCTTAGGAAAGCTGTATTTGTAAGGAAAGGCTTAGATACATTGATTCACTTGAGTATATGTGTAACATACATCAGTTTTTTCCTGAAATTAATTCCAATTACTACATACATCAGTTCTCTTAAATAAAACTTCAATATCCTCGTTAATTCATTAATACTCTTTATGTCATACTCCCTCCGTCCATTTTTAATTGATGCTTTGACTTTGGGCACGCATTTTAAGGAAGTCGGATGACTCACTATTTGACTCCAAAAAATTCCGTATTTTTTTTCAAACGTACGTTAATCCTTAATGTATGTCTGATAAAAAATTCGGGGTAAAATTGTCTCAAATAGTGAGTCATTCGGTCTCCTTAAAATGTGTGCCCAAAGTCAAAGCGACAGTTATTTATGGAGGGAGGGAGTAATAAAAAAGATTCTTTAAAAGAAATACGTTTTTTTCACAAATAACATCGTATTTGAGTTTTCTTTAAAACTTTTGCATTAGTTTTCGAAGTGTTCTATGTACCTTTTTAGGGATAATTAAATTTGAATCAGAAAATGACCGTATTTATTAATAATATTAGAAGATTTTTTCTAAAACGTTTTTTAAATGAGACAAAGAATTCGAACTCAAAACCTTCCCCTCTATATTAAATTTAATTTATTGTTTTTCCTCCCGGAGGTAGGTTTGTTTGGTTTTGGTTGTTTAAGAAGATTACAAGTATAAAACTTTTATTATTACTTGAAATTTGCAGTCATTTTTAGGCCGCTGAACTGAACATAAAGGTCACGAGTCTTGAAATTTGAAGACAACATTTTTAATTTTTTTTTTTAAAAAAAAATTATTCGGATGGAACCTGGTTAATTTAGATGGATGAGTCTGGTCCGTCCGTTTATTAAATGGATTTAGATTAATCTGTCTAGCTTATTTATTTGACTAAATAGAATTGGTCCATAGATGTCCGTCCGTCCATTTTATCACCCCTAGAAATAATTAGACAAATAAAAGAATACCCTGGCAATAAAAGGGGCTAATAAAAAGTGAAATAAAACAAAAAACAAGTTCAATTTTACTTGCCTATTAAAAAAAGAAGCCACTAAAGTCTTTTCTCTTTTTAAAATGTCACCAAAGTTTTTTTTTTTCATTAAATATGTTACCTATATCATTTTCTCCTTTTTTTTCATTAACATTTTGGTTATCAAACTTTATTCTTTTATTTTATATCTTTAAATTTTAATATCAATATTTTTATCTCAACTTCTTTCTTACTTATTATCGGTACAAAATTCTCTATTTTAATTCTTTTATTTCTTTCTTTCATTAAGTGTTTTTATCAATACTCCTATTTATATTCCTCCGAAAAATAAAATAATAAACATAGAGTAATTTAGAACAAACAACAAAATAGTTGAGATAAAAATAATTAATATTAAACTCTACAGATATAAAACAAAAATATTTACGGACAAAAATATTAATAAAATATAAGCACAAAATGATATTGGTGGCGTGGCATGGCATATTTGATGAATGAAAAATCCTTTTATTATTGGTAGCATATTAAATCCTTTTAATATATATATATATACCATATACTCCCTCTCCATCACTTTAATTGACTTCCTGAAAAAGTAACTTTAAGTAAAGCAAACACTAAAAAGTCAAATAAAGTGTATAGTAACATTCCGTAGAAAAATGACAATTATTATGATTCGGAGGGAGTATTTTTTATCATATTCGTATCCATACTATTATCCAACTTTATCCATATCACTAACTATTCATACTTAATGTAAAAAAAAAAAGTCTAAAAAGCATCCGTTTGTATTCATGGGATCGTAAATCAATTCATGTATTACACCATTAAAAAAAATACTTCTAAAAGTACATGAAGAACTTCAAAAAAAAATAAAATTAAATACATAACCGAAATCTACATGAATTAAATTAAAAAATATCCAAAAAATACTATAATTTAACAAATTACAAATTCTCAAACTCATTATCAAATAAACAACTAAGACAAGTCCAAATTGCAAGAAATCATGCTTGAGTTACTACGCTTATTTTCGCATCATTCTCCAGATCGCACATACTTAACGGTTGTGTGAGAAGAACAGGTTGCTTACACAGATGCGGCGCTGCTAATGCTTGACTAGCTGCCTACTTTTACGATTTACTTAGGATTGAGATTTGTCACTTATAGAAAAACTATGTCGTTTGGCTAATTTGGTATACAATTATTATTTTTTTCAATTTTTAAAATTTTGTTAGTCAAAATTTTGTTTAAATTATAAAACAAAATAAATATTAACACAAACTTATTCTTAATTCACTTATTATAAGACTATATATTATATATTTTAGTTTAAAGCATACTATATATGAATAATGTAGATAATTAAACATACAAAACCATATTCATATCATTTACCGTCAATAATAAATATTCATATCATTTACTAATGGATACTATAAATGAATAATTAATGGATACGGTTGGCGTGGATATCCATTATTATCCAATCCACTGTCATTCTTAGTTTGGTGGGTCTTTATATTTATTTTCGGATCGCCTCCCTGTCGTGGGTCTTAACGGTTTAATATATTGATTGGTTCTCAACGTTTGCCAAAATAATTATTTTAACCCTAAATATTTTTGGGGAAATAGCTTAAACCACCTCTGAACTATACGCGAAAACCAAAAACCTCCTCTATCCTTCAAAAACCCCTTTACACCTCCCCTGTACTACGTTGACCGAGCAAAGCGTGGTCTCCGTCCACTTTGACCAACGGACCGTTAGTGTTGACCGTTGACTTTAATTAAAAAATTCAGAAAAAATGTAAAAATTCCAACAAAAATATAAAAAATTCAAAAAAATATTAAAAACTTCAAAAAATATATAAAACTTCAAAAAAAATCTAAAAAATATTTAAAAAATGTAAAAATTCACAAAACATATCAATTTTTTTTTAAAACATCTAAAAAAATGTAAAAAAATATAAAAAATGTAAAAATTCACAAAAACTAAAAAATGTAAAAATTCACAAAAAAATTAATAAACCTAAAAATCCAGAAAAAATGTAATAATTCCAAAAAAAATCTAAAAGTTTAAAAAACCATATAAAAAATGTAAAAAATAAAAGAAAAAGAAAAAATCCACAAAAAAATGTAAAAATTCAGAAAAAATGTAAAACATCTAGAAAAAATGTAAAAATATAAAACATCCTGAAAAAATGTAAGAATTAAGAAAAAAATGTAAAAATCCAAAAAAATCGTAAACATAAAAAAAAACGTAAAAAAATCAAAAATATAAAAAATTTAATTTTTTTTAAAAAAATTAATTAACGTAAGCAATTGTTTATTTCTTTTGGAATTTTTACATTTTTTTCTGGAATTTTATGTTAATTAATTTTTTTATGAATTTTTATATTTTTTTTGGATTTTTATGGTTTTTTTGGATTTTACATTTTTCTCGATGTTTTATTTTTTTCTGAATTTTTTGTGTATTTTTTAATTTTTTACATTTTTTTTGTAAATTTTAAGATTTTTTTGCAATTTTTATATATTTTTTTGGAATTCTTACATTTTTTCTGAATTTTTACATTTTTTTAGATTTTTAAAAATTTTTTGATATGTTTTGTGAATTTTTACATTTTTTAAATATTTTTTAGATTTGTTTTGAAGTTTTTAGATTTTTTTTGAAATTTTGAATTTTTTTTTCGAATTTTTACATTTTTTCTGAATTTTTTAATTAAAGTCAACGGTCAACACTAACGGTCCGTTGGTCAAAGTGGACGGAGACCACGCTTTGCTCGGTCAACGTAGTACAAGGGAGGTGTAAAGGGGTTTTTGAAGGATAGGGGAGGTTTTTGGTTTTCGCGTATAGTACAGGGGTGCTTTAAGCTATTTCCCCAATATTTTTTTGGTGTCATTTAGTTCTAGCTGTTTTCTCCGTCTGCCGATTTAACCCCGCCTTGACAATAATCGTTAACAGAGAAAGTTCATTATTTATAAACATTTTAGCAAACGTACCATGTTAGACGTCATGTCAAATTTATAAAAAAATATTAAAATTTTGCAAATAAAAAATAAAAAATAAAAAATCTGAAAATTCCAAAAAAGTAAAATCAATATTAAAAATTTAGAAAATATATTATATTTTGCAAAAAATCTCAAGATAATAAAAATTAAATTTTTTAATATATTTTTTAAGAATTATACAAAAATGAAACAAAATCTCAAAAAATATTTTTAGTTGTTTAGTTATCTTACTATTATAATTTTCTATGATATGCTGAGTATTTCATTCCTATTCGACACATCCTTTCATTTTATTTATTTAATTTGAATTACTAATTTCATTTATTTTTACAAGTAGGCTAAGTCATGAATTATATTTGGGTGATTATATTATAACCCAAATATAATTTATGGCTTAGCCTACTTGTAAAAATAAATAAAATTAGTAATTCAAATAAATGAAAAAGTGGAGTATTTGGTGTATTAGATAGACACACATAAATGAATGATTAATTTGATTGTCATGATGTTGTTATATGAAACAAAAAATTCAATGTTAAATATTTTAACAAAGAAAAAATAAAACAAAGGTAGCAAAAATTACCCTTAATTTTTCAAAGTTGTCATTAAAGTTCTAATTTGTTTATATAATTTTTTTTTTTGAAATTTAAATATACTTGTAAGATGTTTTGCAAAATTTTAAATATTTTCTATTTTTTTTGGATTTTTGTTTAATTTAATTATTTAAAAAATAGTTTTAAATAATTTAAGTTTTATTATCTTAATTTAAAAAAAGATATATATATATATATATTTTTTTTTTAAATATTTTTTTGGTTTTTCTGAATTTTTATTTTTTATTTTTTTAAATTTTAATATTTTGTAATTTTTAAATGTTGCAAGATTAATTTTGTTTATAAGTATTAAAGTATATAATTTATATATATTTGTATATCTATTACAATCAGAAACACAACACTGAAGTCTGAAACGGCGCGGCAGTATTTTCAGTATCCGGTACATCTCGTTCTCAAGATCACATCCGAGATAACTACGCCGAGATTAATAACCTCGGTATGAATGCTTCAAGAACAGCATCTTCTAGTAAAACTGCAAAATCACCGGCTTCCGCATCACCGGCGGTACCGTCCAACCCAGCACCACCTGTCAAGTTCTCTAATGATACAGAGAGATTACAGTTCATCTACAGCATCCGCAATCCCCCTAGACTTGGTTGATGAGGTTGAAATTTGCAATCCCTAAATTCCCTTTTTGTTTAATTTCTGTTAGGTAAAATAACAATTAACTAAGCAATGTGTCAAAACTTGTTTTGCTTCTCTTCGTTGGGTGAAATACTTCCGTGCTGGCAAGGAAAAGTAGTGTTGAATTAGTCTGGTGAAATTAGACTGAAAAAATGGAGTTGTGTCTTTTTGATGATCGTTGGTGTTGAATTGATTGTTTGTATCTACTTCTTTGTTTATTGGACTTACTTTCTTTGTAGAGTATGGGTTATGTAACTTATGTTTGAGAGTAAGGGTAGATGGTGTTGAATTTTCAAAGTTAATTTTCTGGAGTTTTATTTTGCCGTCAAAATATCATTTATTATGCCTTGGAATTTTATATTTCTAGTTGTGTCTGTTTATAGTTCCAAGTAGTCTACCTTATTGGGGCTATGCTTATCTAGAATTCTCCTTGAGTATGTATGTATATACGCATAGTTGATTTCTGTACTTGACACACCAGAAAAATCAGTTTATTGCTGTGTTTTTTAGTTCACTCATAATAAGATCCATATTTGAGGTTTCCAGTGATTTGTTGCTTCCTTGTACTGGTTGTGGTTGCGGTCTTGGGCAGGAATCAAGGATTTATTGGTTCCTTGCTTTCTTTACAGATGGTTGCACATGTTGGGTGGTTGGAGATAGATTCTGACAAATTATAGGTGTGGAAATTTTTAAAGAGCTTTGTTGTTTGATGCGTTGGGCTCAGAAGTGAGTAGTGGAATATGCATGCATGTAAACGAAATAAAACTGGGAGTGTTATGGTGCTAAAGCCTACTACTTTCCTTATTGGATTCGCCTTGTATTAGATTTTTCTGTAATTTTCTTGCTATTCTCCCACGTTTGCTTTGTTGCCTTTACTTGATCATGTGCTAGGATTGTACTCCTGTCAAAATCAGTTGAGGAATATTAACCATTTTGTTTCTGACTTAATTTTGCATGTTTGATTACTCCACCGCTTCATTTGTTGATTGTGTTGATAGTTCCCTCTTGGTTTTTGGTTCATTATTTTCCCTCAGGAAAAGCTTTTGTTACAATCTTGCCGGCTGGAATTTTATCATGAACCTCTCACTTATGTTTTCTCTTCTCTTTCTTATGGATCTTTTGTGAAATCTAGGTACTATTGGAAGTTGCTTGAATATTTGAGAACAAGTTCAGTAGCACTGACAATGGCATCACTTATTTGTTTTTGACCTTTATAGACAAGGCAATTCCTGACACCAGAAGAAATAAATAAAAGATGTTATGTTGACGTAAACTCCAACAAAGCTGTGTTTGAAAGTTTAAGTAACAACAACCCAAAAGTCAGATATGATGGCAGCCTGGCGGGGGATTTTCCTACAAGGTGACTCTCTAATTTTGACTGTGTTGCACAGTTTAGATTAGTGATTAAATTGTGTTACTGATTAGTGGATATGTGCGTGCTTGTTCTGCTTTCTTAGAGGTTGACATTCTGGGTTTTAAACCTTTTGTAGGCCAAGCATGATTTGAAGGACAGGGATCAACTTATTCAGCTGATACGGGAATTTCCTAAGGGCATTTCTGTCATTGACCTTAAGGATGCATATCCAACTGTGATGGAGGACTTACAGGTAGACATCAATGTACAATTATTTATGCTCAATTCCTAATGATTTCTCTTAGTGGGAGTCAAATTGCTACATATCCTATAAAGTTTCTGTTCATTTTTTCATACATTTTCTTGTTTCCTGAGGGCATTACTTAATTCAATTTCAAGTTCTATAGATCTAGCATTAAGAAAAAATTTGTGTGCATTACATGCTTCTTTTTCCCAGGCCTTGAAAGCATCTGGCTCGATTCGGCTGCTGTCGAACTTTGATTCAAAGGAGGACTTTGCGTATCCAAATGACCACAGGGTGCAACGTATGAAGGTGGATGAGGACATCAAGAAGCTCTTTCATGAGATTGAATTACGTCGTGATATGTTTGCCATCGAAAAGGAACTTCTGGAGAATGAGATGAAGCCTGCTACCAACACTACAGCAAGGAGGGCTGCAGCCCAGGTTCAAGGCATTATCCCCGAACAAGAGAATGAGGAGAAGACACCCGAGATCAGCAAGAGGAATTAAATGCTGACTAATTCACATCTTCCTGAGCTTTTTCAAGACCTTGGTTCTTCTAGGCATTTTGGTGCTTACACTGAAATTGAACTGTTGACGAGTTGACAAATGAGAAGATGCTTACTTGCAACCTTTGATGCAGCATACTCTTATGTAAGTTTCTATATTTGCCACTATATGAGCTTGCTGTGACTTATGTAGATATGATGTGTAACAGACTTACAGTGCTCTGATTGATTTGTTATATGCGAGCAGCATTCCTTTTTTTTAATCTGTTCAATGTCTTTATACCTGTTGTTATTTGTCTGCCTGTTGAGCATGGAATAGGGTACCGAACTTACCGATCTTGGCCTCTATAAGAAACCTGTCCTCAAGTTCTAGTTAGCCACAAAGTGTCATCCTAAATTCTTGTTGTCTATTTGTTGTGCTGTGCTGTGCTGTGGAGGTGCCTGATGCGAGATGGTGCAACGAAATATTTCATAGAACCGCAAGAAAGTTTGTCTTTGATTTTCGACCAGTTTTCGCAGTAGAGTACTTGATTCCTCTGTCAAGTTTATAAAATTTATTAGGGTTTTTTTGCTCTTTTTTGTGTGTTAAATTTGAGCAGAGTTTCAGTTACAAATACCACCAAAAATATTTAAGTCACTGGTCAGGTTTTTTGCTCTCGGAATCTGTTTCAGTGCCAGGAAGCATTTTTCTGAGCTCACTTTTCTTTGGATTTAACGTGGTAGACAAAAGTAGAGTCTGCTCCTTCTTGATGCAAATTCATTTTATTATTATTACTCATCTAAATTCAACCTGATTAGAACAAAAAAAGGAGATTTGCTTATTACCGGAGGGGAGTAAAATGTGACGTGAAATTCTTGAAGTATTACCGGAGGGGTGATTTGAGTGATCTGTTTTTCTCAAATAAAACATTTGCTCTCTTTTGAACACAAGACTATGGTTGAGGTTGAGGTTGATTAGTGGTGATTATTATTATAACCGGGGTAAAATGTGATATTTTTGAAATATTTTGTGATTTTCGTGTTCTAATCTGCACCTTTTGATGAATGAATGATTTATGACATATTTGTTCTCTCCTACTCCTACAAAATCCTTGCTACGAAAAGTCTAAAATCAACATTTCTTGATCATCATATGATCACATCCTCAAAAGATAATGATTGCGAAATTAACGAGGGCAGCACGCTGCAGCCAAGAAATATTTATTATGTAGTCCTTTTCATTTATTTTAATTTTAAGGTCCCATTTCAGTGATTAATCTGATCTGTCACCATGTGTCCTCCCATGTCACATGGATGGTCTTCTGCCTCTTGCTTCATCACTCCCAAACGTTAGACTATGCATTTTTTTTCTTCAAGTAAGAACCATAATTAAGGATTAATATTATTCGCATGGAGGTAATGCAGATAAAATATTTTTAATAAATAATTAATACACATACGATAACTAAACCTCGAACTTTTTTCTTGAGGAATAAAAAAATCTAATCTAAATTATTCACACCAATTAACTATTAATAAACTCGTATATTCTATTCTTAAGAGAAAAACAAAGAAAAACGAAGAAACAGGAAAACGTGTGTGCAATATTAAATCATTCATGCACTCTTTCTTTTCATTTTAAAACTTGGAAGTTTCATCATGGAAAATTAGAAAAATTGTAGTTTGACTTTGTTAAAGATTGAATAAATGCTCTCTCTGTCTCTTAGATGAGAGTTTCTTTCTGGTTTTCACAATATACAGCCAAAGCAAGAAAATCCAAAATATATATCAGTGTTGGCCAATTGCTGATGTTATTACTTAATTATATGCATTTGACTTCCTCGGCCTGTGCATACACCCAAAACTAGTCGGTAGCCAAAGCCAATATAATAAAACTCATCTCCTGTACTTCAACTTAATCCACTTGTTTATACCCATTAGTTTCTCCATTAATCCCACCTTCCTTTGACTTCTTTTTCAATCTCAGGCTGTAACATGAATATGGATTGCTTGCAGCAAATTCTTACAAATGTATGCATTCGGGATTCGAACTCGAGTTCTTACTATTAGCAGACAAACATTAAGCTACACATTACATATGTGTCGTATTGTTAACTAATGAGCAATTACAAAATCCATGTAAAAAATTGACATTGGTATCAAAATTTGCACTTATATCTTTAATTTTACCTATATATATATAGATATCAACCACTTATACATCTCTAGAAAATGAAAAAGAAACACTGTAATCTCCAAAAAAAGATGTACAAATACATATATAAGGTATAGGCCAAGAAGGGTTTCTGACTAATTAAATAATTAATTAATCAGTTGTGAAGTGGGTTTGGTCCTTGAGGAACTTTTCTTTTGGAAGCTCCATAAGTTGAGTTGTTCATCCCATCACCATCAGCAGCTTTTATTGATCCTTCTGGAGATTTTGCAGGAAAATGCCATGAAAACACCTCTGTTTTAGCAGTTTGATGATGATCACCACCTCTGTTTCTTCTGTCAAGGTGACGGCTGGTAGTAATTGAGAGGTTGGTGAGTGCTAGCAAGATGATGAGGATGAAAATGAAAAGAAATGGAAGTTTTGGGGTTGGAAATCTCATGTTTTTAGTTTAGATTGCTGAAAGATAGAGAAGGAGAAAGAATGAAAAAGAGAGCAGAGCAGATTGGAATTTGGAGGGTAATGAGCTAAAAATATAGGGAGGCAGGTGACTCAGGTCTTTAAATGTGTGTGTAATCAAGGAATCTTGAAGAGAAGATGGGGCCAAAAACTCACAATTAATCCGCCTAGTAGAAATGACCACAATGCCCTTCTCCCCGCGCGTTATTTGCATTTGGTGCCAATTTTTATCAGACCAATCTGTCAAAAACTTCAATGCAACAACTATGAACCATCATCTCATCGTGTACTCTTAGAACTCAATTCACTGAATTCTACGAATTCCGGACCTTTTTTTTCTTGTGGTATAACCAAATTTACTGAGCAAAAATTAATTATGTTCGTGGTAAAACAAGATTACCGATTTAATGGGTCGGGTCTCGGTAATAAATAAAAGTGTCAAATGATTTCCGGTTCCGACCAATTAAATTATATGAGTCCAGGATTAAAGCCGCTAAATCGGACTCAACTTCAATTTTTTTATTTCTATTTTTTACTAATAAAATGAAGGGTTCATAGGAATGGTAATAACCATGAAGTAAACCATGAGGTAATAATTTTTTAAGAAATGAAAGGTTCATGAGGGTTTGTGGTCACCAAAAAAAAGCATGAAGTTTGACAGCTATTTGTTGATATACAAAATAAATAAAAAAGAATCTCTTTTTTCTATAAACGGGATATGAGTCTGTCTCAAATTTATCTCAATTTAATCTCGGTTCTGATCTCATTTAAGTCAGGATTAATAAATCGAATATATAAGATCGAAATTAGATTGTCATCCGGAGAAGTCTCCCAATAAACAAAAAAAATAAAGTGTCATCACAATGATTTGGAAATTACATTCTTTTGTTAGAGGCTAGTTTGTAAATATGAATTATATGTAACTTTAAGTTCAATAGATCAAAATTAACATATTCGAGTTAGTCCACTACAAAGTAAAATTTTCTATTATTAATTCGATTAAAAGAGGCGAAAGGGTAATTTATGAATTCGATTTTTACATATAAAATACAAAAACGATGTGTTTGTACTTTTCAATGACAATGTTTTAAACTCTAAACTGTCTTTTTATGAGATATATATAGAGGGAGTATATTATAAAGAAGTAAATGAATTATTATGGTCACAAAATGGAGAAGGTTACACTGTGGAGGCTAGTTTGGTAAATTTGTGACTAGTAGGGTGGAAAATTGTAAAACAATATTTTTTTATGAAAGTAGTTGACTTTATTTTTTTATGAATTGGATCTCTATTATTTTTTCTTATTAGCATTTACAGATTGATGAGAGTTTTTGTAGTATAATTAATTAATTAATTAATTAATTATTAGTTGGAGATTTAGAGAATTGTATAAAGACACGTGCAACCCTACCGTTGTCACAAATGGCTCACGTGTTGTATGAGATGGGCAGTCAAAGACTCAAAACTCAAAATTTAAAAATCAAAACTCAAAACTCAAAACTCAAAAAAAATGTTATTGCTTATAACTTTGTAATACAAGTTTTAATTGACACATAAATTCATTGGCCTACCGACGTAATAATTACTATATTCCCGGCACCGCAGGGCTTATGATCTTACGCTACCGGCCAGCCACATTCTATCAAATATTAATATTGCCGTCCTTATTAAATTTGCATTATTGTTTCATTAATTGGGTGACCAACCCAAAAATAAATTATTGCAAATAGCCGTGACGTCCATAAAATACAAAAATTTTATCTCAGACATGAAATCTGAAAATTTTATTATTGTAATAGTCGTGACTTATTAGTGAGGCTCAATAAATTTCTTTTTCGGTGTGAAATGAATTAATAGGTACGGAATCTTAATTTTGCATTGAAAAATAGTAGCTGGCAAATGTGAAAGGAAAAAGGGTTTAGCATAAATAAGTGATGGCGATAGCTTGTGGAAATGTTAAGCATAGCATGACATGTATGCTACTAGTGGTGAAGTAAAATTTCTTTTGATGCTAATCAGCTCAAATTTTCAAAATTTACATTTTAGTCCTTATATTCACTTTTTTTCTTCTAAAATAATTGTATATTATATATATAGCTCCTGCGAAAAAAGAAAAAAGGAAAAAGAAGTAGAATGTAGAAGAAGAAAAAGACTATTGGGGATTTGCATTTGCATTCTTTTTTTCTTGAAGGATCGCGTGTTTGGTGAATTCACTTGAAGTAATGTCATTTTCCATGATTTCTTTGGAGCGATTAGAATTTGGATTTTTCCTTCGTTTTCGAAATGAATTCAGATGAAAATCCTTTCATTTCTTTAATAAAGTTTTGAGTTACAAGTATTTTTAGGCGCATCCAGTTAGGACTCGTAACGTAATAAATCACTTCATACATAACAATTAAACTAACAATCTCTATTTAAGGAATCATATATAATGCATAAACACTCACATTAATCACATGTTAGTACCAAAATGTCGAAACTTAGATTTATGAGCATGCCATCAACATTTAAAAAAAAAAGAGTTCAGAATTATACGAATCTCTAAATTCACTATATTTGAACTAATTTTATTCATACCATATTGGCGCATAATTCCGTTCTTTCACCAAAAGTAAATAATACAAGACAAAGATATAAAGAATTTATGCTGCAGCCTTGCAGGGTTCTTCTTAAAGCCATTTGCAACAATAGTAATATCAGGCAGCCAGATAATGCAGTATATATGTTGAAGGATTCAAATCTTCTTGTCAGTTGATAAAAGTATCCTTATTCCATTTGGACTTTAATTGTTAAATCCTTTTCTTTCTGCTCATCATAATGTTTGCAGCTTATAGCTCTTCCAAGTTCCAAGCTTGCCCCCATGGGCTGTTTTACAATAGGTCAGTTCTTGCAACATTCTTTGATATACAAACAACACATAATTAGGTGCAGATATGGGACCAGAAATATACTTATAAAACATTAAAAAATGTGGTCCACCAGTGACCAGACCTGATTTGATCACGATAGAGTTCTACTATATGCATCTAGCCTAAGCCTACCATTCCTCCCATCCCTCATGACCATGAAAATTAGGTAGATTTGCCTTGTGGATAACTGACTCCTCTACCATCCCGATAGAAGTTTAATTCGTTCGAGTATGGTCGAGTTTTAAAATAAGTAACTTCCTTCGCATGATTCTTTTTCATTTCGTAGATTAGATTTGATTAGTCAAGAGTGGACAAATTTCTTTCTAGCATTTTCACACCCTAATTTTGACTAGTTTAATTAGCAAACTAACAAACTGTGATTATAAGGGTTAGTCAGCAGTTGTCTAAGTTGACATTTCTTGGAAGAAGAACATCTTTGAAAGCAGAATGTATGGTTTGACAGGAGAATGAGGACTTTCTTGCTGCCTAAGTCTGTGAATATACATATATATTTTTAACCTATATGCAGATTAAAATGTCAACATCTAAGAATATAAGCAAAGCTGTTTGTTTGATCATGCCATGAACAGTAGGGAACACCATAATTAGAGTTGGATGTGTTGATAAATAAATAAGAATTAATGATGGGTTTGAAAAAAAATCTTGTGCTGTGGATCCCATTACAGTTTGCTTGTCATTCATTTCTCATCAACAAAAAAATTAAAAAATGTATATTTTTTCACAATGATTTTTTACAAACGTATTAAAGTTGAAAGTGAAAAAAAAAATGCAAAAGAAAGGGAACGGCTCGGGAACCATTAGGGTTGATCCTGTGGTGAGAGATTTTAAGATCTTTTAAAATGTCACGAGTTCAATTCAGATTATCGGGAAAAGAAATGGTTAGGAGAGAAGAAACGATAAAGATATCAGAACTTCGAGATAACTTTCTAAAATTAATGATTGTGCACAGATGTTATGGTTTTCCAATAAAATAGAATGTTTGACATTGGCTAATTCTGCTGTGAATATTGCTGGTAGTCAATGAACACAATGATGCTAAATAAGGAAAGGTATGTTTGTTTCCATTGATTTTCCAATAAAAAGTTTATCTGGAGAATCTTAATCAATCTAATTTTACTAGCAAACTAAATGCAATGATAAGATAAAAATGGGTTTCATGCATCAGAATTACTACAAGAACAGAATCTTATCTTCAGGTAAAAAATGACCAGAGCACTACATGAGAGCAAGCAATGCCATAAGAAGAAAAGCTGGGTACTGTCATCAGCAGATAAGTCTGATTTATTTCATTAAGCTGGCATGTTTTAACAGAAGACAAGTACAACAACAGAGTGAAGCTAAGCCCTCAACTCAAACAGAAAGTGACATTACCTCATCCTTTCGCCATAGTCCTTCCTCGTACTCGTGCCATTTTAGCCTACCACTATCTTTGAGCACAAGCCTGCAAATTATGCAACCTTCTACTGCACAAGCGAAGAACTTCTTGAACTTGCGAGCTTTCTGGAGAATCAACTCGTTGTGCTTCCAGCTTGATGGAACAAGGAAACCTTGATGATCCTTGTCGACTATGAGGGAGTGAGACAAGTTGAACACGTCAAAATCAAACATCATTAGTGTAATGTTCAGCGCGTCTTTGCTCACGAGGGAACACCGAAGACTCAAGACCTTGAGTGTCGGAATATAGACAAACAAGGTCGTTGCAATGTCGTAATCATAAGGGCACATCAGTTTGAGTTCAGTAAGGTTCGCGCAACTTGCACCGACCACCTCTATCACACGGGTAGGACAAAAGTTGCATGGAAGGGTTAGAGATTCAAGCTTTGTCAAATGCTTAATGGCATTGCAGAGTCCGTTGGCTGTCATTTGATTCCATGCTGGTAGGACAAGTTGCTTAAGGTTAGAGCACCTGCACGTAAAGAGTTTACATTGTTAGCCGAACAATAGCTGGCTTAAGTAAGAGAATCTGGAGAAAAGGAGTGTTGGACCTTTCAGCTACGAACATCAGATGCTCATCGGTAATGCACTCGTTGAAGTCAAAAATCAAGCGAGTCACATTGCAGCGACTGAGATTTATCGCCTGGGTGAGCACATTCATCAACCTCACACCACGAGGCTCAGTCAGAGTTAACAAAGTGCATCGTCTGGGGCGAAAATTTGGGAAGCCAGAGTTGAATTTTTTCACGTCAAGAGTCTCCCAGAGACGTGGGTCGCGACAAGCTGCACGCCAGGAGGCACAGACTCCAGATGCACCATAAATCAAATCCATTATGCATAGTTTCATTAATATCTTGACAAGGATTTCATAATCAAGATTTCCCCAGCTTGCGAAAATCATTAATAAGAAGCTCTCGCTTTCCATCGCTTAGAAAGTATGGTTCTTCTCTACACCAGACAAACAGAAGCATATAGTAATTTTTTTCTAAAATGTGGCAACAAAGAGAATCAACAACAAAAATGCACCTCTTTGAAGGCATCAATTTTATTTTGTAATAAACATGACTGATGTTGAGCATTGTACGCTAGTAAGCATATGATATCATTTCCTGTGAATTCTTCAGACGCAACAAACAAGTGGCAAATTGGAGCCAACCATAGAGTTAAACTGGAATACAAAAGTGGCAAACCTGAAAAAGTTACATTCAGAGTTTTCAAATACAATTAGAAATTGACAAGCCTGCTAAGTCTACCACAAGTTTACTAACTCATGACACATTAGTGAAGGCAAATCTGGTCAGGGCATTCGGTTTTTCACCAACAGTCAATTACTTGTCAATACCAGCTACATCTAATGTCATTTCCCAGAGGCCTCCAGGATAACCAAATGTAGTTAAATCATTCATGTACGCAGAATTTTCATTCTGGATTTGCCTACGTAATCACAGAATAGCATCCAAGTCATGCATTTGAGCTAATCATGAAGCCCAATGATCAATACCTCTCCGATGCGTGAAATTTTGGAAAATCCATTTCTTGGCTAGTAAATCAACAAATGAATTACATGACAGTAAAAAATCATCTAAATGCAGAATAGTCCAATGCACAGGAAAAAAATCATCTAAATGACAGTAAGAATGGAAGCCTTTCCTCGCTAAAAGAGAAACTTTTACTAGATTTTGACTGTGAATATCCATATATATTTAAAATGGTATCTATATGAAGAAGCTAATAGTAGGCTTTTCCAAATTTGCCTGCACAAGAGCAGCTTTCCTCTATCAAATAGTTCACAGATTTTTTCATTTAAGAGAATTTAATATCGCAAGAAAGTAATCAAACTCATTTAAGTTGGAGCTCAAAGAAAAGTATGGTATTTAATCAAACTGCAGGCACATGCCGATCATTTATCTCTTTCATTCATCTACCCACAAAAATAACAAATAAATCATCCATTGATGCATAGTAATGTAAAACACATGCATGCATTATATACGAAACCTCTCCCTCCCTCAAACATTCACAGTGAGTAGACAGATGAAGTTACCTTCGGTGAATAAGTCTGTGAGCGCTGCTTTTAAGTCTCTTGTTTCTGCCGAAGCTTGAGGAGACTGGAAGAAACAAGGCAGTTTCAGTTAAAAAGGACCTGAAATTGTAATCGAAATGAAAAGAAGCTCTTATTCTCTTAGAAAAGTTTGAAAATGCAGCAGCAAGACTAGTGCCTATAAGGACAAACAGAAATCTAACAAGTGAGAAATGAAGGTCTCATTCAGTTATTTGGGGTGCAGGGATTAACTCTAATTTAACATCTTCTCTGTAATTTAGCTATAATTGGCACTAGCAGAAAAACCTGCATTTGCACTCACGTGGCGCAAAACGAATGGGGAATTGCTGAGCTGTCTTGAAAAAATTGCAATTATCTTACTGTAATTCAAAAGCAGTCAACATTGGAAGTTAATGCTTTTTGTTTTCTATAAAAAATAAGTTCAAGTTTCCATTTACAGCCTCTCTGGTTAAACATAACGCTTCGTTTCACATCGCTTTAGAAATCTAGCCGTTGTGCCTTAAGGATTGAGAGTAGGGCTTAAGAAATATGAACTCCAAGAAGGTGAATACACATATCAATCATTAGAATAATGAGAGCTAATGCTTCAAGACGAGGAATCATTACTAGTCATGATTTGGGTATAATTTCACTGCATTGAAAGCGAAATCAAGTAAAAAGACATGTATGAAGGAAAAATAATCACATTTCTTGAATATGAGGAAATCATGGTGCACTTTGATACCACTACCATTCTGACGGGGCCTAACCGTGAAGATCTGTATTTGCCACATAAGTAATACTCGTTCAAAGAAATATGGTTGGGTATCAGAAAAGAGAAGTTGATTCAATGAACAAATGTCCCAAAGGAAATTCAAAGAAAATGCCTTTATTATTGCCACTTTCATAAGAAACTTTCTTAGATGACTCGAGCATAATATTATGTGCTAGAATCGAAAGGCAAAGGAACTTACCTCATCTTCCTAACGTCCATTTCAGGTTGTTTGATGAATCTCGTATGTAATATGTTTGGACATTATGCAAGACTCCTTCTGGAATGTTATGAATGCCTCAAGCCGCAAGGTACGAGTGAAGAATCCTGCTCACAGTTTAAAGCAGTGGCACATGCACAGCGAAACATGCTTACAAGGAGCAGGTGAGATATATTTAGTTCTACAACTCAAGATTGAGAAGCATTGATGTGAGCCTTAAGGAATCCTTGTAAACTAATGAGCAGCTTATACTCAAGATTTTAAGATTTGGAAGACAGATGAACAAGCTGCTTGCAAGGACATGACCCAAAAAGGGATTACTTTGAGTTCAGTGAGGTCAGAAGACCATTGCATGGAGGAGTCAGATATTCGAGCCTTTCAGCTTCTGGATAGCCTTACAGAATCCTTTGAGGGTAATCCGATTCCGGCATATGATAAAACAAAGTTGTTTCAGCAAGGGACACCTGCACAAAAAAGATGAGAGCATTAGTTAGAAGATTTAACAAGAGGCCTATAGTAGTAGATGCTTTGCCTTGAAGATCAACCTAGAATATATATCTTCACTAGAATATGCTGTTAATTTGGTCTTTGGAGCATAAAGCGTTGTCAATTCAAGCGCATTCACTCTCATTTTTCTTGTCCAAAAACAGAAGAAATTTCTTCCCGGTAACTTTACAAGAAAAAATACAGATACATTCAAGATAATGAAGTTAAAAATATTATCAGAAGAAAAAGTAGCTCACTCTTCTCTACTATGGAGTCGAATTTGGATGAGTCCAGACTCCAACAGCTCCACTTTTAGGGCCAACAAAAACACTACATCTTAGAAGGATGCCAAGCCTTAGCTCACTCTAATTTGTTTGTGAGAAAAAACTGCAGTTTTCAAGGTTGCAGAGTTGAATGCAAGAGAGTCTTGAGTTGGTTACTTAAAGATATTTTTTCGTGTCCAATTTGTTTTTACCGTCAGTTTTTTTTATGGTCATAGTTTCTTATGTCACTGCTGCTCCCTCCTTTTTGGTCTGTTTATTTTAAAAAGGTAACTAGCCCGCTGTGGTTTTCGTAAAAATTGAAGGATATTCATTTTGTTGGGAACCATTTTTGGTAGAAATATAATTACTGCTTAAAGAAATCCAATACCATACTCGAACAAGATTAGTTTCGTTCCAAGAGGGAAGAGATGACACACAAGGAGATCGAAAGAAGTGCAAGACAAGAACAAGGGACCTTGGTCATGAAGTGCTGAAATTTTTATACTCAATTTTAAGCTGTTTCCACGAGCAATTTATACAGCAGGTTGCCTGTCTGCCTATATTTGCTGGTGACCATAATATTAAGAATCCAGTACAAAGGCATTTCCCATTTAACTAAGAAATTCAAAAGCAGAAAGGTGACAGATATTTCGTGCATATAAAGATGAATAAACAAGACCAAAGAATTCAACCAACGATACCTATCAACAATGAAACTAATAACAGCAATAGCATCGCAGAAGAATAATACGCGACCACTATTAGCTGAAAGTTCACCTCCAAATCAACAGTTTCTTTACCTAAGACTCATGGGTTTTGAACATGTTAGGCCACATGATGGGAGTCTAAAGTAACAGAATGGCTGCTACGAAATGACAATATGCCCAGGAGACACATCAGCGTCAAGACAATAAGGCAGGAGATAGAGCTAGGATATGCAGCAGTTTTCAGGTTGAATAAAAGTTGAACCTGGTCTTTTGCGATAACTGATCGATATTTTATCCCAGCCACACTAATGAGCAGCTCATATACCATTGCTTCCAGAAGGTACTATCTCCGGATTCGGATCCCAGGGATATCTTTTAAACCCATTTTCAGAGCTGTTTTCCTGAAGAGGGAAGGAGGTTTTGGTAAACCTATTGACTCTGCAAATTGGTTGGCTAGCTCAACGAGTGTGGTTTTATCCCTGCCCGTTTCTCTGATTGAGTTATAATAGCCAAGCCATGCATGGTATGCAGCTTCTCTGATGCTGCTATCAATCTTTGACATTGAATCCTCCACCTGCACAATTAAAGTCCCGAAGTTACACAAGAAAACTCAACAATGATTGTGCAACTACAAAACAGAGACGTGAAACCACTAACCTAATAAAAGACTAGCAAGCTAGCAAGTAGCAAATAGACAAAGTTTTATCAATTCAAGTGGCATTCACTCTTATTTTTCTTGGCCAAAAACAGAAGAAATTTCTACCCAGCAACACAGGAAAAACCACACCACATTTAAGACGGTGAATATCATCATAAAAGAAAAGAGCTGACCTTCTCTGAACCAGTTTGGCAATGGTACTCAGTTTGTTTACTTTTCTTTTGGTTTCTACTAGTTTCTAAGAGATCAGAAAAAATCACCAAAATAGACACCTAGATTTGCATGGTTGTAACGAATAATGATGTGGCATATGAGTAAGTTTGCTTATCTCTAAGAATCATGACACTAAATCATCCTCAACAGTGATTCTGCAACTACAAACAGAGACATGAAACCATCAACCTAAAAGACTAGCAAATACACATATTTCAAGACAGGCATTATAACTAGAATATTCATTGAATTGCATTACAAGTTCCCTGTACTCTGACTACTATGGTGATAGCATGCAAGCTTGCCCTGATCAAGTAAGCAGGTGATCTAATAACTCTCTGTGCAATGCCTATAATTTGAAAGGATAAGAACAATGTGGAAAGCTCCTTGAACTTCTATAAGTTAATTTTCAATACTACATTCCCCTTGTATACTTCATTATGACATTCCTAAAAGAATCATTCAGAATCCAGTTTAAAGACAAATACAATAATGCAATTGCTAGAAATGCACCGTAAGTTTAGTTTCTGGATCCACATTAGGTGGTGGAAATTTCTCAAGGGGGAGATCTTGCAACTCATCCAGGAAATACTTTTCCCATGGTGCAATCAACAAGATCCCTTCTCCATCTTTCCCTTCACGCCCTGTTCTTCCAAGGCGATGTATGTATTGTTCTCTGTCAGAAGGAATACCCACCTGATCACAGTTAAAATTGGATGATCAACAGCAATACAAAATATGATAAGCACAAGAATTAAGATCAGGGAAAATCCTTCTTATATTCATAACCATTGCAAGTTTCTTCCACAATCAACATCAAATGACACAATGAATTGTTCTGTAAGATGGCCAGTTGATTTTCTACGCATCCAATGTTTTCAAGCTCCATATCAAAACATGTTAAATAACTTTGTGAGCTGATAAGTGTCACCCATCTTAAAATATAAGCAATAATAGAGATGTTGAAAGGTTATTTTAATGGTACTGCTGATGCTAAATATAGTACATTTCAACAAATCAAATGTGATTATCTATTCCACATCTTATACGTGCAGGAGTCCACTTTCTTTCTCAGAAATCACTGGGTACCTGAATGACCAATGTAACATCAGGGTAATTCATGCCACGAGCAGAAACATCAGATGTAACCAGAATCAAGCATTTAGACTCCTTAAATTCATCAGAGACACGAGTACGATGAAGTTGAGGTTTCCTAGAATGAATCTCCCTCACATTCATCTTCATTCCCCGCATAAGTTGATACATGAGTGATGTAACCATCCCCGTTGAACAGAAAACAATGACCTGAGACAGTCGGGCATCCAATCCTCAGAATCAGAAGTACCAAATAAATAAGTCCATAAACTGCAGCATGACATCTAACCTTGTAATCAGGCACTTGTTGAGTGTGCTCCTTCAGAAGATGGTGCACCACTTGAAAATGCAACTCATGAGGAAAAATGAGAAAAGACTGCTTAACCTACATATTTGACAAAGAGCATGATCTCAAATTTTGTCCTAGGTTTGAAACAAATCTATTAACATCATTTAACCCATGTCTAAAATTAAAATTTCTAGCATAACACAAACTATGAAAGTGATACGTTTAATGTTGCTGAAATCCATATTTAAAAGCACAACTGTCATTTCAACTGTAGAAAAAATGTACAAAAAGAAAGCTACTAGCAATTCCCAATTGAAAGTTCTTGAATAGAAGTTGCAATAATTTGCAATGTACCTTAACAGGAGTTTCAACACAACCCATTCCCACTGTGTCAATAAAAGTATGTTCTTTCATTAATACAAGTTGACAAATACGGCGAACCTACAGATGCATAACCAAAAACATGAAATCTCAAGTGGAACGATGAGCAAACAATAACCAGCATTTGAACCATCAATGAAGACGTGCGAGGAAGTTTTACCTCTTTTGGAATCGTTGCAGAAAATAGCAAGGACTGCCTCTGACGGGGGAGACAATCTACAATTTTCTCCATGTCCTTTCGGAACCCTAGATCTAGCAAGTGGTCAGCTTCATCAAGTATCAGCATCTTCAACCCCATCAAACGCACAGTTATACCACCTCTATTCTCGATGTGATCCAGCAATCGACCAGGAGTTGCAACAATTATCTGGAATAATATGCAATGCAACAGGGAAATGAGAATTATAGATACTATTTATGTATTTATTCACCTTTCCCCAACCCTAACAATCACATACCAGTTAGAAAAGAAAATCATGAGTCAAAATAGACAAGAAATACCACATAGGCGAACCTGACAAGGATCTGATTCAAGACGTTTCTGGTCAACTTTGAAACGTGTACCTCCAACCAGTGTTTGCACCCCTATTCCAATGTGGTGCTTCAGCAAAGCATTAGCTTCTGCAGCTATTTGACTGGCTAGTTCTCTAGTGGGGCAGAGAATAAGAACATATACCGGAGGGACTCGTGCATTGACTTTGCTACTTGTTGCCTTCAAAACTGCTTCAATTGCAGGAAGCTGTTTGTGTTCAGTAACAACATAAAAAAAAGAACCTTAAATACCAAGATTAGTTCAGAAAAGTGCCAAAGGAGTCATAATGTACCAAGAAAGCTGCACTTTTGCCTGTGCCAGTTTTAGCTTTGACCAAAGCATCCTTGCCTGCCCCAAATTGATTTAAAAATTGAATTGAAATAAGAATGTCATCGTCATAACATCAAACCACTAATATTGCTCAGAAAACCACTGTTGAATCATATATGAGAATATTATAGAAGAGTAGTGCACCATGGAACAAGTGCCATCTCCTCCAACCTTAACAGGATCCTTAACTATGTCTCAACAAGTCAGATGCATAAACAGCAAAGATGCCTCACAGCCTTACTGTCTCGCCCTTGTACACTTAATATTTGTCCACCTTAACACGGGGGTCCTTACCCATGTCTCAGCAAGTCAGATGCACAAATAGTACGGTTCCTTGCAGCCTTATTCTTTCCCCCTCATTGAAATAATTTCTGTTCTTTTTCTTATAATACCATAAAACACATGAATCTGAAATGAAAATTGAAAATGGCTACATACCCTCAAGACAAACAGACAGAGTAGCCTCCTGCACCCTAGTCATTTGAACATAGGCTGCTGCTGTAAGTGCCTTAATAGTCAATGGAGATATACCGGACTCGTCAAATCTGGACAAAATACACCACAAAATTACCAACAGAAAATAAAATCATAACAAGACAGAAAATAGAATTGAAAACACTACTTTCAAAACAGAGAAATAGCACATATAAGCAAATCTAAAAAGTCATAATTACAACATAAAGAGAGACTTTTAACCTTTTCTCACTGAGAATTGATTCCTCCCGATCCTTAACACTCTTCTCCCCTTTATTCTCGCCGAGCTCCTTCTTCCTCTTCTCAAGCTCATACCTAATAGACTCCACCTCCTTTGCAAAACCGCCCCCCTCCTTCTGAACTGCCTGTAATGGCACTCTTTTTGTTATCTTCCTATCATACTTCCCCAATGCAGCACTACTCCCTATCTCCCTCACACCCCTTCCACTCCCACTACCCCTTTCCTCCTCATTCTCCTCCTCCCCTTGATCATCATCATCATCACTACCCCCATGCTTCTGAATCCTCCAACTTTTTTTATCAAACAACCTTCGGCCCTTCATATACTCAGTCACATTCTTTGAATTGCTGACACTGTCACTCTTATTCACCAATCGTTTCACTAAGCCACCACCAAAACCATAGCTCTCGTCTTCGTCATCAATCCCCGAAGAGCTCTCATTCCTTTTATGTATTAGTGGTTTTTGTGTAGAATTACTCCCAATAGAAGTCAGTTTCATGTGAAAGTTTGCATCTCTCCTCAACAAACCATAATCCTCATCGTCATCACTGGACGAACTCTCGTTCCTCCTGAACTTTCTCAGTTTCTGCTCAGAAATCCGACCCAATGAACCACTTTTTGGGCGGAAACCCACCCCTCTTCCGGTAGAAAACTCTCTAAATTTCCTCAAGTCATAACTCTTATCGTCCGTCCTCGATGCATTGCCACCGCTTCTTGGCACCAGTTTCCTCAAATCAATAGGTGAACTGATCGAACCTGGCTGATGACTAACCCCACCTGAACCAGACCGTTCATCGGATACTAAAGGCCCATCCTTATCATTCCATAAATCTTCAGCTCCTTCCTTCATGAACCGATCGGCCAAGGCTTTGACATGTTCCTTGGGACTCATAGAGGTGTACTTGATGGTGTTAGGATCCGGGTCTTCATCCGGGTCAAGTTGGCCCGAACCTGCGAGTTGGGAGCGAATTTGAGTGCGGATTCGGGATTGGTATAGCTGTTTTTCCTGATCAAGGAGGCGGCTTTCTTTCTCTTTGGCTTTTTTCTCATGGAGGCGCTTCCACTGCCACTTGTTTAGGCCGCCGGGGAATGTTCGCGGGCCTCCACCCATGGAGCGAGTGAAGATTTTGTGAGCCTGGACAAGCTCCGGCAGACATTTGGAGCGGTAGAGGAAGAAGAAAGATGAGTACATGATCAGTGGTGACTACAGAGTGTCAGTGAAATGTGAAAGGAGGGTTTTGCTTATATTTCCTCTGGGGTTTTGTTAGGGTTTTAGGGAGGAGAGCGGGCAGATTGAAGTTTCTATCAGGTTCAGTTAGTAAATCCTACAAGGTTGTAAAACCTCACCCACTCACAAACCCAATCAGAGGGAAAGATTAAGGGTTAGAGGTTCGATAGGGTCGAATCAAATTGACCCGTGATATTAATAAATTATAAATAAAATTTAATATTTGTGTAAAGTATAATAAATTTTAAAAATAAATGAAAAATTTATCTTATACTCCCTCCTAGTTTTTTTTAATTGTCTTTTACTATTTGGGCACGCACATTTAAAAGGTCAGATGACTCACTATTTGAGACAATTTTGCTCCGAACTTTTTCTCGGACGAAAAAAAATACGGATTTTTTTGGGTCAAATAGTGAGTCATCTGACCTCCTTAATATGAGTGCCCAAACAGTAAACAGCGTTTAAAAACTATAGGATGGAGTATTTATTTTATATGTTCTAATTTTATATCACAAACATAATACTCCCTCCGGTCTCCAAAATATGTCGTTTTAGCATTTGCTTTTACTGTTTCGGAACGTATTTTAAGACGGCCGGAACAGTCACTATTTGAGACAATTTTGCCCCGAATTTTTTCTCGGAAGTACGTTAAGGATTAACGTACGTTAGAAAAAAAGTACGGAATTTTTTGGGGTCAAATAGTGCCTCATCCGGCTTCCTCGATATGCGTTCCCTACTGAATAGTGAGATGCGAGGAAGACATTTATTGGAGACTAGAGGGAGTATTAGTGTAGTGGTTAAGATTTTGTTGGTTAATTTGTTGAATATAGTTCAATCCCATATTTAGTACCTTTTTAAATTTATTTTATTTGGATCAACCGGGTTTAATCCACATCGGATCAACTGATTCAGCCGGTTGATTTTTAGACCAACCCCAAAAAAGTTTTTTTAAACTTTCAAGCCCAATCTAATGACTGATTTGAGCCATTTTGAAAACCTTGCTTATTGCTTTAAAAAAAAATTAGTTTATGCGTTTCAGTAAATAGTTAATTTTCCAGAAAAAATAGGCTTTTATGTTAAAAAATCATAATGCTTAAATAATTTATCATCAAAACTTAATTAAATTTAATTCGAATTAATATTATGAAGGTATTGATTAAATATGCTAAAACTCACCAGTTAGTGTATGTAATTTGGCATTTCACTTTAATTAAAAACTTGTCTTACTAATTCAAACCTTAAAAGAAATAAAATATGCTAAAATGGTCCCTTATGTGGACGTATAGAAAAAGAAAGAAAGTCATCCATGTTTAACTTTTCATATCAATTGTGTAAGAATAATACTACACAAATCTCTCATTTCTAAACAAAAACTATTAAAAGGTTTGATTAAAATATTTATAAAAGTATTGTTGAATTATTATTAAATGAGAAGAATTTAGGTATATACTATTGTGTGGTAGTAAGTTCAAACTACAAATATAAAGTGAGTAAAATATTTAAATTCATTTTACAAAAGTTAATAGTCAAATAAAAAATAAATGATAAAAGATAAATATTGATGGATAAATATATTTTAAATTTTTTGAAAATAAAAAAGTAAAGAAGCTTCAATTTTAATAATTTTGGTAATAGTTTCAATATCTCAAAGAACTAAAAAAATCTATTAATTTTAATAGATAGAATATATGTTTCAAACTGTATTTCAGAAAATAAACTTATGGTTGGAGAAAGTTCAAAATATGTGGTATGTTACTACTAGACCTACTAACCGGATGAGTCGTCCGTTGGGCTGGCCTGAGCTTATACTAAATGGATGGCTTGGATGGCTTGGATGGCTTGGGCCATTAAATTTTAAGTCTGATCCGACTTGAATTGACCCGTTAGTGTTATGGTTAGCACTTAAATTTTTAGATTTTAGGCCATCAACCTGACCCTACCGACCCTCTTATATCTATATTTATACTATATAAAAAGCACGAAGGGCCTTATTCTTTAAAATTCTATTATACCCTTAAATTATTAAAAAACTTAAGGGTGTAATAGATTTTTAAACATTTTAATTAATTAACTTACCTATTAAATTAATTAACCTACCTATTAAGTTATTTAATTGTAATAGACTTTTAAAGGTAATAGACTTTTAAACATTTTAATTAATTAATTTATTTAATTAATTAACCTATCTATTAAATTAATTAAACTACCTATTAAATTATTTATATTTTTAATTGGTTCGAATCAACATCACCCTTAAAAAATTAACCAGTATATATTAAAAAATTAAAATAATTAGTGATTGATAAAATAATTAAATAACTTAATAATATTTTTACCATCTTTTAATTTTCTAATTATTAGAAAAACCGAAATTGCAATTTTTTTGCGGAAAAATTAAAATAATTAGTGATTGATAAAATAATTAAACAACCTAATAATATTTTTTACCATCTTTTAATTTTCTAATTATTAGAAAGACCGAAATTGCAATTTTGTTGCAGGCTTACATTGCAAATTTCAGGCTTATATTGCAAATTTTAAAACTATTGGGTTCAAAATGGGAGATTTTATAAACTTTAAGGTTTCTTTATATAGTTTATCCAAAATATATATTTAAATTTTTAATCAATAAAGTTAATAATTTTTTTATTATTATATAATAAAAAATAAAATGTTACAAAATATATATTTTGAGTATATTTTTAATGATTACGTAAATATTTTTAATTTCAAGCTAAACAACAACACAAACTTTAAAATAAAAAAAAAATCCTATAGGGCAAAAGTGGAAAGAAAATCGGATCTCCTACATTCGTTAGTCTCTTAAAAAATTAAATGGGAGTAGCTTGTAATAATATTTTAAATAACACTAATAATAGTAAATTATAAAGTAAAAAACTTATAAATTAATTTTTCAATTAAGTAATGCAATTTTATTTATATTATTAAATAAAAATTATTTAGTTAATAAACAATTATAATATTCATAATTTTTAGTAAAAACTTGAAATTAGTAAATAATTTATCATAGAAAAATATACTTAGTGTTGTGAGTTAAGAAAGTTAGCAAAAATAAACTTAAAAGAAAATTATTTTTGATAAATATGTTAAAAACTTTATCCAATAATAATTGTTGCTTTTAAATTTGGAAAAAAATAGTTCAGCCAATTTATCTAAAACAAAAGCTGGAAATAATTAAAAAAATTATGAGAGCATTCAAAATTCTTAACAATAACGGGAGTATTGATATTAATTCAGTTGGTAGTTAAGTTAGATAATATATATTAAATATATAGTATATATAGATAACAAAATACCTAAATACCCGGTCACGTGCGAATAGAATTCGTATTGATCCACAAGATTTAAAGATACCAAAATAAAATATATAATTAGTTTTCCAAGCATGTAATAATATAAGTAACTAAAATTAAAAACATAATTACTTGATTTAAATTATAATCATAATTATCTATTCTGTTTTCTTATTTTTTTAAATTAATTTATTTTATTGTTTGTGTTTAATGATTAATATTTGTTTATTTACATTAAGTAATTTCTAGATCATAAACCAAGATATATTCAACTTCTCTATTATATTTCTGAGTGGTAATTAGATTTGGTATTGCTTAATTTTTAATTTTTCTCCATAACTAGCCTAACCTAATTAGCATATAGTCATATACAACATTTTATTCAATTTATTTTTTAAAAATAAAGAATGTACAACTCCTTGAGGGAATCCATGTTCGGTTAATTTTTATGAATTAATTTTGCATATCTGGATTGATTTTAAGGTTTTTTCCCCTATTCAAAACATATAGAATTTTCTAGAGAAATTTATATATATGATACTCAATTGATTCAAAATTGGGAATATAAACTTAACAATTTTATGTCCTGATTATTTTATATAATATTTCAATAGTATGTTAGTTTTTTTTAAAAACAGGTAGTAAGGATCTCATAAACAGAAATGAAAATTAAATAGAAATTTAAGTTATTTTGTTGCTTACGACTCTAAATGTTATACATAGATATCTAAGTTCTTATTTGCGAGAATTTGGAAGAAGCAACGATCAATAATTAATATTTTGCACTTACCTATACATTTCCAACTAATATCAAATAAGTTCATGTATTTTTAATTAGCTCAAATCAACAACTATATTTACTTAGATAGATAAAATAAGTTATAGTTATAAGAAATAATTTGAAGTTCATTTGCATATTTATAATGTGGTATTAAATTATTTTAACATGTATTTATTTATTTTTTTAAATAAAAGGATAATACATAATAAATAATGTCATTTATTAAAAATATATTAATAAAATTACATTCATTTTAGAATAATTTAAGCTCACGTTATTGACAAGAAAGAAAACTTTAGTTTATTTGATGACATGAATGACCATGTTAGAATAGGGGACTAAAATTCTAAGAAAAGATGAGATCATATTTATGGGAAAAATGGAGAAAGAATAGAGATGAATTAATCTAATTTGTAATAAAATATTCTGAATTTGTATCATAAATGTCATAGTAAATTCTTTATATTTTTAATTGGTTTGAATCAACATCACCCTTAACAAATTTATCAGTATATTTAAAAAAATTAAAATAATTAGTGATTGATAAAATAATTTCAATTGCAATTTTGTAGGCTTACGTTGCAAATTTTAAAACTATTGGGTACAAAGTGAGAGATTTTGCAAACTTTAGGGTTTCTTTATATAGTTTATCTAATAATATATTTAATTTTTTAATCAATAAAGTTAATATTTATTATTATTATTATATAATAAAAAATAAAATGTTACAAAATAAATATTTTGAGTATATTTTTAATGATTACGTAAATATATTTCTTGAAATTTTAATATATCTTTTTAGATAAAAACTAGATAATGTTTTCAATTTTAAGATAAACAACATTCGTTAGTCTTTAAAAAAAATTGAAATATATATATATATATTTCCTATATGGCAAAAGTAGAAAGAAAATTGGCACATTCGTTAGTCTCTTAGAAAATCACATGGGGTACCTTGTAATAATATTTTAAATAAGACTAATAATAGTAAATTAGAAAGATTACAAACTTATAAATTAATTTTTAAATTAAGTAATGAAAATTTATTTCTATTATTAATGAAAATTTATTTAATTAATAAAGAATTATAATATTCATAACTTTTGGTAAGAGCTTGAAATTAGTAAATGATTTATCATAGAAAAATATACTTAGTATTGTGAGTTAAGAAAGTTAGCAAAAATAAATTATATTTGTATAAACTATATATATATATTTTTTAAAGTGAATTAATATTAAAAGTATGAATAATTAATGTATATTAAATCAATTCCTTAGAATTTAAATTTATATTAAATAATTTTTTGATAGTATCAAAAATAAAAGAAGGTGATTTTTTATAATAAAATATTCGCATCATAATATTAAATTATAATTAACAAAAAATTTATTTAAATTCTAAAATACAAAAGTGAAGGATAATTTTTTTAAGAACTAAAATATGTTAAATACCGAAACTATCTTCCTATGAAATTATTCTTATGAACTTTTACTTTTATATATTTTAAAATTTATCATTGTTTTTTTCACCCATGTCAATATCACAAACAATGATAAAATTTAAAAATATATAAAAGTAAAAGTTCATAAGAATAATTTCATAGGAAAAATAATTTTTAATATTCAAATAGATTGTAAGAAATCAATCTATGTAATGTACTCGTGGAGCTACAATGTGAGAAATATCTTTAAAAATATGGAATTGAAAAATAGTCACAATGAGTAAAATATATGTTAATGTATTTTTAAATTTAAATTATTTGTTAAATATAACATATGTATATTAATATATTTTTTAAATGTAAATTATTTTATTTATTATTATATTATTTTAAGAATAATATTCTTTATTCAAGTTAATATTTTTTGTTTTATTTTATTATTAAATTTAGTAAAGAGATTGATTTTAAGAGAGTTGAAGAAAAATAAACTAAATAAAAGTGAAAATTAAATTTTAATATTTATTCTTTTTCTAACATAAATTATATGGTAAAAAGAAGAATTTTTTTTATGAGAATAATTGAGAAGTTTATTTATAAGTATTGATAATATTAACCATATATTATCAAAATGATTTACATTAAATTTATTTTTATGAAAGAAATATTTTATATTGTACATGAAATATTTTTTACATGGGTTAATAATATTTATTTTATTATTATTATTTAACTATAATTTCAAGGTAGTACATGGTTTATTTTTTCAGAAAAATTACTTTTAAAGTTAAGAAAATCATAAAAGTGAAAAATAAAAAGATAATTTATAACATTTCCTAAAATTAATTCAGTGACAACTATTGAGTAATGAGTTTTAATAATATAAAAGGATGAAGTTAGATATTTAAAAAAATACTAAACATTAATATTTTATAATCTAATCATCAAATATTTGTGGTTGTACATTTTTCTCCAATATTTATAAGTTTTTTTCAACTTTTTACCATTTTTTATATTTTTTAACCACTTATAATATTTATATTAAAATATTTTAAGATATTAGAGGATTTTTAATGAAAATCTTAAAACTATAGTGTCCGAAGTGAAAGAATTTTTAAACTATAAAAAATTATGTTGTTTACCTTAAAATCTGTGCTAGGTAAAGTGATAAGATATATTTTTAAAAAAATTGGTTATATTTTTAGTTATCATTATAATATTATGGGTCGAATACATGATCTACATTATCAAAATAACATACGATAGGTACATAAAATATATTAAATAAATATTTATTGTAAACTTAAAGTTGTTAGAAAGTTAAAGTTAAATTAACTTTGAAATGAGATATTGTTACAATGAGTAACCTTTTGAATTTTTAAATTGATAATTAAAATTAGATGACACAACTCTGAATCCCACCTCTCTAGAAAAAAACGTGCAACTCAATATGCATGAGTCATATATTAAAAAAATAATAAAATAAATTGATTAATAGTTAGTTACTAATTTACAAGTTATCATTATACCTAAAATAATTAAATAAATGTTTATCATAAACTTAAAGTCCTTAAAGCTTGTAATTTAAATTATTTTTTCAATTAATAATAAATGGATGAGGGTAAATTTGTATAACGTAATAGACTGCTATAAAAGTACATAGAAGATCTCACTCGTGGATTCTTAATGCGAGTGACAAAACGTTGATGAAATTTATATAAATAAAAAAATTAAATAAGAAATCATGTTGTAAGCCATAAGTTATAGGAAAAAAAGCTAAAAGTTATGGATTAGATGAGATATATAAATATTCTAACGTTATTATCATATTTATCTAATAAAAAATATTTTAAAATTGGAATAGTTTATTTATTTATAATAATAATAAAAATTTCATGACTTAACTATTACTACTATTATTATTCTAATCCAAAATTTTAAGAAAATATATTTTTTTCTTTCAAAAGATAACAAAATATGATATTATTACGAAAAATGGAAAAAATAAAGGACAAGTATATTAACAAAGTTATCCTTTTTATTAAATTATAATCACAATTATTTTTAGACTATTTTTAATTATTATTGTTGTTGTTATTTTCTATTTCATGCATTTTTATTATTAAAATAAGAACTAGAAAGAAAGAGATATGAGAGAAAAAAATAAAATAAAAAATGGTAATTATTTTTAGTTAAAAATTAAAAAACTATAAAAAAAAATATAAAATAAATAAAAAATTATCTTGCCTTAATAAACTATTTTTTAATAAAAAATAAAAAAAACTATGAAAACCTTTTTATAATGTATTATTCTTAAAAAGTATATATACACAAATATTAAATTACTTAAGTTTGATTTTGTAAAATTTGTAATGATAAGGAATTATTTTTCCTTAGCTAATTATGTGATTTTTTATCATACATAAACATGAAGAAAAATAGTTTGTACATTTAATTAAATCATAATTTTTCATTAAATGTTAAACTTATTTTTTTAAAGAAAAATTCATTAGTGAGAACTAGAATAAAACTAATATAAAATATTATTTTAAATATTTAAATTTTAATTTATAAAAGTAAATTACTTAATTGAGTTAAAATTGTTTTAATTTTAAGAACTAAAAATTAAATTATTTCAGAATTAATAAAATATTTTTTTGTCAACACCTGGATTAAAATATCAATAACAATACTAATATACTGCTTATAATATACTTTAAACCTCATAGTAAAAATTTATGTTAATCCCATTTTTTGAGACATTATTAAAACTTTTATATTATACCAAAAATATTTTGTGTGAAATATTTTTTTTACATAAATATGATATTTTAACATTTCAAATCTAAATAAATTTCGCACCTGCAACGCCACGTGTCAAAATAACCTAGTAAATATAAATATATATACTAAATTTTAATAGTTTTACTAAATAAATAAAATCAACATTAGTTAGATCCAAGCTTTCTTTTCATTTTTTGTCGGATATATCCAAACTTTCTCAGGTTTGATTTTTAAAACCATCTTTACCAACTTTACCTGATCTTTGCCAAGCTAAGTGAACTCTTTCGGGGACAAAGGCAGTGAATCATAACCAGATACTGGAGTACTTAGTTAAGGACCCTTATACCTCTCGCTCCACCTACGGAACAAATTTTATGATATTCTAAAGAAAGTAAGAAGGGTTGAGGCTCAGTTGAAAGAGAGGGAACAAAATAACAAAAGATTGATTCATTAATTTTCTACCACTGCGCAGCCAGCTAGCTATACCTCATCGTCCCTTTATACCAATGTATATATATATATATTGGTGGCTAATAAGTTTTGACCCATGACCTCAAGATAAAAAGTTAATTTTTTAACCATCAAAATCAAATTAAGTTGTTTATTGATATAAAAATTAGTAAGTATTTTATATATAAAAATATATATATGAAACGGGTTCAGGGTTTTTAATTCCTTTTTCAATTTTTAAAAATAAAAAATCGAATTAAACTGTTTATTTTCGGTTCGATCCGGTTTTTCACTTTACGTTTTTAAAATCCGTTAACAGAGCTATTGCTACTCCTAACGACATCATCAAAACTGGCTTTTAGGTAATATTGTATCTCTGCATAATCGTTTCTCACATTGTTCTTTTCATTATGTAACTTGTAACTGGATAGTTTACGATGTGACTAAGAAAGCCTTGTATGACTATTTATGTCACTCTACTTACTCGATCATGAGCGGGGTCAGAGCCAAGGGTGAGCAAGGATGAGCCCAAATCCGCTCAACCCCCAGCTTAAATGTTTTTAATATATAAAAAATAATTAACTTATGCATGGTAGAAAGAAAATCCGAAACGTAACAAAAAAGAGAGTTAATTAAAGTCAATATTTTTAAAATTCTTTTACATTATATATTATTATTTAATCATTTTTAAATTCTATGATATAAATATAAATATAAAAAAAAAATCAAATCCTAATCAAATCGTATCTTGAAATTCTTAAAAGTATGTTTCGCTTTTTAGATGATATGATAGAGTAAAATTTTCTTAATATATTTCTCTTTTAGATGAGCAGGATACATATAACAGTATACATATAAAGTGATAGATAAGCAGTATCTTGAAATTCTATTATATTTCTCTGTTTAGATAAGCAGTATACATATAAAATGATGGAGTAAAATATTCCTTTCTTTTTCTTAATTTTTTTATCGACCCGCTTTGCAATTTTGTTCCATCAGTCAATCAAGGAAAAGAATCTCTAAGATTTTAAATCCTACTATATATATATATATAAGAAGATCGAGTAGCTAGCATAACCACGTCTTAATTACTACCGTCGATTATGGCTCTACGGTCTACTCTGATATTTCTCTTTGTGTGCGTATCACTAGTGAATCATATTAGAATTACTGGAGCGAGGACATTGTCTAGAGATGAGGATTTGGAATTAGAGAAAGAGCTTGCTCGCTTGAATAAACCCGCAATCATCACTATTCAGGTAAGAAAAAAAATAATATTTACTGTACGTGCATTTGAAATTTAATGAAATTCCCCTGCTTATTGACAGACAATACATGGAGAAATATACGATTGCGTGGACTTTTATCAACAACCTGCATTCGACAATCCGTTGTTAAAGAGGCATAAGTTTAAACCTCAGGTTTGTTTTTTCGGTCCTACTGGTAGTACTATGTATAAATTTTACGTAAGACTTTAATTAGTGCTTGCTGATGAGATCTTTGTTATGTACTATTTTAAGGAATATTCAAGGAGCGAAGATGATCCTATTATACGAGAATTTAGAAAAATATGGACAAATGGGAAGGGATGTCCAATAGCGTCGGTCCCGATCAAAAGAACTACAAAAGATGATCTTATTAGAGGCAGATTGGCTTCAGAACTTTATTCTCCTCGATTTAATCCGCAGACGAGCGACGAACCAGGCTTACATGTGAGTAATTATATATATTTCAAAAGAGTATGTTTTGAGCTGTGTACATTATTAATTAACTTCATGAATATGGATTAGTATGCGGGACTTAGGACAATACCAGGTCTTCAGAGTTATAAAGGAGGCTCTATGAGCACCGGTATTTACCAGCCACCGGTTGTTGGAGATCAACATAGTGCATCTCGAATGAAATTGCAGAATAATTTAGACACTATCGAGGCTGGATGGATGGTATGTCTCTAATTACTTAATTAATCATTGGTTGGTTTGGGTTATACTTCGGTGTTATTTCTTACAAAAATAAGAAAAAATTAGATATCGAGTTCATTGGCTAAAAAGATCTTTCTTGATCTAATTTATCACCATCTGCAGGTTTTATTTTTTGTGTTTCTAAATTTCAGGTGAACCCAACTCTGTTCAACGACAACCTTAGCCGATTCTACATATATACACATGTAAACTAGCTAAGTATTCATTGGGATTTGTGGTGAATATATTTAATATAAGTTATAAAATTATAACAAGCTATTTTAATTTGTACATCAACAAATTGACAGGTTGGAGAAAATCGTTGTTTCAATACTCTGTGTAACATATTTGTAGGGTCTAGTCCATCGGTTCCTATAGGCGCTTTCTTTCCCAACATTTCAAAACCAGGTGGACCAACATATATCTTAGCAGTCTCTATTCAAAAGAACGAGATCGGGAACTGGGATCTGATGGTGGGGAAGACTGATCATCTGCTAGGGTGGTGGCCTATTCCAGCAGCGAGTATGTTATCGGGGTTGAGTGCATATATTGAGTGGGGAGGACAGGTTTTTAGCCATCCAGACGTAGCGACACCACCAATGGGTGCCGGCCTCCACTTTCTTAAAGGGACAACCGACACTGACGCATTCTGTGCTGACGTTATGTATACAAGTGAAAGCGGTCAAAAAATAAAAGCCGACCTGGATGTGGTCGAACCTTATTCCGATCTCATGAACACTGATTTTTATACGGTCGATGATTTAGGACTTCGTGATAACCGCTTCGTGTATTTTGGGGGGCCTGGTGGGTTCAAAGGGAATTAATTAATTCATTAACTGATCAAGGTTCCTTTTTCTCTTATTTACAAATATGGAATAAAAAATTTATCTATTTCTCTTAAGAACTTATTGCCTATTAAGAATTGATTATTTAGGGATTTGATTAGATAACTCTTAAGAATTTAAGGACTAAATTAATTAAACAATACGGTGCCTCCAGCACTTTTGGCATAGATATATAGATAGATATATTAACAAAGTCATCTCCCTTTCCCAACTCATTCATTGTCTGTATCCACTTTATTGGGTCGATTAAGTCGAGCTCTCTGACACTTTTATAGTATTATAAAAAAAAAATTAGTTTACGATTTAATTAAAAGTCCATTTATGTATATTTTAAGCCCAAATATTCGAGCCCATTCCCCTCTCATGCTTCCTTGGGCCGCAGCCCATTTTTTTCATTTTTTTACTCTTGGGCTGCAGCCCCAATTTTTCCTTATTTTTCCTTTCATTCTTGGCCAGCCCACTTTTCCTTTCTTTCCTTGGGTCCGCCCCCATCCCTCTCCTTTTCTCTTCATTATTTTCTTTCACACTTTCACACTTTCACACTTTCACCGACACACTCATCCTCTTTTCCAATTTTCTAGCCAAGCACGCAACCCTCTCTTCTCTGTTTTCTTTCTTTATTTCTCTCTTCTTTTCTTTACTGGTTTGGATTGGGTGGAGGGGGGCGAGATGGTTGTTTTGAGGTGGTGTGTGGTTGGGGCTGGGTTTGGTTTTGGTTTTGCAGCGAGGTGGTTGGCTCGGGGTTGGGATTTGGTTTTGTGGTGAGGACCGTGTGGTGGTTGGCGCGGCTGGGTTGTTGGTGCGGCTGTGATGCGGTTGGGCAGTGGTGGTTTGGGTTTGGTTGTTCGGCGATTTTGGTTGGATCAGATCCGCCCAAAATGACGTCGCTGACATTGAACCAGCCGGTTCGATAGCGGACCGGCCGGGTCACCGGTTTTATAAAAACCGGCCGGTTCGGCCGATTTTTTCCGGTTAGAGTGCCGGTCAGATAGCTGGACCGACCCGGTCAGATTGGAAGACAATCATTTCCCTGTTGCATTGCATATTATTCCAGATAATTGTTGCAACTCCTGGTCGATTGCTGGATCACATCGAGAATAGAGGTGGTGTAACTGTGCGTTTGATGGGGTTGAAGATGCTGATACTTGATGAAGCTGACCACTTGCTAGATCTAGGGTTCCGAAAGGACATGGAGAAAATTGTAGATTGTCTCCCCCGTCAGAGGCAGTCCTTGCTATTTTCTGTAACGATTCCAAAAGAGGTAAAATTTCCTCGCACGTCTTCATTGATGGTTCAAATGCTGGTTATTGTTTGCTCATTGTTCCACTTGAGATTTAATGTTTTTGGTTATGCATCTGTAGGTTCGCTGTATTTGTCAACTTGTATTAATGAAAGAACATACTTTTATTGACACAGTGGGAATGGGCTGTGTCGAAACTCCTGTTAAGGTACATTGCAAATTATTGCAACTTCTGTTCAAGAACTTTCAATTGGGAATTGCTAGTAGCTTTCTTTCTGTACATTTTTTTCTACAGTTGAAATGACAGTTGCGCTTTTAAATATGGATTTCAGCAACATTAAATGTATCACTTTCATAGTTTGTGTTATGCTAGAAATTTTAATTTTAGACATGGGTTAAATGATGTTAATAGATTTGTTTCAAACCTAGGACAAGATTTGAGATCATGCTCTTTGTCAAATATGTAGGTTAAGCAGTCTTTTCTCATTTTTCCTCCTGAGTTGCATTTTCAAGTGGTGCACCATCTTCTGAAGGAGCACACTCAACAAGTGCCTGATTACAAAGTTAGATGTCATGCTGTAGTTTATGGACCTAATTTATTAGATTCCACTGTCTTGCAGACTAGGGAATGATGACTCTGCTACACATTCAACATCTGGTCTTTTCACATGCGCCATATGCCAAGTTGACCAGTTGACCAGTTGACCTTGCCCCAAGTGAGGGCATCTCTGTTCACGCCGGTTCAATCTTCTCGACCAGCTCAAAGCCCTGGCAAGGGCCCTTCCTCTGTGCTGATTGCCGTGACAAGAAGGATGCCATGGAAGGAAAACTCCCGAGCGGAGTTAAGGTGGCGTGAAACATTTGTTTGTTAACATCATTCTTTTGTTTTCTTGATTTTTTTTCCGGGTGAACTGAATGTTGCTAGGCTAGGCCATTGCTTCAATCTTAACATCAATGCCAATGTATATGTGATATCTGCACATAATGTAAAATGAGTAGGTAGCATTTAAGAAATCTTAGCTGTTTTTTTTTATGTGCAAGTTTGGGATATATTTTCTATGCTAACTCTATTACACCATTCAAAGCTTCAAACCAATGATAATTTGACACTCTCGCTGGGTTAGGTGGGTGGGATGGTCCTATCAGTTGAGTGCCCTATCCTTTATGCGACCCCAAATTTGAATTGGAAGCAAAAGGCTCCTCTTATCAAGCTAGAGCTCTTTTCCATATTTATTTTAATATATTTATGTTCTTTACCTCCATATTGTTGAAATCTACGGTAGTATTTGGATTTGCAATTGCATTGCAACCTACATTTGGCGACACAAAATTAAAGCTATCCACTAACTATATCTGCTTTCCACGCCTAGATTAATGCATCGTGTCCACCTTTTGACCGTCTATTATCATTAATTAATACTGCTATTCTTACCTTCTTTAGGTGTTATATATAAATATATTAACGTACAAATGATGAAGTGAATGATGGTGTATGCCGAAGTTACCGATCAACATGTCATTTACTACTCAATCATAATCAATACATGCACCATGAGTTGCAAAAAGATGTAGGAAAGAACTTGTGAGAAGTAGGCGCCCCCGAGCCGCTTTGGGCATGCAACAAGAAGTTGAAATGACTGCCTATTACTCCCTCCGTCCTCCAATAAATGACGTTTTCCTACTGAATGTTACTGTACACTTTACTTGACTTTTTAGTATTTGTTTTACTGAATGTTACTGTTTCAGAAAATCATTTATTAAAAAACGGAGGGAGTATTCAATTAGACAAAAAGCAAACGCAAAAGCAAAAGCTTCAAGTGGCAACAACTTTGAGACCACCAGCGGCTCACCACACTTTTATTCTGCCTAATATATCACCAGTCACCAGTGCTGATTGAGCTCCTACTCTTGCAATTAAGTATAAAATGAAGCAAGATTCATGATTGCTTCACAGTGGAGTGGAGTGGAGCGGAGCCATTTCACATGAACATGCATCACCATCTATATATTACTAATTTACTCCAAAACACTAAGGGCCCGTTTACCTGGGAGAATTTTCAATTTGAAAATTTGCTGTTTTTCTGAATTTCGAGAATTTTGTTTTCATTCTGAAAACTGAAAAACGCATTTACTTAGCGCTTGTTTCCTGATCAGAAAAACTGGAGAACGCGTTTACTTCGCACTGAATGTAAGAATTTCCTGATCTGAAAACTGGAAAACGTGTTTACTTCGCGCGTTTTCATTTTTTGTGAAAAACCAAAAATATCATTTGAAAATTTAAGTCATTTTAAAAAGGAAAAACTTATTAAATATAACATCAATCTTCTAATATTGCATTTAAATATTGTAATTCATATTCCTACGTGAAAATAAAAACAATCTACTAATATAGTAATTGATGAAAAAATTACATAGCAAACGTACTCCACTTAACTCGTTTAATTAACAGCATAACCTTAATTAATAGCAAACGTAAATCACAGCATAACCTTAATTAATAGCAAACGTAAATCTCATCATAAGTGTACCCACGACCAAATGATTTTTTCACCATAACCTTAAGCATAGGGATACTGATTTTCATATAAATTACTTGGGAAGAAAATGAAACAGATGCAGTCCAAAATACGCTGATTAATCAAATCTTTTTTCCAATATAATCCTTAGGATGTGAGTCATCACCTCATAATCCAAATTGGGAAATGAATAAAAATGAAGAAATTGAAATATTAATTAAAAAAAATAAATTGAAATAAGGATCATCAGAACCCGACAAAGAAACTTCAATTGCACTGGACCCCATTCTTCAAAAGGTTATAACGTAGTATAAGGAAACAAATGGTACATTAGACAACAACTACAGATTCTTCTTCAGAGTCCTGACTTTCAGAGGAACAGGCATATAACATGATGTTTTTTTAAGGGAGGGCATTGAATTCATTTGTCCATGGCAGACAAGGAAACATATCATACCATAAATTTATACAATCACAATTGCAACAAACACTTCCTAAATACCCCCATAGGAATCCGAACTAGCCCATCGCATGCTTCTGCGTCCAGCTCCTAGCAGTTGTCTCATATTTGGTTTTGTCTGTCTTGTACATGTGAGCAATTTCCGGCACCAAATGATCATCCGGGTTAGGATCCGTCAAAACGGAACAAATGGCGAGCAACACCTGGAAAATAAAACAACCATTCCCACCGTCTTAGAACAGTAATGATGTCATTTGAACAATAAAAATAGACAAATATTAACCACAGAAAAAGAACAAATAGCTGGCCAAAGAGCTGCTTCCTCCAAGGAAATGAAAATGCCAAATGAGAAGTAAATAATATGACAGTATTCAAATAACCTATTCAAAAATCATAAGAGTAACTCATGTCATTTATTACAGCATCTAAATTGTATTCATCAACCAAAGAATGACACGTTTTATAGTTAAATTCAGCATGCATGTCCATCAATGACTGTGAGTACTCTCTCACAGTTCTAGAGTACAACGATCAACTTCTACAATCAATATAGTGTATTGAACATTTATGAAGCAGCAATAATTGACATCAAAAGTTCCATGCTTGCTCAAAATCCCAACCGTAGCAAAGAGTACTAGCCAAGGTTTTTGTTATTGAGCTTGCCTCACACTTGAAAGTTTCTACTTTTTCCAGACACCATTTTTTTTCATTCTACACTTAACATCTAAAACCTTCAGAGAATCAGAGGTATCAAATTTCAACAAACCTTCCTATCGATCAACGTTGCAAATAATGGTGTTAAATTCCATCTAGACCAAAAATAAGAAATTCTAGCAAAACATAATAAAACAGGTACTACCATTAAAAGACATCAGCCACTTCGGTGATCAAAACTAGCAGCAGAGATAGGTTTCAAGCACAAACCAAATACTACTGTTTAAATAAAATGATTGAACAAAAAAATTGGACCAAAAACCAAAAAAACTACAAGAAAAAGAATGGCAAAATATTTAAATTAAAGAAGAACAGGAAATACCAAAAACGCAAGAATCCTGCAAGAATAGAGACTGGACATCTTTGAGCGAAAGCACAGAACTCCAGTTATGTTCCAGTACTGTACGTCGATCATCTGGACCATCTGATCTGATCTTCACCTTTGGATACACTTGAAAAATACCCATAAATAGAAACAAAGAAAAATTATTACCAAACCGATCAATAATACCAAAATACTCGTAAATAAATTCCAATAAAAACATGAACCCAAAAAGATAGGAGAAGAACTCACTTTGTATCTGCTGCGTCGAAGAAGAAGGCATATGATGAGCTATAATAATGATGATTAGGCGAAGTGGGTCAGTGAGAAATAAAGCAATAAACAAAGGAAAACAGTCAAAACAATGCGTTTCAGTAAATTCAGCATGGATAGAGAAGTGGTACTTACAGGTCACAGAGTTGCTCGACTGTGAGGAGGCGACGGTGAGGAGGCGACTGGTGGTGACGATGAAGGGGAGTGAGAAACGACTCGACTGGAGGTGAGGAGCAGACTGGAGAGTGGTGGTGATGGAGTGAGAAACGACTCGACTGACGATGAAGGGGAGTGAGAAACGATTGCCGGCCACCGCCCCGATCAACTCCGGCGACGCAAACACGCCCTTTGCTATGGTCGTTCTCGCGGTGATGATTTACTCGCTAAGGTTAGCAGAGGCAGAGGAGAAGAAAAGAAAGGCAGCGTGAGAAGAAAAAGAAAAGGGCAAAAGTGGGTTTATGAAAAATTCATTAAAGTGTACTGTTTGGAAACAATGGAGAACCGAGTTCTCTAAAATGAAGTAGAAAAATGGTGAGTTTTTGAAAACAAGTTTTGAGTGTTTTCAAAACTTACCTATAGGTTTTTATTCCGAAAATTTTCATTTCGAAAACAAAAACGAAAATAGCGCGAAGTAAACGCGTTTTCGAAAAAAAACTCCAGTTTTCAAAAAACTGGAAAATTTCCTGGGAAATTCTCTGCGGTAAACGGGGCCTAAACATTTCTCAAATTGTAAGAGAAACTGAGCAAAGTTTTATCGCAAAAATCAGATTGACAAATCTCAAAAACGGCACGGCCTACCAAACATTTAAATAAAAAGTTATTTACTATTTCTGGCTTTAAATGTTAGAATGTTTGTATAATCACTTAACTAATTTGACGATTTTGATTTTTGATTTAGAAATTCTAATCGTGTTTTTTACCATTTAAATTAGTAAACAAAAGTACTAAATAATAAACATAAAACAATTTTCTTTTAAATCAATCTTAGATAGACTGGAATGACTCTCCACTTAATTATTTTGTACCCAAATTAAATTGCATTTTTTAATGAAATAAATTAAATAACCTGTTAAAGCAAAAATAAATAAATAAAAGAAAACAATTTACTCCTTTCACTGTCCTGACCAGGCATTGAAACCAGAACACGAAACGTTAAATTATTATCAAATACTCCCTTCGTCTATAAATAACTGTCGTTTTAATTTTGGGCACGCATTTTAAGGAGATCGAATGACTCACTATTTGAGACAAATTTGTCCCGAATTTTTTCTCGGACGTACGTTGGAAAAAAAATACGAATTTTTTTGGGTCAAATAGTGAGTCATCCGACCTTTTTAAAATACATACCCAAAGTCAAAGCGTTCATTAAAAATGGACGGAGGGAGTATTAAGACAGAACATTCTTCTACAGTCCCTACCTTTTCCAGTTAATTACATCCCCTACCCTTCCCCTTCACATGACATGTTAACAGTTAAACCCACACTCCACTCCACTCCACTCCACTCCACTTCACAGGAACCAGTCTCTCCTTCTCCAAAAAAAATCAACAATGGCAGCCAAACAACTCTCAAATTTCACACTTTCCCTCTGTTTCTTCTCCTTCCCCTTCCTCCTCCATGCTTTTTCAAACCCAGATTACCCGGATTTAGACCCACTCCTCCAATTCAAAACCTCATCCGACCCATCCAACAACCTCAAAGACTGGAACACCACAACCAACCCCAACCCATGTACTTGGTCTGGCGTTTCTTGCCTGAAAACCCACTACAGAGTTTCCCATCTCGTCCTCGAAAACCTCAACCTCCGTTCCTCCAATTCCCTCCTCCCTGTAACTTCCCTCACCCAACTCCGCGTCCTCAGCTTAAAAAGCAACAACCTTTCCGGTCCCTTACCTGATTTCTCCAACTGCACCGCCTTAAAACTGCCTTTTCTGTCCCACAACAACTTCTCCGGCTCATTCCCCCCCTCTCTCTTCTCTCTCACCAAACTATACCGTTTGGATCTGTCCTACAACAGCTTCTCCGGCAATGTGCCGGTGGAAATGAACCTTTTGACCCATTTGTTGACTCTCCGGCTGGAGGTGAACCGGTTCGCCGGTTCACTTTCCGAGCTGAACTTACCCAACTTGCAAGATTTCAACATCTCCAACAATTTATTGTCCGGCGAGATACCCAAGTCGCTGTTAGGTTTCTCTGAGTCCGCATTTGGACAAAACCTTCCGGGTCTATGTGGGTCGCCAATGCGGGTTTCCTGCAATGGGTCGGTTATTTCATCTGACCCGACAAAACCCGGATCCGAAAACGGAGCCATTGCGTCCCCGGTGGGTAACCCGACGAATGTGGTGTCTTCATCGCCGAGCTCACTACCTGCAACAGCACCAAACAAGCCAAAACCAAAAACTAAAGAGGCCAAAATCAGCCCATTTGCGTTAATTGCGATTATAATCGGTGATGTTTTGATTCTCGCCTTAGTTTCTCTCCTGTTGTATTGCTATTTCTGGAGAAACTACTCGGCGAAGATGCGAAATGGGAAAGGGTCGAAGATGTTGGAGACGGAGAAGATAGTGTATTCCTCTAGCCCGTACCCGAATAATCAAGGCGGCGGCGGGTATGAGAGGGGAAGAATGGTGTTTTTTGAAGGGGTGAGGAGATTTGAGCTGGAGGATTTGTTGAGGGCGTCGGCGGAGATGTTGGGGAAAGGTGGGTTCGGGACGGCGTACAAGGCGGTGCTGGATGATGGGAATGTGGTGGCGGTGAAGAGATTGAAAGATGGTAATAATGTTGGGGGAGGAGGGAAGAGGGAATTTGAGCAGCAGATTGAGATTTTGGGGAGGATTAGACATCCTAATTTGGTCAGCTTTAAAGCCTATTACTTTGCTAGGGAAGAAAAGCTTCTGGTGTATGATTACATGCCTAATGGCAGCTTGTTCTGGCTTCTCCACGGTACATTTTTCAACTCACTCCCTGCATTTTTCTTCTGCCAAAGTTTTCATTTTTACTACTTTTTCTTGCTTAAATTTACCTATGTTCTTGCTTGCAATTGTTTAGGATTCTATGAAATTTCTTATCATTGTTGCATCTTCCATAAGATGGGTAACATTATTGTTTAATTCCCTGCATTGTTCTTGTTTCTTGCTTATATGAAAGTGTATGGCATCATGGCATGCTATTGTTTAATATTCTTGTCATTCTTGTGTCAACGTGAAATTTGGTAAAATTGTATGGCCATCTTACAGAACAATTCATTGTGTCATTTGATGTTGATTGTGGAAGAAACTTGCAATGGTTACTAATATAAGAAGGATTTTCCCTGATCTTAATTCTTGTGCTTATCATATTTTGTATTGCTGTTGATCATCCAATTTTAACTGTGATCAGGTGGGTATTCCTTCTGGCAGAGAACAATACATACATCGCCTTGGAAGAACAGGGCGTGAAGGGAAAGATGGAGAAGGGATCTTGTTGATTGCACCATGGGAAAAGTATTTCCTGGATGAGTTGCAAGATCTCCCCCTTGAGAAATTTCCACCGCCTAATGTGGATCCAGAAACTAAACTTACGGTGCATTTCTAGCAATTGCATTATTGTATTTGTCTTCAAACTGGATTCTGAATGATTCTTTTAGGAATGTCATAATGAAGTATACAAGGGGAATGTAGTATTGAAAATTAACTTATAGAAGTTCAAGGAGCTTTCCACATTGTTCTTATCCTTTCAAATTATAGGCATTGCACAGAGAGTTATTAGATCACCTGCTTACTTAATCAGGGCAAGCTTGCATGCTATCACCATAGTAGTCAGAGTACAGGGAACTTGTAATGCAATTCAATGAATATTCTAGTTATAATGCCTGTCTTGAAATATGTGTATTTGCTAGTCTTTTAGGTTGGTGATTTCATGTCTCTGTTTGTACTTGCAGAATCACTGTTGAGGATGATTTAGTGTCATGATTCTTAGAGATGAGCAAACTTACTCATATGCCACATCATTATTCGTTACATCCATGCAAATCTAGGTCTCTATTTTGGTGATTTTTTCTGATCTCTTAGAAACTAGTAGAAACCAAAAGAAAAGTAAACAAACTGAGTACCATTGCCAAACTGGTTCAGAGAAGGTCAGCTCTTTTCTTTTATGATGATATTCACTGTCTTAAATGTGGTGTGGTTTTTCCTGTGTTGCTGGGTAGAAATTTCTTCTGTTTTTGGCCAAGAAAAATAAGAGTGAATGCCACTTGAATTGATAAAATTTTGTCTATTTGCTAGCTTGCTAGTCTTTTATTAGGTTAGTGGTTTCACGTCTCTGTTTTGTAGTTGCACAATCATTGTTGAGTTTTCTTGTGTGTAACTTCGGGACTTTAATTGTGCAGGTGGAGGATTCAATGTCAAAGATTGATAGCAGCATCAGAGAAGCTGCATACCATGTATGGCTTGGCTATTATAACTCAATCAGAGAAACGGGCAGGGATAAAACCACACTCGTTGAGCTAGCCAACCAATTTGCAGAGTCAATAGGTTTACCGAAACCTCCTTCCCTCTTCACGAAAACACCTCTGAAAATGGGTTTAAAATATATCCCTGGGATCCGAATCCTGAGATAGTACCTTCTGGAAGCTATGGTATATGAGCTGCTCATTAGTGTGGCTGGGATAAAATATCGATCAATTATCGCAAAAGACCAGGTTCAACTTTTATTCAACCTGAAAACTGCTGTATCTCCTGCCTTATTGTCTTGACGCTGATGTACCGAACCTGGCTGATGACTAACCCCCCCTGAACCAGACCGTTCTGATGTATCTCATGCTTTACTGGGCAATCATCGGGACAATAAACTCCGTCTTCATATTCGCGCAAGTCCCTCATATTGAACCCCGCTGCGTATTAATGAAGATTATTCCAAGTAAGAACCCACTATCCCATTCAATCCCATTCATTTAAGTGTAGAAAAATAGAAATAAAATATCTATCCTTTTACCACTAAGTGGACCAATTTTTACGAGAGCGGCATCATATTGGTTTGGCTCTTCAAGAAGACTGTACTTAGCTACCTTTGTTTCAATCTTGGTCTTGTCAAACTTACATTCATCCCTTGGAGTTGATACACATTTACGACTTTGAGATGTGAAGGGATAGTCTTGCTCACGCATGATGCTACCCGCGTCTCTCTGATGTACTCGAGTGCTTTAGTAATCGACCCCGGACAGCATCCTTTGCCCCCACGGTTCTGCATAATCAAACCTGTTATTATGCAGAACGGTGGGGGCAATGAGTGTTGTCCGGGGTCGATTACTAAAGCACTCAAGTATATCAGAGACACGGGTGACATCATGCGTGAGCAAAACTATCCATTCCCATCTCAAAGTCGTAAATGTGGATCAACTCCAAGGGATGAATGTAAGTTTGACGAGACCAAGATTGAAGCTAAGGTAGCCAGCCCGCTATCGTAAAAAATGGTACACTTGGTGGTAAAGGGATAGATCTTTTTATTTCTATTTTTCTACACTTAAATGAATGGGATGGTGTGTTCTTACTTGGAATAATCTTAATTAATACGTAGCGGCTCAATACGAGGGACTTGCGCGAATATGAAGATGGAGTTTATTATCCCGATGATTGCCCAGTAAAGCATGAACATGCCGTGCTGTTCGTGCGCTATAGCGCGGGTGAATCTGTGGTGAAGCACATTGGATTGTCAAGAACTCATAGGGTGAGGCGTGGGGAGAGGAAGAGTTTTTATGGATCTGCACGTCACCGTACTGTGTACTCAACCAAAAATTTACAGGTTCTTGATACTTGTGTTCTATTTTTATTAGTTGAGAGATATTTATTTTGGTATGAAAACAATTTGCAACAAACCCAAAATTAATGATATTTGCAACAACTCAGATAAAGATCAACCGTTTAATCAATTCTTATATAATTTTTTTTAGATATATATTCAAATTTCACCCCATAAAAACCGGCTAAGGTTGGGTTGTGCAACGTGTTTAAAGCGGATTGTGGGGGGTTTAACTTTGCCTCCGAGAGGTTTGAGTATGGAAGAAATTTCGTTGACTCTATTTGCTTGATGCTGAAAAAGAATTGGGATGTGAAGCTTGTTGATATGTATAGAGAAGCCAATATGGCTACATAGAGTCTGTGTGGTTGGTTCTCTAGCAAACTTCTTGTGTGTCTCTTTTTTTAGAGGTTATGTGTGCACAGATAGAGAGGAAGCCATATACGCCCAAAAGTATCCTAATATACAAAAGCCCAAAATGAGTGTTTTAGAGAAAGCCCAACTTGTATACATCCGTACATATCCTAGTTTTATCCAGCTGAATCCTATTAAATAAATATTATTTTATTTAATTTATTTTATCAAATCAAATTTCAATAACTAACCGTAAAATTCGCCAGCACCTCCGTCGTAACATGGCGGCCGGAGACACCGTTACTCACTCCGCCCCGGCGGCGGCCATAGCAGCAGCAGCAGCTTCTCTACCCCGGAACGACCCGATACCTAAGCCAACTACAACACTCCGCGGCCTCAACAAGCCGAAGTGCATTGTTTGCGGCAACGTCGCTCGCTCCAGGTAATCCTTCATACCATCAACAGCAAGAGCATAGCGTGTAATTAAGAATCAAAGGCTGGTTAGGAATATACTGAAATACCTCCAATGCAGGTGCCCGTATCAATCATGCAAAAAGTGCTGTGCTCAAGCTCAAAATCCATGTCATATTCACGGTATAGTTCATTAGTTGTTGTACATATAGATGTATTTACTTTCCTTGTTTAACATTAGGTTTATATGAAGTTGTTGGAGGTGTTTTTGTTTATTACTATGGAAGTTCAAGGGTTATTGCTTTCACTTTAAACTGAAAACCCTAATCTAATTGTAGGATTTCCACTTGGTTGTTATTTGTGTTGATGTGCTTTCTTTTTTGTACTTTGCAGTTCATATTTTAAGATTTCAGTTACAATAGAACCCCCCTTACTAGTTCTTGTTAAGGTTCTCAGTTAGTTTCGTGGTTTAGATTTCTCGATGAAAGGGTTGATTTGTGGGAAATAAAGAGTTAAAACACATGATGCAAGCTTGAGGTGAGTTTGTTTTATTCATAGAACAATTGTCAAAGGAGAGTTAGGGCCCAAAATACTAATAATCTATCTATCTATACGCCCCACTTTTCCTGCTCAGCATTAAGTTTGGATTTCAAACTCTCATTAGGAAACTCACGTTGAGATGCCTGAATTTTGGATTGGAAGGAGATGTCTGGTAGATCTAAGTCCAAATTTAGTAATTTGATCTTTACACTTTGATGATGTAAAACAATTAAAACTTGTAGGTTTGTTTGGACGATCAAGCTCAGTTTGTTGAGTTGGATATTCTATGTATGTAATAGTTTCCAATGAAGTAGGAGAGCTATCGATAAGGTACTGTTCTTCTGTAAGGTTTTCGTTTCATTCCATGATTCTGTTTTCACCTTTTTCTTTTTATCATTATCTTTCTCACATGCAGTTTTGAAAGGGAATGCAACTCATCCTGATAAGACAACAGCTGCAAGCACTCCTGTATTTGACCAGCAGACAACTGAAGTATCTCCTGCAGTGTAAGTTCCAAGCTGTGTTCTAAATGTGTTCATGTTTCTCTCGCATGCATCTGTGTTATCAAAATTTCCATTGATGTTGTTTAGCCAGGTACCGGTAGTTTTCTCTTGGGATTAGTTAACGCGTGTGGCCAGGTGGCTGTATGTATAGTGTATAGTTGTTTACTTGGTCATAGTCAAAGGAATATAAATCAATTTTTGTTGAAGTTTTATTTTCTATTTTTTGAATGTTTTTGCAAGTATGCCAACATTTCTGCGATTCATTTATATGTTTGTAAGCAAGTCTTGTCTGCAATCTTTTAGGAAATATCCACACCATTGGACTATTTTACAGCTTGATGTCCTCGTTGGATTTCTCAATGCCTAAAGATTTCCCCCTAGTTATGAGTGCGGGTTTGGTTTTACTTTTTTACCAAAGAAGGTCCCGACGGTTATCTGCTGTGATGACTGAAAAAAGGTTATGTGGTGTGCAAATTGCTCCGAATGTTTTATGAAAAGTGTTTTGCACTTTATTTTCTTTTAATCTCCTCATTTTGGTTTGCTTAGTGCTTGATTCTTTCTTTACTAAAAAAATACATCTTCTGACACTTGCTATGACTTGGTGATCTGTGATGCTGACTTGTTCTGAGTTGTTATCAGTTTTGGTTTCCTTCCTATTATTTGAACCGTATTTGTTTTGTATTTTTTTGGAATGTTTCAGGAGCTCTTTCAGAGCTGCATCACTTCGGCAACTTTCTAGCAATTTTTCCCAATTCAATAGTTTACATACTCCACTTCGCTCAAGGAAGCCTCTGACAAGGAAGGTACATTATAATGAACTGCTATATGTTCCATGGTTATGGTATATCTTGGCATGAAAGTTAATAATGTCCATGAGTGATGGAATTTATTTCAGGAAGCTGCTGCTATAAATGAATGGAGATTTTGTAAGTTAAAGGAATTCAAGGATAGAGACATTGAAGTGGAAAATGAAGCTTTTGACCGGTATATGCAGAATATTAGCTTGCTGGAGGAGGTGTTCTCTACGAAATCTATTCTTGAAGGCTTCACCAAGAATGGATCCATTTCGTCAAACCCTGATGATCCTTCTGCTGTAAATGATTCAGAGAAGATGATTTCAGGGCAGAAGTTGAAACTCAGGTCAAATCCGATCAGGAATGAGAATGTTAGGAAGAGGATACAACAAATTATTGATGGGAGATTAAGTAATTTTCAAAAAGCAGAGCTTACAGACACCGTCGATGACCTAAACAAACATGATGGAATGCCAGAAAAGGCAAATGGTGTACAGGCTGAGAGGGCTTCGGCTCTAAGTGAACTTATTGATAAGTTGAACAGAGACAGAACTGATGAGGATCTTAAGTCTTGTATAGAGTTGAAAGTGCAACTTGACGGTCAGCATTCAAGTTCTAATCAAATGGAAACCGAAGATGTGGACTCATCCGAGGAGCAAACTGCCAAGTCTGACTTGGCACCCAGTAAAAAATTGGATTATTGTTCACAAAAAATATACAGAACAGTAGGAATTGATCAAGAAGCACTCAGAAGCATTGATGCTCACTTCTCTTCCCTAGAAAACATAGAAGATTTGTGATTCCGGGTTAGGTATCCTGCAGGTAATGTGATTTACAGTAGGGTAACTAGAAGATTGAAGGGCTTGAGGATGGTTTTATACTGTGATGAAGCTTAGGGTAACTAGAGGAGCAGAGTCATAGTTATCAGAACCGGACCGGACAGCGAATCGGAAATGAAAATAAGCAGAAATGGTTGGTACCGGCTACTTTGGTGATTTTTGCTTGGTACCAAGCTTGAAGAATAAGAAACTGACTTAGTCTTCAAGCTTGGTACATTTATTAATTTATTTACCGGCTACTTTGGTGACTTTTGTTTGGTACCAAGCTTGACTCAGCTTGTTGTAATGCGTTTGTAACTTGAAAACCTGAGTGTGTTCTCAAATTTCTATAATGATTGGCAGGGAAAGGTCGCATTTCTATGGAGGTGGATGTTGAAGGTGAGGGTGAGCAGTTACCACTGTGTTAATGATGGAGTTTTTGGTAACAGATGAGATGAGAGAGTACAGAAAAAGTATGGAGGGCAGGAAACATATTTAGTTTGTCTAATGGGTTTCTTGTCAGAGGCTTGGGCTCAGATATGTTGGTTAGGTTTACCAAAGTAGCAAAGTGTGAATCTTATGCCTTTACAATTCGTGGGAGGATCCTTTTGCTACTCATCACTGTGCATTTGTTGCTACTCAATGTTAGCATTTGTTAGGTATGTTTCTGTTTTTTCGTTCGCGAATGTATATATGTTTTCTTCTTGTGAAGTTCTGTTCAACGTGTCCTTTTAACGTGGAAATCAGTACTTAACAGGTACTAATGTTTGTTATCTTTGCTTTCAGTTCACAACATGGCTAATGAACTAGAGCCCCATCCCAGAGGAAAAAGCAGTTGTTCTAGCATCAATTGGTTTATGCCCGATTATATATCTGACGATTAGCACTTTTCGGTTCCTTGTACCTGCTGATGCCATTCCTGAGTTCTTATGATCTGCTAGCAACAAGTTTTGACAATACCAACCACGGAACTCCTTACAGTTCCCTGATCAATAATGTCCTTCGCGATAGTCAAATCAGCCATCCAATGTTTGCATTACCAATAGTTTTCTATGCATTTAGTTACATAGCCCATCGTATCATGAAGCTTTCTGTCCTGCGAACATATAATTTAATTAGTTATTTCATGGCTGTATGGATTTATTGCCTCAACTTATGACTGCAGATTCTTCAGCATTGACATCTGCCTTTTCGGTCGCTCTAGCATTTGTGTTTCTGGTGGTCACCATAGGAATCACAATTGTAAGTATCTTGATGCCTGCTGCTATGACTGAGCGGAACTTGCTAATGCCTATATTGGAACGGAGGCATTCAGAACATAAAAAACAATAATTTGTGGAGTAACAATGGTTTTGGACCAACCAAGGCCAGAGGAAGTAGGTGTGTGGATTTTATGATAATTGTTTGAATTTAACTCAGCTCTATGGAAATAACTAATGTTTTTATGGAGTGGGATCAACATTTACATTAGCTATCTCTCAGAACATCCTTGCGCTTGCATTGGAGGAAATGTGGGTAAAAGAGGAAGAATAGGAAAAGTATGGATGAAAGGTGAGGGTGGTGATGGAGTTAGACCAGGAATTGGTGGCAAAGGAATCAACGACACAGGAGGGAGGAATGAAGGTGGCTGAAGTGGATTTGGAATAAGCGGTGGGTTTAGAGGGTCTGTTCTGGCCTTGCTAGTGGTGGATGTTTAGGAAGGAGAGGAAGAGGAGGGAGCTGTGGCAATGGTGGTAGCTTTGGAAGGAGAGGAAGGAAGGGTGTTGCTGGACCTTTAGGTGGAGGTTGAAATGTTCGGTCAAATTTAGGAATTCTAGGTATATAGTATTTCTTGGAACCGAGGCTGTCAGGATTTTCTGGACCATGGAAGGATCGGTAGAGATGTTGTTGGTGTGCAATTTTGGTCATGAAGGGAACTTGAACAACTTCTCCATTGAGAAGGTGGAAAATTTCTGTGTTCAGTTCTTGATGCATAAAATTTCCGATCCCACGCGCCTTTGAAGTAGAGTGCATTTGCAAGAACAAAAACTGTATCAGAACTGCCTAGAGAATACACTAATATAGTAAACGCAGTCAACATGACCAGTCTGCACATAATAGAAAGGTGCCTCCGAAATCTTGTTGAATTAATTAATGTTTAATTTTGTGCATAATTTTTTATTTGTTTGGGTAAATGCTTTTCAGGACTGGAAGATTTTTTAATTTCAAACTAGCAAGACTGGAGAATATTGGATACACTTCTCCACCTTTCCTACCAATGGTACTTCACCTATTCTCTCTGCTGATTATTTCTCTTATTTCCTCACAGTACAAAACACTCAGCCTTCTCAAATTTGGCATTGAAACAACACATGTTATATCTTCTAGGTAATTGCAGCCACCACGATAAATTCCGTGATGCTATTGAAACTTATCATTTGTGTTAAAACTGATGATGCACTACTTTTAAGAATGACATAAGTGGATTCCTGACTATTCTTCAACTCCTTGAAATCACAGTTAATAATCGAAACTGTATCCAAATGCTTTGATTGCGCTAACAAAGAAATGTCGATGGACTCGTGAAATTGTAGATTTTCAATAATCGAGTTCTTTTCAACAATCTGTGGTTGTTGAACAGTTTCAAAAGACCTGAAAAAGATCGTAATGAGATCTTTAACACCTTCAAATTCTCTAAAACCTGCAATTCCTCCAAAAGTATCTCATCATCCCCTCCTACCTTTGCTTATTCCATCATCTTCATAATAATAATACGAAGATATCATTCCCAAATATTGCAAAGATGACAAGTGGTGGAATATTTGATTTTTTCTACGGATTTTTAGTTTCAAACCACCAACCTCTAAATACATTAATGCTTTCAGTTTTATCAACGCAATAGATAGCTCTGCAATTTCCGTTCCAGACAGGTTGAGATATTTTAATGAAACCAATCTTGATGCGCTCTCTGGCAGCTCTTTAACTTTAGTGTCTTTAACTTTAGTGTTTGACAGGTCTAGGACGGTCAGCATGCCCATCCTGTCCCTGATCTTTTGACTTTGTTTCTCAATCATAATAAACAATTGACTTTGTTTCTCAATCATAATAAACAATTGAATGAGATATGTAGTGGGTTTTTTGAATCCATGGCCATGCTGACCGTCCTAGACTTATCAAACACTAGGGTTAAAGAGCTGCCACAGAGTATATCAAGATTGGTTTCATTAAAATATCTCAACCTGTCTGGATATTACAGAACTACCTGTTGCGTTGATAAAACAGAAAGCATTAATGTATTTAGAGGTTGGTGGTTTCAAAACTAAGAATCCGTAAAAAAAATCAAATATTCCACCACTTGTCATCTTTGCAATATTTGGAAATGATATTTCGTATTATTAATATTACGAAGGAGTGGAATAAGCAAGGTAGGAGGGGATGATGAGATACTTTTGGAGGAATTGCAGGTTTTAGAAAATTTGAAGGTGTTAGAGATCTCACTCCGATCTTTCTCAGGTCTTATGAAACTATTCAACTATCGCAGATTGTTGAAAAGGACTCGATTATTGGAAATCTACAATTTCACGAGTCCATCGACATTTCTTTGTTAGCGCAATCAAAGCATTTGGATACCGTTTCGATTATTAACTGTGATTTCAAGGAGTTGAAGAATAGCGAGGAATTCACTGATGTCATTCTTAAAAGTAATGCATATCAGTTTTAACACAAATGATAAGTTTCAACAATAAACTAGAGGATATAACATGTGTTGTTTCAATGCCAAATTTGAGAAGGCTGAGTGTTTTGTATTGTGAGGAAATAAGAGAAATAATAAGCAGAGGGAAAATAGGTGAAGTACCACTGGTAGGAAAGGGTGGAGAAGTGTATCCAATATTCTCCAGTTTAGTTTGAAATTAAAAAATCTTCCAGTCGTGAAGAGCATTTACCCAAGCAACGCCATAGTCAGACCGACACTGGACAAAGACTCTGGCGCTGAAACCACTGCGCTAGACAATGAGGATGGAATGCATGACCACAACGTGGCAGCACTCGCATACTCTTAGCATGCATATATAGTCAAGCGAGACAGATCTCATCTGCCTGGCCCTCACCTGTATGAGAAGGTCTTAGTGCCCGGTGGGAACTGAGCCAGCTCTTCTGCAGGGCCAGTGTGCGTGCCGATAGCAGGGCAACAAACACAATGTAAACATAAAAGGTACTAAAATGATAATAAACACAGTAGAAGAAAGACTCCTCAGGTGTGCAGTGAATGTCTCAGCTTCTCTAAATGCATCTGATAGCGAGATGCTGGTCATAGTCCTACAAAATAAAAAGATGTTAGTATTTTATTCGAGTTGTCAGCTAATTTTAGGTAAATTCCATGATATACGATTGTATTACAAGTGTGGAATTAAGCGAGACAAGTAGTGGGTTTAGCTTTGCTAGCGAATAAAAGAGATGTGAATGAAAACAAGAAACAGAGTGTAAGAGAGCTGGGATGCATTGATTGATACATAGACTATATAGTTCCATGTTTTCCATTCAAGGCCAGATTGGTTTATAATTTGCTGCAAAACTTGATTTTTCTTTGGTTGCTTTATTGCAATGTTGTCTTGCATTTTCTGAAAATGTTGGCAGATACTGTGAGAAGAGATTGAGGCATAATTGAAGAGGTCAGCTGCAATATCCATGTGACTGATTTGATGAATATCAGAATACTGTGACCCAGTTTTAGCTCTGCCCTCAAAATAGATGTCAACTTTGCAATTTCGTTGAAAGCAGAATGAAAATCATTGCACCCAATTTGTCTGCTCTGGTCGGATTCAGATGCTTGGGGGGTGGAAAGATTCTCTTCAGAGCCTCCATGATACTAAATTTTGACCAGAATCATTTTTGTTAAATGAATGAAATTGCAGTATTAGTTCCGAAAGCAGAAATTTATTAGAACATTCTTCTTTACAGAGGAAAGATTATACAGAACAGAAAATGTAGAGTTCTGTACAAAGATTTCAAATCATCATCCGCGAAGGCATATCAGAAACAAAGCATTCCTCAGTCCTCAGGAGTCTTCAACTTAAATCACTAAAATTAAGTCATCTGATCGAAATCAGAACGCGAAGGCATTGAACTTCTTCCAGTTCCAAGAAGTTTGCCTCTGATTAAAATCATTTGAGCCGCAACCTCGTCCATTCTCATCCTTTCCCCTGGAGTTTCAACGGAACAAGCAACTCCAATCTTGAATATTGAAACCAACGACTCTTCTATTCTTTGAGTATTGTTTGCCGTTCTTCTTTGGTTTGGAACCATGTTCGAACTTGTCTCTTGTGGTTCTATTTCCTGAAGAAGAACAGGGTCTAAAATCTTTATGACTTGTTCAGGCAAAGAAGACAGGACAAACTTGTGAAGATTTAAGCCTTCCTGGAACATGTCATCCCCAGGTCTCTTTCCAGTAAACATTTCCAACAGAAGAACACCATAGCTGTACACATCACCACAAATCGCCACCTCATTCCCCATTCCATACTCTACCGTAGATGCACAACAAAGAGATCTTTTGAGAAACATTAATGTACATCAAATGCATAAATGTATGTGTTGAAAGCAACACCAACCTCACCAATAAAAGAACTGTGCAGCTGACACGTAGCATACACCTAGTAGTAGAGGTGTACTGGACACCAAAAGAAAGAAAGAATGAACGTGGCAGAATAAAAGAAGAAAGAATCCTATACTACTTTAATTATTTTGTCTTCAATTAATTAATTATTGGTATGGATATATATGTGTATGTTGTGAGAGTTGGGTGTGTGGAACAAAATGTAGAGTTCCCACCACTGTGAGGCAGAGAGGACAGGTGTGCAAATACACTACACACTACTCTGAGAGAAAAAGAGTGTGCAGATGATCACACCACTCTTAGAGTAGAAGAGTGTGCAAGGCATATCATCTCGGATGGAGAGTAGCAGTGTGCAGAGGTTCACACCACTCTCATCATGTTTTGTTCTACCTTGAGTAGAACCCTCTGTAATATTTGTCTGTCTCTATGATTTTTATGACATGTTTGTGTGTACTGTAATTGTTGAGTGGTGGAGAATGTTTGTAATGAATATTTTTTTTTAAAGAATAATGAAATTTTAACAGTATGAAATAGGTTAGTAAACAGATAAAATTACCTGGAGGAGCATAGCCAATAGTTCCTCTGAGTCCAATCGAACTTGATTGTTTGCCATTAGAGTCGTTGGGTACTTCAAGAAGGAATCTAGCCAATCCAAAGTCACTTACATGCGCTGTCATGTCCTTGTCCAGGAGAATGTTGCTTGGTTTGAGATCACAATGAACAATACTTGTTTCACATTGATAATGCAGATAATCAAGTGCACAAGCAACATCAATGGCGATATGTAGTCTCTGAAGAAGATTTGCACGAACAGGATGATGATGCAACCACTCCTCAAGGCTTCCGTTGACCATGAACTCATAGACCAAAGCCTTGAACTCATTCCCCCGTGAATCAATACTTGAGCAAACAGTTAACAATTTCACAAGATTCCGATGCCTAATGTTGCTTAGAGCTTCACATTCGGCTTTAAAACTCTTGAAAGCATCAAAGCGCATAAGGTTTAACACCTTAATTGCAACTAAAGTTCTCCCCGCGTCAAGTGCACCCTTATACACCGACCCAAAACTACCCTTACCAATCATATTAGCTGAGGAGAATCCTTCAGTAGCCTCGTACAAATTGTGATAAGATAATTGCATGATCGTGTTGGCTTGATTGTTCAAGACTGGTACTTTTCTTCTTTTCAGCAGCCAAAGAGAAAACAACACAGATATGAGTCCTAAAATTCCAACAACAATGCCAATTACTAATTTTAGCCTCATCCTGGATCCCTTCTTGTTTGGCATGTTGGAACTACATATCAGCAACTGGAACTCAGGTATGCCTCCACAAAGTTTACTATTTCCTGCAACAGAAGTAGCACTCGCATTCTTGAAGATGCCACCTGTAGGCATACTGCCTTCCAAATTATTGAATGACAGGTTTAAATACTGCAGCGCGTTGAGATGAAGTAAAAACTCAGGAATTTCTCCTGAAAATCTGTTGTGAGACAAATCCAAATATTCAAGAGCCCTCAGTGAGCTCAAAGAAGAAGGAATAGAGCCTTCAAATAAGTTGTTGTGCAAAAGTAAGTATTCAAGGCTTATGCAACTGCTTAAAGTACTAGGAATTACACTTGACAACACGTTACTAGAAAGATCCAAGAATCCTACTTTTTTCATGTTTCCTATTTCGATGGGAAGGACGCCACTCAAATGGTTCTTAGACAAGTCAAGTGCTTGGGATAATGATGATAAGCCAATAACTTGTTGGGGTATAGTACCGGTGAGATTGTTACGGGATAAATCTAAAGCTAACAAATTTTGGAACTTTCCTAAGCTTGAAGGAATACTACCATCAAGATCATTTCCTCCTAGTAAGAGTTGAATTAACTCGGTTATATTTCCAAGAGATGGTGGAATATTTCCCAAGAACAAATTTTCATCCAAGTACAAGATTTTTAGTTTTTGAAGCTTCCCAATGGTGTAGGGAATGATACCTGAAAGTTGGTTGTCGCTCACATAAATGATTTCCAAATTGATGAGATTACCGATTTCAAACGGGATGCTCCCTTGTATTTGATTACTCCACAGCCGAAACTCCTGAAGCGTAGCTGAGAAGTTGCTAATTTGTTGTGGTAATACCCCTCCGAATGAATTGTTAGCTATGCTAAAGTATTCTAAGATGGTGGCATTTGAGAAAGAGCTGAGGAAACTCAAGTCATTTGCTTCTCCACTGCCAAGATTGTTGCTAGAGATCGAAAAATATTGAAGCTTCTGAACCTTATGGAGAAAGGGCACCCCTCCTGTAAGTTGGTTTCCTTGTAATTGAAGAGTCATCATGCTTGACGAGTTGGATAAGGAAGTTGGAATGGGACCAGTGAATCGATTGAAGGCAATGGAGAAAAATGAGACATTTGGAAGAGAGATGAAGGAGTCTGGGTCAAGAATACCAGAGAGATTATTCATTCCAAAGTCTAATCCGGTGATAGAAGAAAGATTGAAAATGGAGGCAGGGATAGTACCCGATAACCTGTTCGTGGAAAGAGCGAGGGTTTTTAGATTGAGCAATTGGCCTAGAGAATCAGGTATGCTCCCAACCAAAAGATTGGAGCCAAGGTACAGTGACACAAGATGTGATAGGTTGCCAAGAGAATGAGGGATGGTTTCTTTTAGATTATTGCGCCATAAGCTAAGATATCGTAGCTTTGACAAGGAACCAAGCTCCCGAGGAATCCAACAAGCTGATTGCAACATAAATTAAATTCAACAAGATTGGAGAAAGTGGATATATTGGAAGGAATATTTCCACTTATTGTGTTATTGTTCAGGTATAGATACTCTAACCTGCGCAGGTGGCCAATTTCTTGAGGGATTTCGCTGCTAAAGCTGTTGTTTTTGAGGTCTAATGCTCTCAAGAAGCTCAAATTTCCGACATGGGGTGAGATTGTCCCTGCCAATTTTGAGGACTGCAGGTCAAGTCTAGTGACCCTTTGGTGCCGACGGGCACACGTGACACCATACCATTGGCAGAAGTGGATGGAAGTGTTCCAGGAAGTCAAGACACCAAAAGGGTCATTGGTGATTTGGGATTTGAATTGAAGCAAGGCTTGGTGGTCAGTCTCATTACTCTTACCACCACTAATGCTCGTAGCTGCTGCTGCAGAGGACGTGGTTGGGCAGAATTGGAGCAGAGGAATTATGATAAAAAGCAATATGGCAAAACAAGATACAAAGTTTCGGTTCGACATTGCTCGAAGGGGATGGTCGAATATGTGGGCGTAGAAACTGTAGAGCCAATGAAGTAAGTATATAAGAAGAACAGATGCAAATTGCAGTGCACTGTTCCAGAGTAGACTTTTGAAAAATAGTAGACCATGCACATATTAAAGCTCACTGTGAGTAAAAGAAGGTGATATTTTTAGTACAACTTGTCACATAAAGATCTAGTGTCTATGGTATAAGTCCATACGGACATGAAATTGGGCCCCGGACGACTTTTGTTTTTTGATAGTTACACACTTGGAATTAAATGACAGTTGACCGCGCGTCGAACACGTCAAATATAAGAGTGAAATAAGTATGGAAATGGGGGTAGAGATACAACTTATCACTGTCTACAAGAGTTTGTAGATTGCGGTAAGAGGGTCGGTCCACAAAGACTTCTAGGGAATTGTAGTTCTTGGTTGACTTCCTCGTCACTGAATTTGGTTGGTTGAATCTGAAAATAAAGACAAAAAAACAGAAAGAAATAAAATAATTCAAAACAGTCTTGGGCAGAGTCTAGGCCAAGACTGCGGGCTAGATTGGGAAAAAGTCTTGTGATACGGAATTCCAGGTAAGGGCGATGGGTGAGCTTGCGTTCTTATGCATCGATCATGGACTGAAGTATGTTCATCTCTTCTTCATAGTACTGCTATAGAGGGGAGGAACTCCTTTTCCCTCCTATCTTCCCTCCTCTTCAAACTATCTGGCGGGTACTCCCTCTCCTGATAATCCTAGTCAAGGGACACCTTGCTGGTTAAAGGGTTTATCCGTTTGACTGCTGTCTTGAATGGTTGCTCACCTCTTCAATGGTGCAGGGGAAGACAGTACCTAGGCTAAGTTCCTAGGTTGTCAATCTGGTCTCTACCTATTTTACCTATTCTTCTAGTCTGCTCGAGACTAGTCACCTACTCCGTCTAGCCGGCGGGTACTCCCTCTCCTTCTAGACTGGTTACAACTCTTCTCTCCTAGAGAACAAGGATGATCAAACCTTGGCTCTAGTGAGTAAGCGATGGATTAAGTTCAAGAATAAATAAATACAAAGAAAGAGATTGTGAAGAACGGATTGTGTCTCACGATTGCATTAAGAACTTCAGCTCATCACCCTTACCAAGAATGGGGTCCTTAGTTACTCATACTCATGGATAAAAGATAAAGAAATTAACTTGCATAAATATAATTAAATCCGAGATTTAAAGAATTAAATCCGGAGCAAATAGTATAAAAGTGGTGGAAGAAGAAAAGAGAGCGGAGAGAGAGAGAGGAAAAGGGGAGGACGAGATCAGCTATAAGAAAGCTAAAACTCCTCTGTCCTTCTCCAACTCAATCTCCTAATTAATCTCCTAAAAGATTATTACAATAAATTGTTCTAAATATGGAAACTAAATCGTAATTAAATAAAGAGGGAGATCCCCTTCGGGATTCTTCATAAGATAGTCTTCCTATCCCTCTAAAATTGCTGGACAGCTGCTACGTGCCAGCTGTGAGAGTCCAACTCCAAAAATACTTCAATCGCTCCAAGCTGCAGTCTGATCGCAAAGGAGTCTTGGCCGAAGTCTAGGCCAAGACGATTCTGGTAAGCGCACTGCGTCAGATGCGAATATGTCTAGGCCAAGACCCAGGCCTAGACTCGAGTAGTCAGCTCCAACTCTCTACTGCCCAAATTCCTCAAGTACTGTCTCCAAACCAGACCTGATAAGATATGGGAAATTAAGGGATACATCAGTAGATTTACTGTCCAAAACTACAAGTAAATGGACAATAAAACATGATGAAATGCAATGCAATCAACAGTCAACAGCTTCGGCCCATCAACGAAAATGAACATTCCTCCCTAGTATCCGCTCTTTATGACTTGATAAAATAAAATAAAAAAAAATGCTTCACCTATAAATAAATTTTATAATTTTTTTATACTAACCGATGTATTAAAAAATGAACAATATACATTAAATAATTAGGTTATTAAGTGAATTATTATTATTTATCACTTATATTTTACCATATCAATTAATATATAAATTTTATACGATTTGTTAGTATGTATAACAGTACTCTAAAATATAAAAAATACCTGTTAAGAAAAAAAAGTTAGCATAACGAGTAATTTGTTATAAGTTGGTCAAAGACAGAGATAGTTTTTCTCTAAAAAATTTATATGAATATTAGATTTAAACTTTAAGATTAGAAATCGAGTTTCTAACCCATCATAGTGTTTTTTTATTATCAAAGTATGTATGAATTTTTTTATATACATTTTGATAATTTTTGAGATATAGGGTGTGACAAAGGGTAAATATGAAGGGTAGAATAGACTTTGTCAAAGGGACGATCCCAACGGCTTTACTATATCTATATCCAACGAATGGAGTACATTTTTATTGGTCTTTTCTTCATCGCATCAAGACAATAATATAGTCGTCGTCAGGCGTCAACCCTCCCCTCCTTTCATGGTAATGATTCGTTAGGTAGGGCATCATAGTAGTTCTGAATTTGTAAGAGACGCAGTATTTGAATTTTCGGGGAAAGAAAATGCAGTGGCAAGTAATATTCTTGTTTTTGTGGATGGTAATTAAGCAGAAATAGAGATACTGGCCTAATAAATAAAAACAAGAAATTCGTAGCAAATGGAAAGGAAAGGTGTGATACAAATATACTAGTTCTAGTGGGAAAGGAAAATTAGGGAATAATGACATTAATTGACAAATGTGTTTAAGAACTTTAGACTTTAGAGTGGTGTGATGTTTTTGGTTGATTGCATGAAAATTTCTTCAAAATCTGCGGTGTCGTGATAGCAGCTGCTTCTAGGTTAGGCTTGCCCGTGACCCTACGCTCTCCAGTAGATGAACAGAAGGACAAGACAGGATTCCATTTCCAATGAGGAAATGAGGATGAGCGATGAGAAGTAAAGATTATTAATCTCATACCGTAGGATGTAATTTTAAAATTAAAATGTGTCAAATATTGGTGTATTATTTTGATGTTGTGTCTCGGATTGTAATATACATATAAATATATATAATTATATACTCTAACACTTATAAATAAAATTAATCATGAAATATTAAAAAATTAAACATTTAAAGAGAATAATTATAAAAAAATTCTTTAGAAAAAAACAAAACCTAGAAAGTGACAATTGCTAGATTTGACATAGTCTTTACCCAAAAGAGTCAAATTTGTTTACCATATCAAACATAAATGGTTCGGGAGTAAGATATACTTATGCACGTTCCCACCATACGTGAGTTGAAAAGTAAATAATAATAATAATAATAATAATAATAATAATAATAAAAGTTGAATAGTTATTTTTTTTATAAACGGAGGTGAAATTCGAATCTAAACCCGAACTATTATTAATATTTTTATCACCCAAAAAATAACCATTAATAAAAAAATTGAATAGTTCATTCATGCATGATGTGGAATTTTTTATCCACTTATATTCTGTTAGTTACTCCCTCCGTTTTTGAATAATCGTCACTTTTATACTTTTTGTTACTGTTCACTTTACTTGACTTTTTGATGTTTGTTGTATTTTTTGTTACTTTTTCAAAGAGTCAATTATTTAAAAATATTAATAATACCCGTTTGATGGTGTATTTAGTCATGGGTCTTCGGAAAAGACAAGAATAATTGTTCCCAATTAGTATTCACAACACTTAGAAAAATAGGCACAAACAGGGATAAGCAATTTATAAGAATTTCACTAGTACTGATAGGGAGTAAAATTATTTGATTGGCAAGAGAGAGTAATACCCGTTTAGTAATGGCGTATACCGGATGTCTGCATGTATACAGGTTTACGTGTTGTCATACTTTTGACATTTATTCCTATATTTCCTTCATATTTCCTTCATATTTCCTTCATATTTCCTTATATCCTGTCAAACTTTCGGTAAACACAACTTGCAAGAATAAATCATAAGAATTTCATAAATTAAATTACCAGGATAATAAAATTTCAGCTTCCACAAATTTCCAAAGATGGATGATGGTTATATCTATACCATAACTAAAATAAATTAAATAGAAACTTGATGAGTAGAATGCGGTATCAATAAGGAGATATCATTTGCACAGATATTCACTATTCACTTATCTCATTATTTCTATAATTTCTTCTGCAAACTAGCAAAAAGAAAATTGCTCAACCCTATTAGCAAAAGAACAAGCAATAATATGACATTTGCCCTGTTTTGGTATTTCAATACTTTCTCCTTTTATAACACATAAGATACATAGTACATTAATAGATGAACATTGCATATTTTTATTGAGCGGAAACATACCTTCCGTCCTGATATTGTCATATAAACCGGTATCATAAGAATAGGATTCTTTCATCCGGATATAGCGGGTAGAATTTTTACTTCTGGCATTCTTAATAATATCTGTACAAAATAAATATATGCGGTTAGAATATGTCTATCAAAATAAATTACGTATTCCATCGATGCCAAGGATGACAGAATGGTGACTTCTTTTTGTCCTTTTGTAGAAAACAAAAATAAAAGGCACACCTTCTCTTTTTAGACTTTAATTTAGTCAATCTAGAAGTGAAAATACTTTTTAATAAAAAGAAAAAATATCGAAAAAATATTTTTACAATTAATTTTCAACACCCGCGGAATATGCATGAAAAGTTGTTATTTATTTTCAGATTCATCAGCAACAAAACAACAGAAAATCAATCCCACCGCCGACACATCAGATCTCAACACTAGCGGAATAAGCACGCTGCCGCTCCTCAACTCAGATCTAGTCAGAGTCTGACCCGCTTTCTTCTACAAACCCGCAGTTGCTTTGCATGAACTCATCATCTGTCCAATCAGAGAACTGAGTCACCCCAAATGTCGCCGTCGGGTTTAGCTCTTGGGAACGCACCGCGCGTATCAGCCTTGATCTAAACACTCCGAATCTGAAATCCTCCTCCTCCTGTGAAGGATAAGATCTGCCGAATTTTGCCTTGAATAGAGAAAAGCGATCCTCGTCGCTCAGGCGATAGGGGTTACTCGCAATCCACCATGATTCATCATAGATAGAAACACCGTTCATCACCGGCTGTCTGGTCGTCGAAGCAGTAACACCGTTCACCACCGGCTGTCTGGTCGTCGAAGCAGTGCCCTGATCATCGGTAAAGCTCTCCTTCACCGGTAAAGAAGATGAGGACATATTTAGGAGAGGGAAAAAAGGATCGGCCAGATGAAGAGACCCTTAGGAAGTCAAGTTGTGGAGAGAGAGGTGAGTAATTAATCGAATATACCTACATCACGGATTAGTTAGTAACTACAGTTAGTAACGAGTAATAAAAATGAATAATAATCAAGCAAACAAACACTTCTAACGGGCCGGACTCAAACAAAACAGCCCAATTTATCTCCTTCCTCTCTTCTCTGATGGGCCGGCCAGCCCATCTTCTTCCTTTCCTCCAACTGGGCCGGCCCACAGTCCAACCCTAAACATCCATCCTTCTTCTTCTTCTTCCTCGGCTACTGGCCGCCGCTGCTGTCCAAACCCAAACAACAAAGAAAGGGAACAGGAGAACAGAAAACAGAAGAGCGAGAGAGAGGAGATAGTTAAGAATGGGAGCGATTACCTTGCTTGCTTGCGTGGCGGCCGGATTGGGTGGTTGGATTTGACGGCGGTAATTCAGGCGGTGGTGCTGTGGCTGTGTGGGTGCGGGATCGGGTATCGCGGTGATGGTCGTGTGGCTGATGCTGGTGTTTTGGTGGTTGGCGATAGCAGAGGCAGGCGGCAGTGGGTATAGTGTTCGTGGGATGAAGAGTGATGGGTTTGTGATGATTATGGGATTGAGAGTCGAGGAAGAAGGAGATTTCGGCCACTGCCTCGTCTGGGAGAGGGTGTGTGTTTTTATTTAGAGGAGATAGTAATTTTATTTTATGATTTAAAATTAAAACATTAAAATTGTGCATGCTGTATAACAATAACTTTCTTTTCCCTTTTGTAATAATAATCAATACAAATTACGAGCACACAACATCTTCAAAATACACACTTAGTTTGTTCAGATTATTGTCCATTAAAAATTGCTGAGGTTTCACCCCTTTGATATTTATATTGGGAAAATACACCCCGGCTCTCCAACATTTTACTAAATAGTCAATTGGGTCCCTAACGTATTTTAAGGTTCAATAAAATTCCTACGTTTGTGTATAAGGTTCAATTTGATCCTTCCGTGATAAAAATTCTACGTGGCATAGAATATTCCGTTAGTATATATTTTTTAATATTTTTGGTCAAAAAATATAAAGACCCAACAGGTTTTTATTATTATTTATCCTACCTTTTTCTTTTCTTTCCTTCTCTTTTTATCTTTTCTTTTTTTTCTTCTTAATATTTTGGTAATAATAAGTTAATTTTGGTAAAAATAACCATAATAAATAAATTATTATTAATTGTTACATTTTTATACTATTGTCCTAATTAAGTAAGTGAAATCATTAGATTGTTTGGCAACTTTCTTAATTTTTTTCATAAAAACTTTTCTTGTATTAATATTTTGGGTCTCATTTATTAGATAATATTAATAAAAAAAATGAAAGATAACGAAATACGCTGTCACGTTGGATATTTTACACGACAGGAACCTTAAAGAACCAAAAAACATAACGTTAGGGGTTTTATTGAACCTAAGAATACGTTAAAGACCTAATCAATTTTCTTGTAAAACGTTGGGAACTTTGGGGTGTATTTTCCCTATTTATTTTACTCATCTAGTTGAAATTATGCCATGGAACATAGTGATATCAGTGAACTGTAAATTGCTAAATATGATGAACTCATAAGTTGCTATGTGAATACATCATTTTTAAAGTGAAGTCACCGACTTGAAGTCATGCTAGAAAGATCATTTTAATGTTTAAGATTAAATTCTTGTATAGTAGGAAGATTGTATTACTCCCTCCGTTTTCGAATAATAGTCACTGGCTACTATTCATGCATGTGTTTCGAGGAGGCCGAATGACTCACTATTTGACCCAAAAAGTTCCGTACTTTTTCTCGGACGTACGTTAAGGATTAACGTACGTTAGAAAAAAAATACGGATTTTTTTAGGGTCAAATAGTGAGTCATTCGGCCTCCTCGAAACGTGTGCATAAACAGTAAAGTGCCAATTATTCGAAAACGGAGGGAGTATATCAGATGCCGCATAGTCTATCTATATAAATATAAATAGGATGTGGTGAAATTCTCATGAAGGTTTGATAAGAAGTCACCTAAGATCTTTTAATTCCTAACGTGATGTCATGTTTCATCCATCACATGCTTTAAAAATTGACATGTGTCTCATAATTAATAATTTTTTATAATTTGATATTATTTTCCATCAAAAAATTTTTTTTGGCAAAAGATAATATTCCATTAGAGAGAAAAAAAAAGGAGGAAATTGACTTCTACATATGACCAAGGGTCTGAAGCCAATTTAGAATAGAAGAGTTCGACGCGTAAATAGCGCATATAGCGTCATCTTATTGATTAGTTACGTTAAAAACATTTAGGTTGCAATATTAAATATAATTTATTTAATTATTTAGAAATTATGATATAAGTTATGGAATTTGAAAGGATTGAATTTCAAGTATATGAAAAGCTACACAATTCTCTGTACAAGTTCACAAAAGCTTCATTTTGTTCACAAATGTTCTTTGGGTAGTATTCATATATGCGAATGAAAGCTAAGGTTAGCTTCATTTTTCATTTGATTAAATTGTATAATTTTTTTATTTTTTTATCATATAACTATATTTAGTTGTGAACAATTATTTATACTATAATATCTTTTGTGTATTACAACGTATGAAAATGAATGCAATTTTATAAATAAGTGTTAACAAATTTCTCATTTTGTTTACAAATGTTCATTGGACTTGGTGCTCATAAATGATAATGGAAGCTAAGTTTAGTTTCAATTTTAATTTGAACTTTTTTATTCACTGTATTTACCTTATACTAGATGTTTAGCTATGAATAGAATAATATATATTATTATATAAAATTAGTATGCATATTTAAATATTTATTTTATCAATGATCTAATACAACCGCACAACGCCCGAGTCATTAGACTAGTATAAATATAAAAATTATGCGGTGAAACTCTCTTGGTCGTTTGAGAGAAAACCACCTAAGATCCCTAATTTCTCTTATGATGCCATGTATCATTACTTGGAACCTTAGAGTTTGACACATGGTAATAAACGAAATAAAAATCATTCATAACTTTAAAAAACTTTTGGTACTTTTGGTTACTCTATTTAATTAATTTAACTTGTATTCTTTTAATACAATTTAATTAAAATGAAAGTGGCGGAATTTGAAAAGACAATGTTCAAGAATTTGAAAAGTTACCCAAACATGATCTTCTATATATATAAGTGATCACAAATCTTCAATTTGTTATACATATCTATTACATGGTGTATACTTTACAAGAATGAAGGTTAATCTCATACTATTTTAAGTTTAATTTTTAATTATCTATTATATATTTAAAGTTGTTACAAAACCAAAGTTAATGTAATTTTGACACATGACATTTTGACAGTTAATATAGAACTGACACAAGACATTTGAAATTAATGACTATAATTAAAAAGAGTATTAATTAGTTAATTTAATCAACCAATTAGTTAATACAATAAATTAATTAAATGTTACTTTTATAATTATTCAAAATTTATTATATTTATTTTCACATCTGTAGTCTTAAATTAATTATTTTAATAAAATAAAATAAATATTAATAAAAAGTTATTCATTTTAATTAATTAAGAAATAAATAAAAAAACTAAATAGATGATTACAATAATATATAACAATTAATGGATATAAATCAAGGTATATTCATTAAATGAGTTTATTCATCTTGCACTTAGACAATCCTATTAGTAATTAATTATTTTATTTACCAGTATTTAGTTAAGTACAACATACTCAAGTATAACATAGTGTCTTATACTTAAGTAACATTGTAATATTTGAAAATTCAATTTAAATGAAGTAGTTTAACTATTTAATCTAATTCAATTTGTAATCGCTGTAAAAAGAGAGACTGGTATTTCACGCAAACAATGAAGTTAGAGTCCTGAAGTCTGTGTTGAAATTTGTAATGTTTGTCTGCCAAAACTCCATTTCTATTCCCTACATATATATAATAAGCCTATACAACTTGTGATAAACGGCCTTGAGTTTTTACGGGTTCAACTCAAGCCTTGCACCTTGTTTTTTCCGGGCTCAACCAATAAACCTATCACTTGGTTTTCACGGGTTCACCAACAACCTTACACTTGGTTTTTGCGGGCTCAACCAACAAACCTTACAATGTGATTTTTCCGGGCTTAATCACAACCTATCACAATTACAATAGCTTGACAAGAGAATTGTTAAATGGTAACACAAATTGGTGTACAAATAAATTATCTATGATTCAATAATCAACACCAATAAATGAACAAGAATACCTCAAAGTTACCTCAAGAAGAAACCCAAAACAAGCTGGACAAAGTGACGCAAGAAGGATTGAATTCGTTGTGAAAATACTTGCGTTGTAAAAACTGATTTTTGTAAGCTTGTAAAATGTGATTTTGTGTATGAAGGTTTCTTAATGTTTCTTGTTTTGTTCTAACTCATCTAGGATGAGTTTATATAGTTTTAGATCAATGGAAGATCAGACAAGAAAGCAAGGAGCCAAAAAATTCGGTTGAAGTGGACAAAAGAGCTGTTATTCAAAACTAGCCGTTGGGCAAAACGCTATGGCGTTTTGGCATAACGCTATAGCGTTTTGGCATAACGCTATAGCGTTTTGCTACTGGAAATATTTCGGCATTCCAGAAGCAAAACGCTATAGCGTTTTGACAAAACGCTATGGCGTTTTAAGCCTGACGAGCACAAAAACTTCGTTTTCCAAAATACGTTTTCGCATAAAACCTTTTGACTCAAACTCTTGAGGTTTCTTGAACATAAATCAAGTGTTAAATAGAATCATACTTATATGATTAAAGTCCTAATGTACACTTGATCTTCTAGCTTGCGATATCTTGATTTGTTGCCTCTTATCCGTTTAATCGCAAACTACACACACTTTAACTTCAAATTGCATTAGTATTATTAATTAGTTTGTGTGTCTAAAATCATCAAAACAAGAGTAAGTTGCCCTTGGGCTAACAATCTCCCCCTTTTTGATGATGACAACCACAAACTAATATCAAAACATATTAGAGCTAACAATTGAAATTGAAGTTAAATGGAGAAAACTTACATCTCCTATCTTTACCAAATAGATGCTCCCCCTACATAAAACATTAGTTGCACATAGAGCATAGCAAAGATTTAAAGTTTTGCTCCCCCTTAATCTTACCTTTCTCCCAAAATTATTCTCCCCTTTTATATAAGCTTCGTTACCAATTCTCCCCCTTTGTCATTAGCAAAAAGGGTAAATAGAAAATGAAGGCCAAATAAAATCATACAAGGAGTAAAGAAAGGAGCAAGCAAAGATCAAATCCAAAAGATCAAACAAATATCCAATCCAAAGATAAATATCAAGAAGAGCTACCAATTGAAATATCAAGAAAAAGATAAAGAGAGGATAATCAAATTTATACTTGTCGGTTTTCCCTTGGGCTACCAATCAAGCACAATTCCAAAACAATTTACCAAAAGGGTGAGCTTCGATTCATCACCCGACTTGTGCCACGAATACCCTACATATATTTCATTTATCTTCAAGGGGTTTCCGGCACTACTACAAAACAAACTAGTTAGATTTAGGAACCCAAACACGTTTGGTTCCTTTCTTAACAGATGCACTCTTTTGTGCCCACATTTGTTTTGCATAAACAAGTCCTTTACGAATAAAGCAAAAATATGCCAAATGACCATTCTTATGACAATAATCACATTTGTACAAAGGTCTATCATGTGATTGATTTGAAGAACTAGCATGGTCACAATTTCTTGCTTTAACAAAAGATGTTTTAAAAATTATTCATGCTAGAAGAGTGATCAAATCCAATTCCTCTTCTATCATTATTAGTCTTTTGATCTTTTAAGAAATCTTGTTGACTTTGTGCACTTTGAATAAATTTAGCTAAAGTAGCTTCAAGAGTTTTAATCTTTTCATTTAAAAGAGCTACTTCTTTACTAGAGCTTGCACAAAGTTCACATCTAGAGTTTTTCTTTCCATTAGCAATTTCCAATGATTTAAGCTCATCTCTAGTATCAGCCAAAACATCTCTTAAATCTTCATTGTCATTTTTCAAAAAATTATTTTCCTCTTTAAGAGATTTGTTCAAAGTTTCTAATTCAAGAAGATCATTTTTCAATTTTTCTAAATCCTTAGCATGTTTAGCATTTAGCTTGCAAGATTTTTTAAAATGATTTGACAATTCATCAAAAGCTTCTTGTAATCCATATTCGTTATCAAGAGATTGAGAAGAATTTACCTCATCATCGCTTTCCCCTTGTGCCATAAGACACACATTTGTACATCCGTTGAATGAGGTGGAAGTTGATGAAGAACTCCTTTGAGAAGCATCACTTTCTACATTCGCATAGAAACATATGTTTGATATCTCTTCTCCGGATGAGGATGTCGATACATTACCCCTTGACTCCTCATCATCATCATCATCATCCCAAGTAGTAGCTTTAAGTGCTCTTCTATGATGATTTTTACTGTTATTTTTATCTCTTGACCGTCTCTTTGATTTTTCAAGTCTAGGGCATTCACTCTTTACATGTCCTGGCTTTTCACATTCAAAGCAAACAATATCATTTCTAAAATCGGATTTAGAAGAGTTAGAATACTTACTTTGATAATTTTTCTTCTTTTTATCCCAAAATTTCTTGAATTGTTTGGAAAAGAGAGCCATTTCACGCTCTTCTTCTTGTGCCTTGAAAGCTAAATTATTGCTCTTGACATTTTGCACTTCCGGTTCTCCCATATTGAGTCTGTACTCAAAAGCCGTAAGAGAGCCAACAAGTTGAGAGTAGGTAGGTCTTTTTTCAAGCTCATCAAAGATAGAAGTCTTGGCATTCCAAGAGTTAGGTAAAATACTAAGAAGTTTTCTTACCATCTCCTCATCACTAGGAGTCCATCCAAGAGTTCCCATAGTATTGCAAATATTTTGAATTCTAGTGCTTAAATCATAGATAGACTCACCACTCTTCATACTTAGTTATTCATACTCACGTTTGAGTGTGTTGAGTCGAATGGTTCTAACTTGAGGAGTGCCTTCATGTGCCGTCTCCAAGGTTTCCCAAACATCTTTGGACAATTTGCAAGCACTAACACGATTAAATTCGTTTTGAGAAATTGAACAAAATAAAGCATACCTTGCCTTGTCTTCACTTTGTTTTCTTGAAACTGATCCAGCTGGCCACTTATCAAAAGGAAGAGGTTTTGTTGATCCATCTTCAGCAGCTGGTTCCATGGGAGTTTCAAAACCATGTAAAACACAATCTAGCATAATTTGATCTTGTCCACCTAGGAAGGCTATCATCTTTGTCTTCCATTGTAAATAGTTGTTTCCATCAAGAAATGGTGGACGGTTGAGTGCAACATATAATCCCTCTTGAGCCATTTGATCTTTCACTTGAGGCGATTAAACCTACAAAACAAGTACGTTGCTCCGCTACCAATTGATAAACGGCATTGAGTTTTTACGGGTTCAACTCAAACCTTACACCTTGGTTTTTCCGGGCTCAACCAATAAACCTATCACTTGGTTTTCACGGGTTCACCAACAACCTTACACTTGGTTTTTGCGGGCTCAACCAACAAACTTTACAATGTGATTTTTTCGGGCTTAATCACAACCTATCACAATTACAATAGCTTGACAAGAGAATTGTTAAATGGTAACACAAATTGGTGTACAAATAAATTATGTATGATTCAATAATCAACACCAATAAATGAACAAGAATACCTCAAAGTTACCTCAATAAGAAACCCAAAACAAGCTGGACAAAGTAACGCAAGAAGGATTGAATTCGTTGTGAAAATACTTGCGTTGTAAAAACTGATTTTTGTAAGCTTGTAAAATGTGATTTTGTGTATGAAGGTTTCTTAATGTTTCTTGTTTTGTTCTAACTCATCTAGGATGAGTTTATATAGTTTTAGATCAATGGAAGATCAGACAAGAAAGCAAGGAGCCAAAAAATCCGGTTGAAGTGGACAAAAGAGCTGTTATTCAAAACTAGCCGTTGGGCAAAACGCTATGGCGTTTTGGCATAACGCTATAGCGTTTTGCTACTGGAAACATTTCGGCATTCCAGAAGCAAAACGCTATAGCGTTTTTAGCGTTTTGCATAACGCTATAGCGTTTTGCTTCTGGAAGTTTTCCAACTTTCCAGTAGCAAAACGCTATGGCGTTTTGACAAAACGCTATGGCGTTTTAAGCCTGACGAGCACAAAAACTTCGTTTTCCAAAATACGTTTTCGCATAAAACCTTTTGACTCAAACTCTTGAGGTTTCTTGAACATAAATCAAGTGTTAAATAGAATCATACTTACATGATTAAAGTCCTAATGTACACTTGATCTTCTAGCTTGCGATATCTTGATTTGTTGCCTCTTATCCGTTTAATCGCAAACTACACACACTTTAACTTCAAATTGCATTAGTATTATTAATTAGTTTGTGTGTCTAAAATCATCAAAACAAGAGTAAGTTGCCCTTGGGCTAACAACTTGCTCATGCTTTTATAATGAAAAGCTGTGAATTTTGTGCTGCTAGACATTGAACTTGCATTGGAAGAAATACTTGCTATCAACAAGATGATAATTATAGTTGACTGTATGGAATAAGAGATGAGTTCCATAATTACATTAAGCAGAACCAATTTACTGTCAAAAGGCTAATATGTGTAGAACAAAATGCTATCTACTAACAATATGAAGAATAATTTGCATATGCATAAGAAGTCAACCTAAAATTGAGCCCTTGAAACGAAAGAAAGAGACGAAACTGAACATGTATTAAACCCTAAATCCCATAAACTGGATGATTAATTACAAACAGAATCCAAAACAAATTAAGTACACAAGAATTGTACAGTCATGCCCTTCAGTTTCCTTAATCAAGCCCAATCGGAGCAACCAGCCTCGACTGTAATCCATTTGCCAAAACTCCTACCATCATATGCTTATTGACCGCCTCCATAGACATTTGTGCAACCGGTAACCATGGCAGAGTCAAAACCTATGGCAGAATCCATCATATTTGTGAAACTCTGACTTGACAATCCATCATTCAATATGTCCAATTCTTCTTGAATGCTCCCATCATCTGTTGCACCAACAATGCCCATATGCTTGGTAATGGATGCGCAGTCAAAACCCACTAGAGAGTCAGATCCATCAAAGCTAAGCAGAAGTGTTGCTAAACTCTCAGCGGAGAATTCATCATCAAATCTGTCAATGATATCTGCTGCTGCTACTTGGTTCTCCCATATTCCAAGCCCATAATTCTCAGGTTGATCTGCTTTCTTCTGTTCGCCCTGATCATCAAGAGTGGAGGAGATTTTACATGTCTTCCTCTTCTTGGACTGCGTTTCTTGTGTAGCAACAGCAGGAGGAGCATCCACACAAGGGTTTTTCCTCTTAAAGACAGCAACTTTAGGGCTCTTGGGCCCAGAAATCTCAGATTGATGAGAGTTGTGTTGTTTCCCATCATCGACTTTGCATATCTTACTCTTCTTGTGATGCTTCGGTTTTGTATAATTTGGAGCAGCATCCTCAGTAGTAGCATCATCATCATCAACACACGGATTGTTCCTCTTAAGGACAACAAGAACAAGATCTGTAGACAAACTACAACTGTACTCAAACATTATCCAGCAGCCATGATGATGTGGGGATTTGGGGTTCTTATAGTTGAACTTCTCCTTTGCCAAGAAACAATCTTTTCCCCAACATCCACATGTGACAGCTGATTTGCACCTTCTCCGTGCCAAGTTCCCTTACTAGCCCCAACTGTACGATTGCTTCTTTTCCCGTTTACGCTCTTCTTCTTCAACTTCGTGAACAAGTGAAGCGTAGCATCATCTCCTCCTCCAAGTCTTTCCCAGATCTGCCATGGATCCTCTTCCCCATAGATATCACAAGTTTGGACAAAAGCCTCCTCAAGAGGGTCCAATTTTCCATCTATTTTACCACAAAGATAGTGGGAAACCAAATCTGATTCGGATGGCTTGAATGATATTCCAGGAGGCAGAGCCCTCAATATACATGGTTTGGAAATAGAATCAAAAGTAACAGTATAAGGCATGATTGAACAATTTCAATTGATGGGTTTAGGGTTTCAGATTAAGAAATCAAATTGTAACAACACAGACCAAATTGGCTGACAAATCAATTGATCGGAGAGTGGGGAAGAAAAGGGTTTGATGAAGACGAAACAACGAACGAAGAATAAGAGGAAGAGGAAAGAAAATTGGAAAGGCGAGATAGGGTTTCTGCGTTTCTTGTTTATAATTATATACAGGAGAGAATAGGAGTAGAGGAAATTTCTTGGGAAGAAAGTGTGATAATCAACGGGAAGATTTTAGATTTTTAGATGAAAGGAATTGGGAAGTCGGTGAATTAGGGTTTATAGGATTTTTATGTTTTAATTGCAACGGCTCTATAGTTTCAAAGTTTGCGCGTTTTCTTGACGCCATTGTTTTTCTTTTGGCGCGCCTGCCGGTTTCTTTCATTTACCCGCGAGTGCTGTGCTGGAAATATCAGACTAGGCAATTTTATTTTACTAATTAATTAATTAATTAATAATGGCCCAATTTTATTTTTTAATTAAATACAAAAATAGAAATAAGTAATGGATATTATATTACCCGGTTGGTTCAACCCATTTCATGCAGAGATGAGATGATATGAGAGGGTGCAGCAATTGGGAAACGTTTTTAGGGTTTGATCGCATGTGATGGTATCAAATTGCTGAAATTAGTGATCGATTTTGGTGTTCCTTCCGTTTTGGCGCGCTCTCTCTGTTTCTCTTTCTCCGATTGTGACCTGCACTCCCCATTCTGGTGTTCCTTCCGTTTATTCGAAGTTAGGGTTTTGAGTTGGAGGAAATAGTTGCGGTGCGGTTTCAACATTTTGTTGATTTTGTGCCGACTCTCAAATCCAAGATGGTTAATGAATATTCGTTTCTTGGGTGAGCTTTGATCCTTCTCAAATTTCGTGTCGTTTCTCAACTTGTTGTAATGCGTTTGTAACTTGAAAACCTGAGTGTGTTCTCAAATTTCTATAATGATTGGCAGGGAAAGGTCGCATTTCTATGGAGGTGGATGTTAAAGGTGAGGGTGAGCAGTTACCACTGTGTTAATGATGGAGTTTTTGGTAACAGATGAGATGAGAGAGTACAGAAAAAGTATGGAGGGCAGGAAACATCTTTAGTTTGTCTAATGGGTTTCTTGTCAGAGGCTTGGGCTCAGATATGTTGGTTAGGTTTACCAAAGTAGCATCAATTGTTTTATACCAGAGAAAAAAAGCAGTTGTTCTAGCATCAATTGGTTTATGCCCAATTATATATCTGACGATTAGCACTTTTCGGTTCCTTCTACCTGCTGATGCCATTCCTGAGTTCTTATGATCTGCTAGCAACAAGTTTCGACAATACCAACCACGGAATTCCTTACAGTTCCCTGATCAATAATGTCCTTCGCAATAGTCAAATCAGCCATCCAATGTTTGCATTTCCTATAGCTTTCTATGCATTTAGTTACATAGCCCATCTTATCATGAAGCTTTCTTTCCTGCGAACAAATAATTTAATTAGTTATTTCATGGTTGTATGGACTTATTGCCTCAACTTATGACTGCATATTCTTTAACATTGACATCTGCCTTTTCGGTCGCTCTAGTATTTGTGTTTCTGGTGGTCACCATAGGAATCACAATTGTAAGTATGTTGATGCCTGCTGCTATGACTGAGCTGAACTTGCTAATGCCTATATTGGAACTGAGGCATTCAGAACATAAAAAACAATAATTTGTGGAGTAACAATGGTTTTGGCCACTGACTAACCAAGGCCAGAGGAAGCAGGTTTGTGGATTTTATGATAATTGTTTGAATTTAACTCAGCTCTATGGAAATAACTAATGTTTTTATGGAGTGGGATCAAAATTTACAGTAGCTATCTCTCAGAACATCCTTGCGCTTGCTTCTAGCTACATGTCAAAACCATGTCTTGCTTGTTAATTGTTATCTATGATATTGTCTGGATTTTCACATGCCACACACACTTAAGAGGTTGAAGTTTTGATACCCAGGTTTGATCATTAAGAAACAAGTTTTAGTTAGTTTTTTTTTTCCGGTTTACGCTGATATGAACCAGTGATCTCTTAAGAGATTCTCTAAAGATGTTAGTTTAGTTTGAAGTCAAGGAGGCTGTCTCTGTTACAAAGAAGTTGTCAATGGAGGTGCGGAAGGAAAGGCCTGGAATTGGAGGAAATGTGGGTAAAAGAGGAAGAATAGGAAAAGTAGGGATAAAAGGTGAGGGTGGTGATGGAGTTAGACCAGGAATTGGTGGCAGAGGAATCAACTGCACAGGTGGTGGCAGATGAGGATTAGGAGAGAGGAATGAAGGTGGCTGAAGTGGATTTGGAATAAGCGGTGGGTTTAGAGGGTCTGTTCTGGCCTTGCTAGTGGTGGATGTTTAGGAAGGAGAGGAAGAGGAGGGAGCTGTGGCAATGGTGGTAGCTTTGGAAGGAGAGGAAGGAAGGGTGTTGCTGGACCTTTAGGTGGAGGTTGAAATGTTCGGTCAAATTTAGGAATTCTAGGTATATAGTATTTCTTGGAACCGAGGCTGTCAGGATTTTCTGGACCATGGAAGGATCGGTAGAGATGTTGTTGGTGTGCAATTTTGGTCATGAAGGGAACTTGAACAACTTCTCCATTGAGAAGGTGGAAAATTTCTGTGTTCAGTTCTTGATGCATAGAATTTCCGATCCCACGCGCCTTTGAAGTAGAGTGCATTTGCAAGAACAGAAACTTTATCAGAACTGCCTAGAGAATACACTAATATAGTAAACGCAGTCAACATGACCCATAATAGAAAGGTGCCTCCGAAATCTTGTTGAATTAATTAATGTTCAATTTTGTACGTAATTTTTTATTTGTTTATAAGTTCTAATACAATACAACGATCTCAACTTATTAGGGGAAAAAGTACAATACTACCAATAGATGCAAATTAAACCGCAACGCCATAGTCAGACCGACACTGGACAAAGACTCTGGCGCTGAAACCACTGCGCTAGACAATGAGGATGGAATGCATGACCACAACGTGGCAGCACTCGCATACTCTCAGTCTCAGCATGCATATATAGTCAAGCGAGACAGATAGGACAGATCTCATCTGCCTCGCCCTCACCTGTATGAGAAGGTCTCAGTGCTCAGTGGGAACTGAGCCAGCTCTTCTGCAGGTCCAGCACCACCCCCAGTAGCCAGTGTGCGTGCCCATAGCAGGGCAACAAACACGATACAAACATAAAAGGTACTAAAATGATAATAAACACAGTAGAAGAAAGACTCCTCAGGTGTGCAGTGAATGTCGCATCTGTCTCAGCTTCTCTAAGTGCATCTGATAGCGAGATGCTGGTCACAGTCCTAAAAAATAAAAAGATGTTAGTATTTTATTCGAGTTGTCAGCTAATTTTAGGTAAATTCCATGATATACGATTATATTACAAGTGTGGAATTAAGCGAGAAAAGTAGTGGGTTTAGCTTTGATAGCGAATAAAAGAGATGTGAATGAAAACAAGAAACACAGTGTAAGAGAGCTGGGATGCATTGATTGATACATAGACTTATAGTTCCATGTTTTCCATTTAAGGCCAGATTGGTTTACAATTTGCTGCAAAACTTGATTTTTCTTTGGCGAGTTCATGTCTCTCCCTTGTTTGCTTTATTGCAATGTTGTCTTGCATTTTCTGAAAATGTTGGCAGATACTGTGAGGAGATTGAGGCAGAATTGAAGAGGCCAGCTGCAATATCCATGGGACAAGGAACAAATGTGGCTGATTTGATGAATATCAGAATACTCTGTGACTCAGTTTTAGCTCTGCCCTCAAAATAGATGTCAACTTTGCAATTTCGTTGAAAGAAGAATGAAAATCATTGCACCCAATTTGTCTGCTCTGGTCGGATTCAGATGCTTGGGGGGTGGAAAGATTCTCTTCAGAGCCTCCATGATTACTAAATTTTGACCAAAATCATTTTTGTTAAATGAATGAAACTGCAGCATTAGCTCCAAAAGCAGAAATGTATTAGAACATTCTTCTTTACAAAGGAAAGATTATGCAGAACAGAAAATGTAGAGTATGTACAAAGATTTCAAATCATCATCCGCGAAGGCATATCAGAAACAAAGCATTCCTCAGTCCTCAAGAGTGTTCAACTTAAATCACTAAAATTAAGTCATCTGATCGAAATCAGAACATGAAGGCATTGACTTTCTTCCAGTTGCAATAAGTTTGCCTCTGATTAAAATCATTTGAGCCGCAACCTCGTCCATTCTCATCCTTTCCCCTGGAGTTTCAACAGAACAAGCAACTCCAATCTTGAATATTGAAACCAACGACTCTTCTATTCTTTGAGTATTGTTTGCAGTTCTTCTTTGGTTTGGAACCATGTTCAAACTTGTCTCTTGTGGTTCTATTTCCTGAAGAAGAACAGGGTCTAAAATCTTTATGACTTGTTCAGGCAAAGAAGACTGGACAAACTTGTGAAGATTTAACCCTTCCTGGAACATGTCATCCACAGGTCTCTTTCCAGTAAACATTTCCAGCAGAAGAACACCATAGCTGTACACATCACCACAAATCGCCACCTCATTCCCCATTCCATACTCTACCATAGATGCACAATAAAGAGATCATTTGAGAAACATTAATGTACATCAAATGCATAAATGTATGAAATAGGTTAGTAAACAGATATAAAATTACCTGGAGGAGCATAGCCAACAGTTCCTCTGAGTCCAATCGAACTTGATTGTTTGCCATTAGAGTCGTTGGGTACTTCAAGAAGGAATCTAGCCAATCCAAAGTCACTTACATGCGCTGTCATTTCTTTGTCCAGGAGAATGTTGCTTGGTTTGAGATCACAATGAACAATACTTGTTTCACATTGATAATGGAGATAATCAAGCGCACAAGCAACATCAATGGCGATATGTAGTCTCTGAAGAAGATTTGCGCGAACAGGATGATGATGCAACCACTCCTCAAGGCTTCCGTTGACCATGAACTCATAGACCAAAGCCTTGAACTCATTTCCCCGTGAATCAATACTTGAGCAAACATTTAACAACTTCACAAGATTCCGATGCCTAATGTTGCTTAGAGCTTCACATTCGGCTTTAAAACTCTTGAAAGCACCAAAGCGCATAAGGTTCAACACCTTAATTGCAACTAAAATTCTTCCCGCGTCAAGTGCACCCTTATATACCGACCCAAAACTACCCTTACCAATCATATTATCTGAGGAGAATCCTTCAGTAGCCTCGTACAAATTGTGATAAGATAATTGCATGATCGTGTTGGCATTGTGATAAGATAATTGCATGATAGTGTTGACTTGATTGTTCAAGACTGGTACTTTTCTTCTTTTCAGCAGCCAAAAAGAAAACAGCACAGATATGAGTCCTAAAATCCCAGCAACAATGCCAATTACTAATTTCAGCTTCATCCCGGATCCCTTCTTGTTTGGCATGTTGGAACTGCATATCAGCAACTGGAACTCAGGTATGCCTCCACAAAGTTTACTATTTCCTGTAACAGAAGTAGCACTCACATTCTTGAAGATTCCACCTGTAGGCATACTACCTTCCAAATTATTGAATGACAGGTTTAAATACTGCAGCGCGTTGAGATGAAGTAAAAACTCAGGAATTTCTCCTGAAAATCTGTTGTGAGACAAATCCAAATATTGAAGAGCCCTCAGTGAACTCAAAGAGGAAGGAATAGAGCCTTCAAATAAGTTGTTGTGCAAAAGTAAATATTCAAGGCTTATGCAACTGCTCAGAGTACTAGGAATTACACCTGACAACACGTTACTGGAAAGATCCAAGAATCCTAATGTTTTCATGTTTCCTATTTCGATGGGAAGAACACCACTCAAATGATTCTTAGACAAGTCAAGTAATTGGGACAATGATGATAAGCCAATAACTTGTGGGGGTATAATACCGGTGAGATTGTTACGGGATAAATCTAAAGCTAACAAATTTTGGAACTTTCCTAAGCTTGAAGGAATACTACCACCAAGATCATTTCCTCCTAGTAAGAGTTGAATTAACTCGGTTATATTTCCAAGAGAAGGTGGAATATTTCCCAAGAACAAATTTTCATCCAAGTACAAGATTTTTAGTTTCTGAAGCTTCCCAATGGTGTAGGGAATGATACCTGAAAGTTGGTTCTCACTCGCATAAATGACTTCCAAATTGATGAGATTACCGATTTCAAACGGGATGCTCCCTTGTATTTGATTACTCCACAGCCGAAACCCCTGAAGCGTAGCTGAGAAGTTGCCAATTTGTTTTGGTAATACCCCTCCGAATGAATTGTTAGCTATGTTCAAGTCCTCTAAGATGGTGGCATTTGAGAAAGAGGTGAGGAAATTCAAGTCATTTGCTTCTCCGCTGCCAAGATTGTTGCTGGAGATCCAAAAATACTGAAGCTTCTGAACCTTATAGAGAAAGGGCACCCCTCCTGTAAGTTGGTTTCTTTGTAATTGAAGAGTCGTCATGCTTGATGAGTTAGATAAGGAAGTTGGAATGGAACCAGTGAATCGATTGGAGGCAATGGAGAAATATGTGATATTTGGAAGAGAGATGAAGGAATCTGGGTCAAGATTACCGGAGAGATCATTCATTCCAAAGTCTAATTCGGTGATAGAAGAAAGATTGAAAATGGAGGCAGGGATAGTACCCGATAGCCTGTTCGAGAAAAGATCGAGGGTTTTTAAATTGAGCAATTGGCCTAGAGAATCAGGTATACTCCCAACCAAATGATTGTAGCCAAGCCACAGTGACACAAGATGTGACAAGTTGCCAAGAGAATGAGGGATGGTTTCTGTTAGATTATTGCGCCATAAGTTAACATATCGGAGCTTTGACAAGGAACCAAGCTCCTGAGGAATAAGTCCAACAAGCTGATTGCAACATAAATTAAATTCAACAAGATTGGAGAAAGTGGATATATTGGAAGGAATATTTCCACTTATTGTGTTATTGTTCAGGTATAGATACTCTAACCTGCGCAGGTGGCCAATTTCTTGAGGGATTTCGCTGCTAAAACTGTTGTTTTTGAGGTCTAATGCTCTCAAGAAGCTCAAATTTCTGACATGGGGTGAGATTGTCCCTGTCAATTTTGAGGACTGTAGGTCAAGTCTCGTGACCCTTTGGTGCCGACGGGCACACGTGACACCATACCATTGGCAGAAATGGATGGAAGTGTTCCAGGAAGTCAAGACACCAAAAGGGTCATTGGTGATTTGGGATTTGAATTGAAGCAAGGCTTGGTGGTCAGTCTCATTACTCTTACCACCACTAATGCTTGTAGCTGCTGCTGCTGCTGCAGAGGACGTGGTTGGGCAGAATTGGAGCAGAGGAATTATGATAAAAAGCAATATGGCAAAACAAGATACAAAGTTTCGGTTCGACATTGCTCGAAGGGGATGGTCGAATATGTGGGCGTAGAAACTGTAGAGCCAATGAAGTAAGTATATAAGAAGAACAGATGCAAATTGCAGTGCACTGTTCCAGAGTAGACTTTTGACCTCGTCAATGAAAATGAAAGCGTATGGGTGGAAAAATAAACAGTGGGTCTCACTCCTTCTTTCCTATTTATTTTCCTTGCTCAACCAAACAGTGAAAAATATTAGTTTTCTTTCCATTTTCCACCCCATTTTCTTTCCAACCAAACATAATCTTCGTGATCTCACTACTCAGCGGCAGGTAAATGGGTAATCTGGATTCGTCATTTTTTTTTGACCAAGTAAAAGCAATAAATTTAATTCATACTTTTTAGTTCAAGAAACAAATATTTTCTAATTGATCCTTGGTTTTTACCTAATTGACCCAGTGAAATCCATCCGTGGAACTAACTAGTGTAGAAGGTTTCCTAAGAATTGAGTCCTGATGCGAACAGGATTGCACTGCTTGCTGCAAATTTGAGAATGTAGTACGTGTACTGAGATCTGTTAATATCCCAGAGTATTCAATTGGAAGTTTTTTCTAATGGAAGATGTAAGGATGTGATATTTAGCAGAACAGAACAGAAAAGGAAATGGACTACATCCCTCACTCTTCAAGAAATGAAGAACTACGAGCAGTGAGGGAGCTAAGAATATTTTCTAGTGGGTGTAAAATTAAATAGCACAAACTTAACTGTTTAGAGTGATTAGAGGGGTTTTACAACCGAATGAAGATAAGAGAAGCAAAGATTGAGATCGAGATTGTGATCGTGATTGAGGTGTGATAAGCGAATAACGGACAATAATGGGTTTATTTTGTGGCGAATTCTTGACGGGTCAAACCTAATTTCGAATTCTTTAAGATGAATAGTGTTGACTATTTTTACCAATTATTGCCACAAAATAAAACAATTATTGTCAAAATAGTCAACACCATTCACATAACTCAAAATTAAGTTTGACCCATCAAGAATTCGTCACAAAACAAACCAATTATTGTCTGTTGGTAAGCTTGAAATTTGGAACAACCTTCGCTTCTTATTTGACGTCAATCACACCTCAATCATGATCACAATCTCAATTTCAATCTTTGCTTCTCTTATCTTATCTTCATTCAGTTGTAAAACCCCTCTAATCACTCTAAACAGTTAAATTCGGCGCAAAATAATTTACATAACTATATATATATATATATATATATATATATATATATATGAACAAAGTCACATTCCTAATAAAGTTAGAAATCTCAATTTTAGTCAACTACGACTAATTCCACCACCATTTAAAAAAAAAATACTAATATTAATAGTATTTACATGTGGTCCCAAGTAAGTGGAATACCGCAACAATTTCTTGAGGGATTTCGTGGCTGAAGCTGTTGTTTTGGAGATTGTCCCTGCCAATTTCAGGGATTGACCCTTTGGTGCCAAGTAATCGATGGAGTCTGCTGGTTGCCTTGCCTCAACCCGAAAACTTAAAAGAGTTTTAACATTATAGCAGAGATGAAGTGAAGGGTATATATATATATATATGTAAGTAACCACTCTTTCAATTCAGACTTCACACTAAAAATCATGTATATACAGTGACTTGTCTCGACGTTTTAAAAGGAAACGAAGGATAAATAATCAGATACAATCATAGTAGATTAGTAGTAGTCCATTTCTCTTTCAAGCTTTACCACGAGTCCTAGAAGCATTTCGCCGCGCACAGCATCCTATGAAGTATATCATTGACTGCCATTTTCCATAAAGAAGAGAGGATTGATAGTAAGTATATAACATTCAAATGAATCAACAAGGATCAAGGAGGATGTTGTTGGATTCACAATAGTGCAACATAATAGATAAACCGATAAAATGACCTACCAAAACAACAAATAGGATCACATTAAAAATTGCAACCACTCTCCACTCGGTTTTCATGTACTGAGCAACTCCAGCCCTGAAAATATATATATGTTCAGAGATAGCAGTAGCAAACCAATACAGCAGTACGAAATACGCAATACACATCAACAAAGAGAAGACCACAAAAAGGAGAATGTTTACTTGCAGGAATCGCAGTTGTAGCATTTGGTAGCCCGGGAATTCTTGTACAGTTTACAGTCCTTGTTAGAGCTAGTTGGATGAAAGCTCAAGTCATAATATGAAGCATTGACAGCAGGATAACCGCAGCTACAGAGTTCAAAAGAATTGTGTTAGTTATTTACTCTCGTGAATGCATTTGTTTTTTTGATTTATTATTAGAAAGCTGTTGAGAGGAAAGGTAAACAGAACACCAGCCAAAGCACTTACTCAGATGGTGGTCGGCAACAACCAGCTTCAATGGGGCTTAGCTTCCCCGATTTGTACTGCTTAAGAGTCTGAATTAACAAAAACAAGACATGAAATTGACACGGAAATGGTTGAATGATCTGAATTCAAAGTTCAAAGAAGGACCTTATATTTATGTGATAGCTTCTTGCAATCCTCAGATTTCACAAGACAACTCTTCAAGCGGTTCCAGTTGTCGGTATTATTCAGCTGAATCAAAGACCAAAATTGGGCCCAGTCAGGAAAAAAATAATCAGTTCATGCAGCAATGTGAATCATTGCGTATGCATTTAAGATCAACAGATGATGACATAGAAATCCCAACCTGATGGAGGAACCATGGGCTGTAATCATGAAGTTGATACTCCTTGTACCTGATATGCAAAAAGTATTAGTAGCTGCAACCATACCTATCTGAAGTGTTTTTCTTTTCTTTTCTTTTTCATTTCTGCATTAGAAAAAAATCAAGTGTCTTGACATTTGTTTAAGAGTTCTTCATATTCTCTTACCTCAAGCCAGGAACAGTATGACCAGATCCATTGTTTGTTATAATAAACCTGCAGGAGAGATCAAAACACTGATAACTATAATAACAAAAACCACAATGTATAGAAAGAGATGAGGATTGTCGATCATGAAAAATCTATTCAAACTTCTCAGCTCCTCCATGCAATAGACTCATAAAAGTAAATACAAAATGCAAGAGAAATCACATAAACATTGGCGTAGAGGTTAAAGAAAGGCATGCAAGAAGTTTCTACTTACTGCATGGATAACTATTCTATGCTCAAGCACCCTAACTTATTCCAAATTTACTGGCACAACAATAAACACAATGTGGGTTCCTCCATACAGCAGAAAACTAACAATCTCCACCTAATATACACAACTCAAAAGACCATTTCAATAATTCGGATCTACTAACTGAGCAAGGATGTGGTTATCCTAAAGTTCTGAATTGTGAGCTCGGATGAGCTAAGGATCAACCAAAAGCCTAAAGAACATCCATTCATTCAACAGATTCACAGCAATATATCTTTGGACTATTCTTCAGATAGTAATGATATCGCTTCTTAAATTAGAAAAAATATATGAGATACATTAAATCTAGAATACAGTTGAGAGTTCAATTACAACATATAGAATTCAAGGACTAAAACCAAAAGCATGTTGTTATTTCAATCCAAAGCAGGGAAGAATTGCTACACATGAGAAGACAAATATTCAAGTTGTTTAACTTGATGTTAATGTAAGGATTCCTCATTTACAGGGTCTCCCAATGGAGAATTGCCTTTTGTTATGAAGAGGATGCAATAAAACAACGGTGACGAGTTATAATGTAGATCAACAAAGAACATGCATATGGGAGATCAAGAAACATATTCATCAAATGCAAGATTGACAATATCAACCTCCTCAAATAGATCTGTAACTTAAGACTTCATGTCAATACTTACGCCAAGACAGTGAAAACCAGAATCGCAATCAGAGTGATACAGAGCATAATCAGATACTGAAAGCAATTGGTTAAGGTATGTCCATCAAACAAGAGAAACAAATGAAGCACAGAGGAGCAATTATTTAGGTGATTAAACATCAAAGTTCCCTATGGTAAGGATACAATCCACAATAGTATAGAGTTGTTCTTCCACGCGCCCAAGAACCCGAAGATTGATCTAAAATGCAAAGACAAAGATGTTTCTGTAATTGTGCTTAGATTAACAGGAGAAATGAAAAAACAACAGAATTGATCTTAAACCAAAAAAATAAAAAACTTACACAATGAAGATGAAAGCACCAAGGGCTAACACAGGGAGAGTAAGAGACCTCCGACAGCTGTCATGATGCGTGCTCATCCATACCCCAAAAATTACCACAGCAATAGCTAAAAGCTACAACAATGAGGATAACACATGAACAAACTCATCGCAATTCAATTCCTTCACAGTTAGATATAATCAAGCAACCACACCAGCAGAAACAACCCAATTACAAGATATACTAGCTAAAAACAGCAAAAGAACAACCAAGAAATTAAATGAAAACAGTCATAAAGATTGATGTTCAGAGAATGCACTCTATTAATTCAACCATTCGAAATAGGTGGGGTTAACAAAAAGAGGAGAACTTCTTTCACATACCATGGTGAGAAAATTGATCCATCTAATCACAAAGTTGCTAGTACCAACACCCATTTCTTCTTTCCTTGTTTAGCTCCCCACCCTCTCCTTCTCTCCGATTATAAAAACTAATTCCAATGAAGGGAAGAATGGGCAAAACGTGGTACTAGTAGTTGCTTGTGAGCTAGCTCTTTGAAGAAGCAGCACTTGCAGTACAAGCAAGTGAAAGAGAAATGGGGCAAGGCAAGGCAGAGAGCAAGGCAGGCAAGCAGGCTGGTGGGGCGGTGGGCGGGCTTGTTACTTGTTAGTGGCAGTTATGGAAAGAATGCGAGGAGAGTGAGGGTGTTTTGGTCCAGAAAAGATAAAGAACACATGGTTCTTGATTCAAAATCGAATTTGGGTCATGACCAGACACGACACGACATCAAGAAGAAAACAGACAGGAAAAGAAAGTGTATCATCGACTTCTCTATTTTATTCTGATGTAGTAGTAGCCATCTAACCTAAGCAACCAGAGTCAATGTACTAAGTTGACTACTGTCTTTCCGATGTAAGAAGCGATGACGATGTGTGTATAATAAAATGTACTGCCCCATTTGCTGTCTTTAGAAACGTTTATTTAAAACAAAGAAACCAAAAACGGAAAATGGATGCACTAATGTGGGAGAAATTCGGGGATTTGTTTTAAACAAAAATTAGGGATGAATAACTTAGTACATTTTAGAGCTAATTAATTGATTACGTTAATCTTATCGTAATTATATGTTCAATATCTTTGAGTCTTCTTTCTATATTTTTTAAAATATAAAATTAATCTCGCTCGAATATTTTTTATTACTGAAAAAATTACTATTTATTAATCTCGCTCGAATATTTTGGAGTATTATCATGAGGTGTGACGTGAACCACTCTTGTAAATATTTTGGTAAGATGAGTGTACAATCTTTTTTTTTTGAGGATGTACATCTTCTTTTATTACATTTAATTAATAATGTAATGATTTATAGAAAAGTTAGTAAAGGTAATAATAACAGCTTAAATATTATACTAAAACATCCTTTATCATGTAAAAATAATAACAAAAATATCAAAATTTTGGCGGTTCTTGTAATGGATAAAGAACTATTTCTAAAATTTAAGAATATAATGTGGCGTGAAATTCGAGTTCTAATTTGAAAATCTGAGTAAAAGAAACAAAAAAAGAAGCATCCTATCCTAGTATAACTAACTTCTTATTTTTACTTTTTCTGATTTTCTATTTAATTTGTATTCTTTTCTATTTTTCTATTCTTAAAGTTAATTTTATGATGAAAATCTGAGTAAAAGAAAAGAAATAAGATGAGATGTGATGGACCCAAACAAAAAAGAAACATACTATCCTAGTATCCTACTACTCCAAAAGGAAGAAGAATTGTTGAGTTCTAAAACCGACCTTGTATCCTAATTCATCTACTCTTTCCGGCTGAAATTAATTGACATTTCATTATTCATGCACGCGTTTCGAAAAAACTGAATGACTCATTATTTGACCCCAAAAAAATTCGTATTTTTTTGTTTTTTTTGTGAACATACGTTAATCATTAACGTACGTTTATAAAAAAATAAAAAAGTACGGATTTTTTTGGGGTCAAATAGTGAGTCATTCGGGCCTCCTAGGGAGGCGTACATGAACAGTAAATATCAATTAATTTCAGCCGGAGGGAGTATATGTTTAAGAATGCAATCCGGGTTGTAATTGATAAAGATGTGGGTGTAATTAAGCTTAATTTGATTTGTATCCGGTTATTGTTAGAGATCTCTCTTTTTTTTGCCGCGAATTTTAAACAAAAGTCACCAAGGTCCAAAGTAGCCGGTAAATAAATTAATAAATGTTCCATTGCTCTTCAAAATTATTCATTTTTTTTTCCTTTTTTCCTTTATTTATTTTTGGTTACGTTACACTACTCTGCTCCTCTTTCTTGTTTTCAAGAAAGCTTTTTAATTCCTTTCCCTTGATTTTCACTCCTCTATATAGGGCCGTCCAAAATTTTCGAGACTCAAATTTTTAATTTTTCCGATCCGAAATTTTTTCGGTCTATATATTCGTCTATGTTTATATTGGTGACTTTTTTTTGTCTTTTTGTACAAAACAAAAATAAAAGGGATTTGTGATATATTCGGCGCACCTTTTCTTTTTAGACTTTAATTTAGTCAATCTAGAAGTGAACATACTTTTAAATGAAAAGAAAAAATAGCGAAAAAATATTTTTACAATTAATTTTCAACACCCGCGGAATAAGCATGAAAAGTTGTTATTTATTTTCAGACTCATCAGCAACAAAGCAACAGAAAATCAATCCCACCGCCGACACATCAGATCTCAACACTGGCGGAATAAGCACGATGCCGCTCCACAACTCAGATCTAGTCTCACCCAACCGGATTTGAGTCGAAAAATATCCATAGGCTATATATTAAAAAGAAGAAAATAACCCAACTCCAATTCCTTAGCCGTGACCGGAACTGGATTGGTGAACGCAAACATGACGAATAGTAATAAAAATGACGAATAATAATCAACCAAACAGACACTTCATTTTTTTCCTTCTTTCTTTATTTTTTGAGAAATGCTAAATGGGTAGAGGAGTTGGGTTGAAATCTTGGGTTCAATATTTAAAAAAAAAATTGCCCTTAATGAAAATTACAAAATTGCCCTTGATAAAATCTAACTCATCTATGCTTCTCTCCTTCCTCCAAAATCGAAAACCCTAGATTCAATCCCCCGCCGCCATGACCGCCGTCCACCCTCGTCGTCCACTCTCTTGACGTCACCCCACCGTCGTTCACTACCCTAGACCAGTTCAAGCTCGCCGCCGTCACCATCGTTCCTGACTCTCCCGCCGCTTGAAGCTGCCGCTCCTCCAAAATCGAAAACCCTAGATTCAAGCCCCCGCCACCATGACCGCAGTCCGCCCTCGTCTTCCACTCACTTGACGTCACCACCACCGTCGTTCACTACCTAGACCAGTTCAAGCTCGCCGCCGTCATTTGTTTCTCTTGTTTGATGGACATACCTTAACCAATTGCTTTCAGTATCTGATTATGCTCTGTATCACTCTGATTGCGATTCTGATTTTCACCGTCTTGGCGTAAGTATTGACATGAAGTCTTAAGTTACAGATCTATGAGGAGGTTGATATTGTCAATCTTGCATTTGATGACTATGTTTCTTGATCTCCCACATGCATTTTCTTTGTCGATCTACATTATAACTCGTCACCGTTGTTTTATTGCATCCTCTTCGTAACAAAAGGCAATTCTCCATTGGGAGACCCTGTAAATGAGGAATCCTTACATTAACATCAAGTTAAACAACTTGAATATTTGTCTTCTCATGTGTAGCAATTCTTCCCTGCTTTGGATTGAAATAACAACATGCTTTTGGTTTTAGTCCTTGAGTTCTATATGTCGTAATTGAACTCTCAACTGTATTCTAGATTTAATGTATCTCATATATTTTTTCTAATTTAAGAAGCGATATCATTACTATCTGAAGAATAGTCCAAAGATATATTGCTGTGAATCTGTTGAATGAATGGATGTTCTTTAGGCTTTTGGTTGATCCTTAGCTCATCCGAGCTCACAATTCAGAACTTTAGGATCACCACATCCTTGCTCAGTTAGTAGATCCGAATTATTGAAATGGTCTTTTGAGTTGTGTATATTAGGTGGAGATTGTTAGTTTTCTGGCGTATGGAGGAACCCACATTGTGTTTATTGTTGTGTCAGTAAATTTGGAATAAGTTAGGGTGTTTCAGCATAGAATACTTATCCATGCAGTAAATAGAAACTTCGTGCATGCCTTTCTTTAACCTCTACGACAATATTTATGTGATTTCTCTTGCATTTTGTATTTACTTTTATGAGTCTATTGCATGGAGGAGCTGAGAAGTTTGAATAGATTTTTCGTGATCGACAATCCACATCTCTTTCTATACATTGTGGCTTTTGTTATTATAGTTATCAGCTTTTTGATCTCTCCTGCAGGTTTATTATAACAAACAATGGATTTGGTCATACTGTTCCTGGCTTGAGGTAAGAGAATATGCAGAACTCTTAAACAAATGTCAAGAGAAATAAAAAAGAAAAGAAAAGAGAAGAAAAACGCTTCAGATAGGTATGGTTGCAGCTACTAACTTTTTGCATATCAGGTACAAGGTGTATCAGCTTCATGATTACAGCCCATGGTTCCTCCATCAGGTTGGGATTTCTACGTTATCATCTGTTGATCTTAAATGCATACGCAATGATTCACATTGCTGAATGAACTGGTTTTTTTTTTTTTGACTGGCCCAATTATGGTCTTTGATTCAGTTGAATAATACCGATAACTGGAACCGTTTGAAGAGTTGACTTGTGAAATCTGAGGATTGCAAGAAGCTATCATCAGAGGGCGAGGTTGCTTTGATCAGTCAGGTAGTGTATGATGAATCATGGTTGAAGGCGATGAAGCCTCATTGCTAGAGTGACGAGCATGATGTACTCGAATTGCTAGAGGGTGGGAATCATTCCCTGGAATTGACCACTAATTTCGTTGCTCCTGATAATTTTGATTGGAGAGAGGAGCCGTCACTTCTGTCGGAAACCAGGTGCACATGCGCTTAATTACTTGCATAATTAACTAGTAATTATTTTAATCACGGTATATAATTATAGTTTGGTTTGTGGAGTAGGGTGCTTGCTACTACAGCTGGAGTTTGAGTTTCACCGCAGTTGGAGCGTTGGAAGGTGCTCACTTTCTCGCTAAAGTCAAAGCTTGCTAACCAGTGGATTGCAACCTTAATGTTAGACACTTATTTTTTGCTTATTGTTATTATTATTCTTGTTATTTTGCTTATTGAACAAAACTATGGAGCTGCCAATATATGCAGAACGGTGGGAGCAATGGCTGCTGTCCGTGGTCGATTACTTGTGCGCTTTAGTAATCGACCGTCGATTACTTGTGCGCTTTAGTAATCGACCGTCGATTACTTGTGCGCTTTAGTAATCGACCCCGGACAGAACCCATTGCCCACACCGTTCTGCATATATTGACAGCTCTATAGTTTTATTCAATAAGCAAAATAACAAGAATAATAATAACAATAAGCAAAAAATAAAAGTCTAACATTGAGGTTGCATTGAGGTTGCAATCCACTGGTTGTTGCTTGCTGATGCTAACAAGCTTGCCTTTAGCGAGGAAGTGAGCACCTTCCAAAGCTACAACCGCGGTGAAACTCCAGCGGCAGTAGCAGCTACCCTATTGCACAAACCAAACCATAATTATATACCGTGATTAAAATAATTAAGCACGCATATGCACCTGGTTTCCGACGGGAGTGACGGCTCCTCTCTCTCCAATCAAAATTATCAGGAGCAACGAAATTAGTGGCCAATTCCAGGGAATGATTCCCGCCCTCCATCAATTCGAGTACATCATGCTCGTCACTCAATGAGGCTTCATCGCCTTCAACCATGATTCATCATCCACTACCTGCCTGATCAAAGCAGCCTCACCCTCTGATGATATTGCAATCCTCAGATTTCACAAGACAAATCTTCAAGCAAGTGAAAGAGAAATGGGGCAAAGCAGGCTGGTGGGGCGGTGGGCGAGCTTGTTAGTGGCAGTTATGGAAAGAGAGTGAGGGTGTTTTGGTCCAGAAAAGATAAAGAACACATGGTTCTTGATTCAAAATCGAAATTGGGTCATGACCAGACACGACACGACATCAAGAAGAAAACAGACAGGAATAGAAAGTGTACCATCGACTTCTCTATTCTATTTTGATGTAGTAGTAGCCATCTAACCTAAGCAACCAGAGTCAATGTACTAAGTGGGTGTTCTGTTCTACTCGAGGAAGGTGGTTTGCAAAACCAAAAAGTTTGGATTGGTGTTTGGTAACCATCTTTGAAAACCAGCTTCCTAAGAAGCTGGAGTTCAAAACCAAGGAAAACTTTGGTTTAGAGAAAGGAGCAAATTGCTCCAGCTCCCAAACCTTTGGTTTTGGTAAAATACGGGAAGGAGTTTTCAATTTGAAGTGGACAAAAATATTGACTCAATTTCATATTTACATTTATACGAGGTATAAAATGTTCAATTTCTCTACACTTACCCACACAAATTCTCTCACTGCCAACAAAACCACCACACCTGACCTCCTCTCCTCTGTGGCCTCCTCTCCTCTTTTCCGACCTCCTCTGCTTTGCGACCTCATCTCCTCTTCAGCGACCTCGGAATCTCCTCTCCTCCTCCGCAGCCTCCTCCCGCATGGGGAGGTGCTGGGTTGTGGTGGTTGGATTGAGTTGTTGTGTGATTTCCTGTTGGGAAGTCATAATTTTTCGTTGATGGAATTGTTTTGTTGACTTGATTATGGAGGATGCGGCGTTGGTAGTTAGTGGGGACATGTTGCCCTGATGTAGTTGGTAAAATAACTTCTTGTGAATTTCTTTGAAGACTGTTGTTAGTTATTTTTAGGGTTATTGATAACAGTTAAGAACACATACATTGTTTGTGAATTGTGATTGAAACAGTGGACATTGAGATGTATTGATTTGTTCTTTAGGAAGTTGTGATGTGTTTATTATTTCCTTAATTTGTGAGTTGTCTGTCATCCATTCTAAGTCTATCATTGTATTCTATTGAGCAGTTTTAGCGAATTTGGTGTCGGTGGAGGCCCAGCATCGAAGGCATTTGCACCCAAGTTCAAAGTTTTCTCAAATCATGTGGCAACCTACACCGGGTTTCAAGTGCCTCATTTTGATGTGAGTTTAGTTTGTTTGTTTTATGTTACACTGGTATTTGTTTGCCTGATAGCCGAATTTCAATTTCGTTACTGTTTGGTGTTGTTGATTACAGTTGAAGCAAGCAACTTATCTTTCTATAGCTTTGAGGGGTGCTGGAGGTGCTCTTTTTGTGTTAGGCAGTGGGATTGGAGCGTATTTATTGGTTTGCGTTCTACCATAGCTGGTCTTGCTATATTGATCCATCAGTTTGATAAATTCAGCTAAACTATGTTTTCCTGTTATGTCAGCTTATCCATCAGGCAATTTTTACTCCAATTTTGTACGACTTCTACAACTATGAAGCTGATGAGAGAATTTAACCAGCTCTGGCCAAATACGTCGCCGATCTATCCAAAAAGTTTGTTAAGGAAAGAGGATATTACACTGTGGTTCTTTCTAGTGGCTATCTCATCAACTCCCTCAGGTGAGAATGAATTAATCTCAATTAATTATCTAATTGTGATTATAAACTAGAGTTTTTGTTGATGATGATGGTCTGTTCTCTTGTTCGTCATTTGAATAATTTTCTTGCTTGTATATATGTTTGCTAGATTGGCGTGTCAGTTATGTGTAAATGCTATGTGATATGTTAATGTGGAATGTGGAATTTTCTTGAGTATTAGAATATTAGTGAATAGATTGACATCTCACGCTAATGGGGATTCATTAGTTGCTTGGGTGTGTGTAGTGTGTAGAGATGTTGAAATCTGAAAAGTATGTACGTGTGTGTGATGATAGATGACAGCAGGGTACTTGAAACTGTAATGTTGTTCTTAAAAGCATTTCTTGTTACCTCTATCATCAGAAATAAAAGTGCCGGAAGCGGACATGCTAGACCTGTCCTTTGGCGATGGGTGCTTTGATGTGGTTATTGAGAAAGGGACCATGATAAATAGATTACTCGCGCGGAACTTTCAGTTTGATACCTTTTTCGTCTCGATTGTTTTTCCGTAACGAAACCCTTTTCTAATGGCTTAAGTTTAATCCTGCCTGGTATGTTTTATTAGCTTGATTTTGTATAAATGTGATTTGATGAGGAAAGCATGCCGAATTTTGAGCTCTGTTCACTTTGTCTATACCTTATGGTTAATCTTGCTAGTCCTTGATCCCGATTGGAAGATCTTGTTCAATGCTGCCACTGGAATCTTGAGACAATGGAACCAGCCACTGGAATCTTTAGAATTCCAACTTCATTCTTGAAGGTATTTTGTTATGCAACCAATCATCTAAAATTTATTCTGGTTTGTTTCTCTAGCCCAAGTCTTTTGGTGCATACTAGAGAATGGAGTGTCTTTCTTGTTTTTATGTGGCATTTTATGTGACATTAATTGGTAAGGATATCTTATATTTTATAAAGGATGCTCATCTCCTAGTGGATGAGACAATGGTTATATATAGCATGGTGATGTGATGGTGTTTCAATTCTTTTCATGCTCCTTGCCAACTAGTACAATTTACTTTGCCTGGGATCTAGCTGAATACTTCTAAATTTTGTAAAATACAGAGTTGTATTATTTGTAAGCAGACTCATGGTGCATGTGTCCAGTGCTGCAAGTGTGCAACCTATTTCCACGCCATGTGTGCCTCCAGAGCAGGATATTTCATGGAAGTAAGTTTTCAAAATGGGTTTTATTTTTGGTCAATAAATTTTCCATCTTGAGCTGCCTTTTTTTTATTGTCTGTATAGTATTTTTGATTATATGACTGCACCACCATGTCTATAACTTAGTACTCTGATGTTTTTGGCAATTTTTCTTCTTCAAGTAAGTTTTATGCCTTTTTTGGATTGGAAGCAATGAGAATGTGATAGTCTTAGTGATATGAGCGTGCAGCTCTTATCACTTAGTAATTCCATTGTTCTATTGAATTGAACTTTCAGTTGCACTGCACAGAGAAAAATGGAATCCAAGTTACCAAAAAATCGATATACTGTGCCTCTCAGTCTAGAACTGTAAAACCGAACCAGTCCATCCTTTTTTTACTTTCACCTTACTCTCTCTGGGTTGGTCTCTTGTGTGCCTACCAGTTAACTGGATCTTGCTAACTTGGTTCTGGTGCAGAACCCCGGACCTGGATTCTGTTTTGATTATGCGTACTCCATCAGGGGTTTTTGCTGCCAGAAAGCTGCGTCAGAAGCAGAATGGTTGCTTCAGAGGTTCAAGGTTGCTTTCATCCAAGAGAATGGAGCTTCCTGAACCCTCAACCACAGAGAGTGGTGAGCTTGAGATTATCACAGCTGCAAGGTGCCGTGTTTTCAAAAGATCCAATAACAAGGAACCTTTCTTCTTTCTCTTGCTTTTCTTATAGTTTTTTTTCTCTTGAGCTCATTGTGTGCGGTCATCAATTTCCCAGGTTGTGGTAGTTGATCCAGAAGCATACACTTATGATGATGAAGTGATCAAGAAAGCGGAAGCTATGTGGAAGCGAGGACTCGTGGACATCAGGGCCAAGGAGAGAATATAGAGAAATGGCGATTCCATGTTTTGAAGCATTTTGTAAAAGCTATAGATGGTGTGTGTATCGTTGCTGGATTTTAAGATTAGTTTTGGGGATCATTTTCCCTTTTACAAGATTGTAGGAAAACAAGGCGTTAAAAATCATTGCAACCCCACTACGCTTGATTTATATTTCCAAAAGAATTCAATACACTTTCCTCTCTTCTATTTATTTGTTTTTACTGTGATGATGTGGATGGACATTTGATGTTAGATTTTGAGTTTATGAACAGAAAAATATAAATCTTTACATTTATATATATTTTTTAAATATGTGGTGAAATGTTTGGGGTGGTTTGATAGAAAGCTATATTAAATTCTTGGGTCTTTCGTCTAATGTTATATTTCATATATCTAACAAATTGATATATGATATTATAATAATTTTAAATTTCATATTATTTAATATAATTATTATCCATTAATTTTATTTATTAAAGAAGTTATACACTTTGAACTTACACCATTAAATAAATTTAATTTTCATAGTTAATTAACTTTATTTAAATGTTATTAATGGTATAAATTATGAAATATGAAATGAACTTAAGTTTAATTATCATACTCAATATTTAATTTTTTTTTTCTTCTAATGAAGTTTTAATTCTTATTATAAATAAAATATTAACTATTTGTTTTAAAAAATAGATTGATTTAAATAATCTATATATATACTAAAAAATATTAATTATAATGTCCAAAATAAATTGTCTTTTATAGTTATTTTGCATTCCAACCATAGTTTTAATAGCAGTTTTTATTTACTAAACATCATAAACAACTTCTGGTTTCTCACAGCACTTTTAATAAATATTTACCAAACAACATATTAGCTTTTCCAGAAGTGATTTTCACACAACACTTTTTTCCATAACACTTTTTCAATTAGAACTGAAACACTAAATTCCGATATAAGAAGAGATGACGATATGTGTATAATAAAATGTACTGCCCCATTTGCTGTCTTTAAAGTCTAAACTGCTTTTAGAAACGTTTATTTAAAACAAAGAAACCAAAAATGGAAAATGGATGCACTAATGTGGGAGAAATTCGGGGATTTGTTTTAAACAAAAATTAGGGATGAATAACTTAGTACATTTTAGAGCTAATTAATTGATTACGTTAATCTTATCTTAATTATATGTCCAATACCTTTGAGTCTTCTTTCTATATTTTTTAAAATATAAAATTAATCTCGCTCGAATATTTTTTATTGCTGAAAAAATAGTTACTATTTATTATTACTGTGAGGTGTGACGTGAACCATTCTTGTAAATATTTTGGTAAGATGAGTGTGAAATAACACTGTATTATCTTCTTCTTTTTTAGGATGTGCGTCTTCTTTTATTACATTTAATTAATAATGTAATAATTTATAGAAAAGTTAGTAAAGGTAATAATAACAGCTTAAATATTATCCTAAAACATTTTTTATCATGTAAAATAATAACAAAAATGTCAAAATTTTGGCAGATTGATGGCTAAAGAACTGTTTCTAAAATTTGAGAACATAGTCTCGTGAAATACGAGTTTTAATTTAAAAATCTGAGTAAAAGAAACAAAAAGGAAGCATCCTATCCTACTATAAATAACTTCTTATTTTTATTTTTTCTGATTTTCTATTTTATGTGTATTCTTTTCTATTTTTCTATTCTTAAAGTTCATTTTATGATGAAAATCTGAGTAAAAGAAAAAGAAGTAAGATCACTGTTATTAGAACCGAACGGACCGGCCGGTTCAACCTGGTTTTTTCAAGTTTTCTGTTCGATTCAGCTATCTGATCTGATATGCATACGAACCGGGTTCGATCGGTCGAACCGGCCGATTTTTACACAACAAGCGAATTATATTATTTTTCTGTATTAAATTAATTACACTATTTTTCTGAATTTTTAAATTAATTATATCCTTTTTTGAATTTTTAAAATTAATTACATTATTTTTCTGATTTTTTAAATTAATTATTTTATTTTTTATTTTTTTTTATTTTTTTAATTATTTTCTGAGGTTGATATGCTGACGGGATGACGCATATTTAATGAAAGGAAAAAAAATTAAAAATAAAGTGCACGTCAGCATTTAACTGACACGTATTAAGAGAAGGTATAAAATGTTAATTTCGGTCGAATACAGAGTATAAAATGTCATTACTCCTATCCTACTACTCCAAAAGGAAGAAGAATTGTTGAGTTCTAAAACCGACCTTGTATCCTATATGTTTAAGAATGCAATCCGGGTTGTAATTGATAAAGATGTGGGTGTAATTAAGCTTAATTTGATTTGTATCCGGTTATAGTTAGCAGTTTCTTTCCTTTTTGAGATAGAGATCTCTCTTTTTTTTGTGCCGCGAATTCTAAACAATAAAACGTATAAATATCAAGAAATCGCCTCCCACTAGTTTAATCTTGAAAATTTTGTTTCCTCCAAAACAGGCGATTAATATAAGAAGTTATCCTGATCATTGTATATTGAGAATAACGATTAATATAGTTTAGACCAAAAAAGCATTCAGATGTCAAAAATCTTTAAAAAACACTATTTCCAGCGTAACACATCTTACTCTCATTAGAGATCTACTTGCACGAAATTAGTTGTAAGTTGTAACAAGGTACTAAACAAAATTTAGATAATGACAAAAGTTCTTGGCCCAAGCATCCAGGACTAAACCAAGTTCACTACACGGGAACTAGGAGCCGATTTAGTTTTAGTGTATGTTTGGGATTAGCTTCATAGTAAATTTTGTTTTCTCCAAAATCTAATGCAAAAGCTAAAACAGTTTCTGACAGAAGTATCAAATTTAAAAATTCTACCATAAACAATTTTGATCATCAAATCAGTAATAACAGAAATCAGAATTTGTTTGAGAATCAATCCCAAATAGGCCAAACTGGCCCTATAATGGGTTATAAACTAAAGCTTCCCATGTAAGTCAATGTGGCACCTAAAATTTACATGGAAGCAAGTTTGTTGATCAAAAGTTGGTAGTTTCTATGTGTGAAGGATTAGCGATTATGGTAGTTAACTTGAAACAAAAAACAGTGACAAATGAAGTAGTATATACATCCAGAAAAAGAAGGCATATTGTAGACCGAGTTCGGTGCTTACCTATCATGTGCCTCAACGGAACAGCGTGCCATCAAAACAGATTCATGGACCAAAGAGTAGAAGGCCATGATGGTATTGGTGGGCATAAGAAATATAATTCTCATTATCGCCTAAAGAACTTAGTCCAACTCCAAGACTTGAAAACCATCTGATATTTGAACAAACTGAAAGCACTGGAATGCCCATCTCAAAAAATCTCATGTTTTCCCACTTAAGCATAGGAAATCATGTTCAAACTTTACCTGTGTATAATCTTTGTCGAGGCTGGCTGACAGTTAAATTCCAGATTGCTCCCCATGTTTCAGGTCATAGAAATGATCGAGGAACCGAGAAAAACAAAGACAAACTATTAAGTTCTAAGTTGTGACAGTGACACCATAGAACAATATATAAGCTGACCATAAACGAACAAATAATACCAAACTGAGAATTTGTCTATGATGGAAAAACAGGACCAAGTGGAAGGGGAAAACAAGGGCCGTTGTGAATCCATGTCCCCGAAGGAACTGAGTATAGCTGCTTGTTTCCTTATATATAACTGAGCGATGTGGTATTTTAATTGGACACCACTTATCATGATGCGTGTTAAATGATTTAATCAGTTGTTCTTAACCCACGCACCAATTCAACAATCTTAGGTTTTTGCCAATCTCACTAATCCTTGCCACCATTTAGTGTAGTCACTTCTTCTCTTGTTCATTACGATACATTTTCTTCTTAAGTTCGAATTGCAGCGCGAAGTTGGTATATTTGATCTTACGATAAGTCACTCGTTGATCTACAAAAAAAATTATCTTTATGGATGTCCTCTCGGGTTTTAACCTCTTCTAGACAGAAAACTTAACTATCCAAACACTAAAAAAAATTCACAATATTTACTAAAAATTGTTTTCAGAATTAAACAAAGAAAAGAATTTCCTGATAAAGATAAAAAAGAAATTAATAATGCCTTGCAGTTTTCTTATTTGACAACATAAGTTTTGATTAATAAATGCAGTTTTTCCTTTCCCTTTCCCTTTTGTTTAGTTTTATTTTTATTACTGAAAAAAAACATCAATTAATATGAATGATGCTATTATAATCAAAGTTTGGCAGAGATAAGGATGGAAAGCAAGAAATCAACAATTTTGAGGCCTTATCAAAGTAAGAGATGGATGTCAGAAAAATGTGATACATCACTTGGATTCATTTTCGTTGGAATTTTAATTTATGATTTATAACTTTATTATAATATTATTTAATAAGATTTTGAAATCCAGATCGACCAAGTTGGTTGAACCGAGTTGAATCAAACTTTGATAGATTTACGAGTGGGTTTTAGGGTAAAATCTTTTTTTGAAAAATTCGGCTGAAATTCGACAATTTGAACCAAAACCTAACTACCTAGTTGAACCGGCTTAGGTTTTTTGTTGAACCGATCAGTTTTTTTTGCGCTGTTTGTTAATTATCCCGTGTAGAAAGGACATTTCTTCTCTAAAAATAGCGTTTTATAACATATTTCAATAAAATCAGACTACTTCTATCATTATAGTCTTGTTACTTTGTTTATCTATCATATTGAATATACTTATTATGTTTTATTTATCTAAAGTACTTGTTTCTCAATGCGTTAAGTGCACATATTTTGTCTTAACATGTGATGCTTTCCTGGTTGTACACATCAGAATTGGTCAGTTAAATTATTATTATTACTTTTATAAGTTACGAAACGAAACCGTATTGACTTACATAGAATAAAATTTGAGTGATTGTATGATGATTATACTAATATCTAGTAAACTAATTTTGTATAAAAGACTCAAATTACACTTGCTAGAATGTTAATATTAATTGTAAAGAGAATCACTTGCCTTGAGATACATTTTAGGTGGAAGCTCTAATATGTCTGAGCTTTTAATCATATTATTCCACGTATTTTCTTGAGAGATTTTTTACAGGTAGTTTAAATTTTTGTATTTATTATTATATTTACGATCATTGTTGTTATTATATCTAAAATGAAAGGGAGTATTATTTTAAAACGTGGGAGTATTTATTATTATGCCATGAAGTATTATTTTAAAACGTGGGAGTATTTATTATTATGCCATGAAATTACAAATTAAGGTGGATTAATATACACCAAAAATATTCAATTGATGATGTGAGCACTGAGAAAGGTTAATAATAAACACGACAAATAATTAGTATATTCAATAATATAAATAATTATAATAACAAAAAGATAAGAGATAGAAGTAGTCTGATTTGATTGAAACACGCAAAAAGATGCTATTTTTAAAAGAAAAAAAACGTTTCTTCTGGGGTAGTATGATAGCAGTTTCATCTTAAAAATATGACAATTATTGAAATTTTTAGATGCAAGCAAAAGCTTCCCGAACTGACAAGCATCCATATGCTCACAATAATATCTCCCAGTAATATAAAATTATTTATTTTAGTATATACATGTCTATTATCTTACTTGTGTTTTACATATATATATATATATATATACAGAGTAGATATTTTCCAACAATTATGTATTTGGGTGGATACTAATTCATTACTTACTGTTTATGTATATACACCAATATTTTCCAACAATTTTTACAACTTTGCCACCAGTGTGACTTGTAAGTTCATACAAGATTGACAATGTCATTATCACTGCCTTTCATTACAACAACAAAGCTTTCTCCCTCCCTCCATCTCATTGCCAATACAAATGAATCCAAGAGAACAAAAGAATCAACAACTTCCATACAAGATCCTACTTTAACTCTACAATAGCATACAGATATACAAACCTGCAGCCAAAACTACAACAACGTGGTGTGGTGTGCTGCGCCGGTCATCCACATAGGCTCGAGCAGAAGAACAGGGGAAAGATGCAAATGGCATTTGTTTATTATTCCACCCGGTTGGTGCAAGCTAAAATTGTAGATTTCATTTCCTCTTTACTCAATGATGCCTGAACTATTACCTGTTCACAAAAGCAGACTTATCAATGTGTTTGCGTCCGTTAAGGTGAACGAAAGATGATGTATTGAATGAATTCAGAATACAACTCTTCTGAATATAAATTGAACTCGAGTGGGATAAAGATGAAGATCAATGTGAGTAATAACAACAAGACTCATGCAGGAACTTGCATAAAACTAGCAAAAGATAAAACTATTTACCTCTTGTACTTTGTTTCCTGATCGAGCGAGCAACTTATACTGGTTCTCAAACATGGATGCCATATAAACCTGCGATACAAGATAAATGGTATCAGGTTCGCATGCCTGAAAAAATTGACATTTAAGTAAGCTATAAGAGAGAGACATCTTCCATCATATTCTAGGAAAGAGGCAACATATAGATAGATGCTCATGTAATCTAATCATTGTAATCGTTACCTTACTTTTTGTAACTACCAGAACAAGATCACAATTCACAAGCATCGCATAGGATACTTTTGCAAGCCCATATGCAGAATGAATACTTAAAGACCAAAAATAACGTAAGTTGTATATCAATAATTCAAACAATAATGGCCAACATGAAGTGGGTTACTGATAAAAAAAAAAGGTTACTGAAAATTTTAAGCAGAGAAACTGCCCCATACGAAAGTAAATTTCAAGGAAAAATTAGGAAGTTAAAAAAGCTTACAAATAAATAACTAGAACTACATTTCCATCAACTTTTTTTTAATGCCTTCATACCTGAAATGTTGGAGCTAAACCTGGACTCAAAAAGAAACGACCTTTTGATACAGATTGGATCCCTTCAATTTGTTGCAGTTCTTTGACAAGTGATTCTACATCAGCCCACTGTAGATTTCCAAATCAAGGTGATCAGGAACAGGCCAGAGAGAAAAAAAATGAAAAATTGCAACTGCAGTAGGGGTCAGTTCTATGCTCAACTCGTTATAAATACTTCCACATTTACACATAAGCACAGGATTCATCATAAAAGCTAGTGATATTGTTCACACACTCTCAATAGTCAAGTCTCAGATTCCACAGTAATTTCTTTGTGCCAGTATAAAATTGCAAATTATAGCCCCCAATGGAATAGATTACATCATAACCAACATATTCAAGACAACTACAAGAATAAAACTGCATTAGAAACTCATGTTCAAACACTGTAAAATAGTACGTATTAGCATTCATTCTTTCCTAGCCCCCAATGGAAGAAAAAAAAGTAAGAATTAAGGGAGCCAGACAGTGTAGAAACAAAACCTCAGTATCTGCCTCTGCTGCTTGTAAATTAGCACCCAAGGAATAACGATCACCATCAATGACAGACTCCAAAGCTCCCATCAGAGGATCAGGCTGCCAGTGATAAATATAAAGAGTATTCAACAAACAAAATATTTCGTCACAAATGAATAAATTTTGGTATTGAATTGATAGGTTAAATATAACTTACTGTAATCTCCTTCAGTGACAAGAAAATGCGTTCAAGTGCAATATCCAACTGATGAACTTTTGCCTCCAAAATCTGAGAAATAGAGAGACCTGTTAAGAAATTAAGTACAAAAGAAGGGACCAAAGGGGTATCAACAATATTCAAAGTATTCAATCAAGTTTGACTATAAGTCAACAACTCATGTCCAGGGATATGAGAAAACAGTAACTAGGTGGCTGAATCACACATCTTCCAAGTCAATACTCAAGAATATATTGCCTTCTGTTAAGGAAGTAAATGGAAAAGAAAACTTAACATGGTGATTCAATCATAATTGAAATTGGCATACCTGGCCAACTTTAAAGTATGATCCAGGGTCCAAAGTAGCATCCCATGATACCTCTGACTGATGAATCAGTGCGGGAACACCTTCAACCTACATCAGTGTTTTATGGTTAAGAATTTGCTGAAAACATCTCATGATGAAGTCACACTTCCACAATTGTCACTCCATTTTAAGGAATTACAATCTAGACAATTCACAGAGCTTCATAATAAATGTTTAACTACTCAATTGAATAATCATTTTTTCCCTCTTGATTTTGGAAGCCCACTTAAAAAAAAAATATTGATCTTCTTATTACACAATCATTACATTAGTATAAAATATCAAACCTTGCTTTAGAGAAGCAGGAATAATCATTAATTGATGTCAAAAGACAGAAAATAATTACTTTACCTCAACAAAAATACCAAAATAAGTAATTTTCTTGATGCAGCATTTCACAACATCCCCAATCTGAAGTCTAGCCTGCAATTATACATGGTCTAAGAGCTTGTAGATGAGAATTATTTTGACAATATACTGAAAGACACTTTTGCACGCCATAGAAAAATCTGGATCACAATACTTAATGGGTCCTTTGATGCTATTCTACTGAACCCAAGTTTCATTTAACACTAGTCTGGGCAGTTTCTTAGTAAATTACAAAAAGGACTGGAAACTCTCAAGAGTGCCAGTCTTGAACACGAAACAACATGCACTGCTAATCGACTTAGCTGTCAACATAATGCAAACTGTTTTCTGGATCACATATAAAAAGAAATAAACAGAAAAAGAATGCAGAATAAGCATCAATGAATTCAGAATCTGGACATGATCCTCACCATGATACTTCTCTTTTTTTCAACCATCTCTTCCTTCTCTTTAGGCCTCAAAGAAACTATAAGTTTTCTCAAATTTCGGTTAGCCATTAGGATATTCACTTTGATTCTCTGCATACAGAATATCCATTAAAATTAAAAAAAAAACAAAAAAAACAATATCTAACATTCAAACACCAATTCGTTTTCCTCAAACCTGGCCAATAAACGAGGACAAGAATTTGAGTTTTTCTTGGTCATACATCCTAAGAAGATCCTCCAACTTCATATCTGGTGTAATTTCTCCCCCATTTTTCCCATCATTTTTTGGAATAGTGTTTGAATCAAGAGACATATTATTTTCTGTTGCCTCATAAGTTCCAATAATTCCTAACTGTTTCCTATACATCGATGGATCTAAACCTTTCTGTCTCAACCATGACTCAAAAGCTAAGAACTTCCACTTGGTAGAAAGATTACGGTAGGGCAAAAATCCTACCAGCGAACCAAAAGATACCTGCATAAGAAATTGCAACAAATTCAGAAATTTTATGTGGGAAGAAATCATTGCCCTACAAGTACAAAGGTTAACGGAGAGAATGAGGCTCATTTCAAAGCCAATTTGACTAATTTGCCGCAATCTACTCACTGCAAAACCTCCTATACTGGAACTAATTAACTCCACTTCCACACGATCTCCTGTTTTGAACAATTTCTCCGCCCTGCTCCAGTGAGCATCCTGCAAGTTCATAAGATATCCAGAATATGAAAATGGTTAAAGATTAAGGGTTAAAAGATTTGAAACAGGTGATAAACTGACCTCTGAAGGTGATGTAGAAGGGAGATCCTTAACCTCACTACTAGCATTTCCATAACCATCATGATTCACAGGAACTGCCTCTTCTGTGACAGAAGGTGATGCTACTCTCACAGATTGACCTAATCTATAGCAAAGCAGCATGTCAAAATTACAATTGATATCAAGAGAATAGGGACAAACAGGCACTGTTTTTGACAGATCAAGAGAGAATAAATAGTTTTCAAGTACTATTCTGCATACCTCTTTGGTTTTCCTAGCAATGGAGATTCTGCAGAGATATTTGCAGTAAAATCAGCCAGATTAGTATCATCTTGGTCATTTTCAACAGTTTCTTCATTGGGGTTAGACTCGATATCAGTTCTCTCAAGTGGCTGCATTCCTTAAAGAATAAGCACAATATCATTTTCCATGATTCCGCCCAAAGTCATTTGAGTTTTCACAGGATACAATTGTGGATTCTAACTTCTAGAAATAAAATATATCCCACATGGAGTTTTGCTCAGCATTTAAAAAAAAAAACAAAAGAGTATCCCTGATTTATAAAAAAAAATCTGACTTCTAAATCATATACCCTACATGGACTTTTATTCAGCATTTAGAAGAACGAAAAGACGAAAAAGTATCCCTCATATATAACAAGAAAGAAGAAAATAACGAAAAGCGTGAAGAATCCAACACATAAATCAACAAAACAGACAAGCAAACCAAAATTTTAACCATAAAATGATACTAACAAGCCAACACAGTTCATTGTTACCTAATACGGAGTCTCTCTCCAGCTCTCGTTCTGTTCCAATCGGTTCTCCCTCACTTGCTGATGATTCATCAATGCAAGTCTTCACCTCAGGCTTCTGCAATAGTGCAAACCCACCATACTCAGTATTACCTTCTTCTCTTTCCATTATAATCCCAACACTATCATTGTTGGCTTTGGCTTCAGCATTACCAACACTCATTGGCTCCGGCTTCCTCAACAATGTCATATCACTAAATGTACCCCTGTCATTAGTCTGATCACTCCTCATATTCAATGTCAAATTGGGTTTAATCCTCACCTTAGACTTCGACCCCTTATCATCTACATCATCCTCAGCAAACATACTAGGTTTTCTCAATATAACGTTAGGAACACTACGCTTAGTAACATTATTATCAAAACCTTCACCAACATGTTTGATTGGTTTCTTTACCATCATTGGCTTATTACCCTCATCTTCAAATGTAATCCCATTCTTCAGAACCGGCCGGACTAAATTCAAACCATCTACCGAATTCGACTCCTTCACCTCTTTCTTTCCCCTCCCAACATCAAATGGGAGCACCTCTATTTCCGCCATCTCCCCCTTGTTCTTATAAAATGATTTCTCAACTTCATGAAATGAAACATCCGGGTTTACTTTCCGAGCCATTATCTAATACAAAAAAAAATACAAAAAATAAGAAAAAAACACCATGGCCTTGCAAAACAGTAATTCAACAATAGATAAAAGAATCGCCAAGTCACGAGCTTTACCTTGGCAAGAGTGAGTTTGGGGTCTTCCCCAATCGTGCGGCCAAACTTGAGCTCCATTTGGTCCCATTGGTCGAACCTGGGCTCATCTTTTGCAGCCAAAACTACAAACTGTGTTCTTCTAGGAAACCAAAGTGCCCTTCTTTTACCTGTCGTGCTCTTTCTTTGTATTGAAGGAAACAAGAATCCATTACCAAACAAGGAAGAGTGAGCAATAGCGGTGGAAGTGGTGGTGGTGGTAGAGAGAGCAAGACCATCCATTAGTGGATACTTTTAACAAAGAGATATCATCAGATTGAGTTGGATAAGGAAAGGTAAAGACTTTGATGTTGGGTCTGTGCGAGAGTCTGAGAAATTAAGATTTTTGACTCTGTTGTGTGGTTTGTGGTTTAGTTGGGGATGAGGAGCAGAGGTGACTCAGGTGAGTGAGTGTGGTTTATCCTCCTGCTTCATGGTTTGCTGCCTCTATGTCTTGTAGGAGTTACACTTGGAATTTTGAACCTATGGAACTAAGCCACGTTGACAGTAGGATATACTAACAGACAGAAAACACTTTCATTCAACGTTATCAGAACCGAACCGAACCGAACTGGACAGCGAACCAAAAATGATTTTTTTTTATTCGATCGAGTTTAATTGATTTCGACTGAATTGATCCATTAGACCGTTTTGAACAGTTCACACATTAAATCGTTCAATCTTAAATAATTGAACCGGATTAAACTGGATTGAACAGACTGGGTCAATGCTTGTAATGAGCCAGCCCATTAAAATTTCAAAAAAAAATAAAAAAATACCAAAACGAAATCGTTTTGGAGAAGAATCATTGAACCAGCCGGTTTAATTCGGGTCGCCGGTTGTGTAAAAACTGACTGGTTCGACCGATCGAACTCGATTCGCATACATATCCGGTCAGATAGCTGAATCGAACCAAAAATCTAAAATTTCACGATTGAATCGGTCCGATCCGATTTTGATAACACTGCTTCCATTTCTCTAACTAAAAATTAAAAAATAGTATTAAAAATACTAATATTTTTATTAACTTTTATACTAAAATGTCATTTTCACATTTACTTAACAAAATTTCCTTCATCAATCAAACCATTGATCCTCCATTTCAACCAACCTTAAGGTGGTGGAGACCATGACTTGATAATCCTAACCTTAACTAAAAATAGACTTATTGCGGTTTAATTAATCATGCATCAAATTTTAGACTTGAAAGAGATTCTTTTTAAGTTTATTGTAATAGGAACTTTCAACAATCTTATTATTATCAATCAAACATCAATTTGCAAGTCTGAAATTCAAAGTTTCATATATGTTGTCAACCTTAGTGCAAAAAAGGATTTACAACAAAGGATTCCAACTAATTAAATAATGAACATCCGTACCACAAAAGTCCTTCTTGAAACCTTAAAAAGCACAAGATTTATAGACTATTTGTGCACATTTTCTTATTAACGACTACACAATATTCCGTTATGCAACCGCAACTGCTGTCTCAGAGCTATCATCAACTACCTCCGTCTCTGCTTTCACTTCTGGTGCAGCATTGGTTTCTTCAGTATCGGATTTTTCATCAGCCAAATTTATGTCATTTCTCTTGATTGAGGAGCTCTTTGTGATATGATTATAGCTCCCCTTCTCCTTAAACAACTGAGAAAAGTGGGGCTTGCAATAAAGGTTGCCATCTAAAGCAGCATAGGATGAGGTTGTGAGGAAGCAACCACCATGAGCACACCTAAAGCATGACTTATGATAGGATAGCCCTTCTACAGTCACCTGTTAGAATTAACACTAATGTTATTCGTTCTCGTATATAAAAATCGAACTAACGAACTCTTACTCAATGGGTGAAAGTGGTAAACCACTCGCACCAAACAACTCCTTATTCTTCTTTAGTTTATTACACACAAGAATTAGTGTTTTCTTGTTCTTCTTTAATTTATTACACAAGAATTAGCGTTTTCTTTTAATTGGTGAAGAAGAAATTGGATGACCAACCTTTTCTAAAGGGTATGCAGTTTTATTGCACAATGCACATTTGTCTTGAGTACCTGAGAACATGGTGGAAAGCTTGCTGGGGGTTTTTGTCTGCATAATGGAGACAAATGTTCATCATTTTTGTCTGATATATCCATAAGAACAACAAAGATGAAGTTAAAGAATCAAATACTAGCATAAAGAAATGTAATTACCAATCCATTTTTCTTCTCCCCATCTAACAATCAAAACAGAGAAAATCATTTTAGCAAAAATTAAAAATGGTAAAGAAAGAAAAAGAAAGGGAGAATATGTACTGTACTCACTTGGTGCCATTTTTTTCTCCTTAAATAATTGCTCAAAGTGAGGTTTGCAGTATAAAGATCCATCTATTGAGGAGTAATTGCTAATCTGTAACAACCCAACATTAATGGTGGCAGAACATATTCAAATTTCAATCAATCAAATCCTGGGTTTGTTAAATGAATTAGAAACTATATACATACCACAAGAAGTCCATTGCAGTGACTGCATTTGAAGCATTTCTTATGGTAAGGAATTCCATCAGCAGTCACCATATCAATGATATGGACCGTCTTGTCACACGCCTTGCATTTCTCCACCGTGCCGAACACCATTTTCAATTCTTAATCTCTCTTTTCAAACTAACTAATTATAAAATTAACAATCTATTTAAGACCGGCAACCTTAATTAAAGAAACTTTCAAGGCTACACTCTCAAAAGTTTGATGTTTTTCGACACGCCTTCGATCAATTATCATCAGCTGCAGATTAAAGGTTTATATAGAGAAAAAAATGATGGATGGGGATGGTGGTGTGAGTTTCACCAGCAATTTAAGCGACGAGATTCATGCTTTGTCTATCAATGCAAATTATATAAGTTTAGTGCCCTGACTTCTAAGAATAGCTCCTATATATACTCACTGGAAAGAAAAAACAGATGAACCATTTCCTTTTGACCAATTATTTTGAAAGATAGACTAGGAATTCAAAGAAAAAAATATTCTCTTCATTTTCAAAATAGAGGTTGTTTTGGTCTTAATATAGTATGTATTTGAAAACTTAAATTTACTTTTAGATTAGTTATTCAATAATTTATTGATTTTCCTGGCAAAACTTTAAGCCACTAATACTTTAAAACATAAAATACTTTAAAATAAAAGATAAAAATATAGAACATTATCTTAAAATTGTCTACAATTTTGTTTTTATTAATACATAAATATTTACAAAGATTCCTTATTCTTTATATTCCCTTACTTTCTCTCTGTAAATGTTTACTATGTTGACATGTATTCATTCATAAATAATATTTTATTCTTCTTAAGTTAGAGGTTAAAGCAAGGTTATAAAATTCGGATCGATCAAAATTCTGGTATGGGGAAATGGTCAAAACTTAGAGGGTCAATCCTGAAAAACACGGATTGACCCGTAATTTTAATCAATTAATAAGTAAAATTTAATATTTGCATAAAGTATAAGATTTTTTTTTAAAAAATGAAAGATTTATCTTATATTTATATTATAAGTTCTCATATAATAACATAAACATATTGTTGGTGTAATGGTTAAGGCTTTGTTGGTCAAACATTGAATATGAGTTTGAATCTCATGTTTAGCATTTTCTCCAAAATTATTTTCTTTAAAAAATATCGGATCAACCTGTCTTTCCGGTTTGGCCACATTTCGTCTCGTACGGTTTTTCAAAAAAAATAAAATCCGGACTGAATTGGTTCGGTTTCTAGCTCGATAGGTTTTTATAAGAGTAAATAAATCATTACTCTAGTGTAATGAACTAAAATGTAATTGACCTTTCATAATATTTGTATTGCATATATCTTACATATGACTCTTACTTTAATTAAAAAGTAAATAAATATACTTCAATTCTTACATAACTTGTTTTTTTTGTAAGTTTAAATAATAATAATATAGAAAAAGCAATAAAATTACCCTTATATTTGTATCAAATGTCTAAAAAATACCTCACGTTTATAATTAAGTTAAATAGAATCCAATGTTTGCCAATTTTAACAAATTATACTCTAATTTTTAAATTGTCTTAAAATTTATTTATTTTTTTAAATTTTTTTTAGATTTAACTGACGTTGAAATTAATTCATTAAAAAATAATATTAATTTTTTTTTTATCTCTCCATACACCAAATAAACATTGACGTAAGATAACCCAATAAAAATAAGAATAAAAAAATGAAAAATATAATCAAGATTGAGACCTACAAACCAATTACAAGTAAACAAAAGTGATAAAAACCAGGAAGCAATACATTAATTAACAAGTAAAGAAAGGCAAAGAATGAAGCAAAACCAATATTCTAAAACATGTTACTTCTCGTTCTTGTTTATTTTTTCTTTCTTTTTTGAAAACAGGATCACCCTAAAAATGCTATCACTAGTAACTAAAGCAGCTGAAAATTTTCTTTGGCAAGATCCCAGTCCTCTTGAAATTCTCAGCACTTTCTTGTACCTTATGGACCTCTTCTCTTCTCTGTGCTTCAATTGTTGCCTTCTTCTCATCTGCTTCCTTACGAATTTCTGCTGCTTTGTTCTTCATTTTCTCCCCAAATTCTGCCTTCTTCATTTCCAATTTTTCCTACCCCAAGTTTTACAATATAAGTATGAAACTTTTTTTGAAAAAAAATCCAACTCTAGTTTGGTTAATTATAATTACCTCATATACTTTTATTTGCGCCTCCACTGATGCTTTCTTTTTGTTCTCCCATGACCCAATTGCAGATATATTTTTGTGAGCCCTGTTGAACAACAAGTCAATTTACAAGTACAAAAAGTAAAGTAAATCAAGAAAAGGAATTGAGTTCTTGAAGATTAAGAAGTTTGTTAATTACTTGTTTTCTACTTTTGCCTTCTCATTCTCTTCCCATGCTTTGATTAAAGCCAATCTTTTCTCTGTTTCCACACGCCCAAGCACTGAATCTGAAGCAAGCCAAAAATTCTCAAAATTGCAAATCCAAGTTCAAGACAGAGGAGAATATCACTTCAAAATGATACCCTAAAACATTACCTGTATCAGTTGAACCCTTTGAATTCTTTTCAGTCACAGTTTCTGCAATTTTTGGAAGATTCAAGGATCAGTTGAGAGATTCAAGGATCAAATGAATTTGTGTGACTAACATCCTAAAAATCCTATTAAAAAGATCAAAATTCAATTTGAAAAGAACAAAAGAACATGCAAGAAACTATAGTATGTCATACTAGATGAAAACAAGAAAGAGAGAAGGAGAATTCAATACATACTTTCAGATTCTTTTGAAGCTGATTTTGTCTGTTTCTTGACCACCTCATCTGCATCAACTTTCTTGGTCTCCTCTTTTTCCATAAATATTCTTTTCCTCCTTGACTATAGATACTAGAAACAAGGTTGTAATTGTAACAAAGATCACACAAGCAATTACAAGAGAAGAAAGATAGTAGCTAGTGACAGGAGAGCCATAGGTGGGGTGGGTGTTAGGTAAAGAAGATGGAGTTAGATACTGACAAGAAAACAGGTAAAAAGAACTTCATTTCCAAGCTTCTTTGGAGTCTCAGATGAACAAGAAAGCTTTTTTTCATTGGAATTTCCAATGACATGGACACTATAAAAAACAAAGTAAGAGTGTACACGTTTGTGAAAAAAGATTACTATAAAAGATTAAAAGTTCAACAGCATATTGAAATTGAACAAGTGTCTATGTATCATTTTGAACTTTGACTATAAAAGATTAAGAGTAAGACTATGTATCATTTTGTCAAAATGAAATAAAAAATTAAAAAAAATGTATGCTCTATCCAATACTGATGTGATCAAATAGTAAAAAATTTGTGTAAATTTACGAATTTGAGTCATCAAGTATTAATAATTTCTATTGTTCGTTAAAATTTACAGGTGTGTGTGTCAAACATTTGTACCATACTGCCCGAACTTGAACTTACTATTGTCGAGACCGAAGCCCCCAAAGCTTTAACCGGGCCTAATCAAAAGTGGGCTTTGACCACCCCCAGACAAATATTCTGAAAACTCTCCTCCATTCTCGTACACTAGTCTCCACTCCAGGCCAACATCGTTTGTTTTTTCACATGCATTTATGCACCCTCTCCCACCCTGACTCACACGTGTACCGCACAAGAAATATAAAAAATAAAGAACAAAAGACGTTTTGACACTCGATCAAAAGGTCTGTTGAATTAACACCCAATTTTTGCACTCAATATTTTATATCGTTAGACACATTGACATGTAAATACCAAATTTTCAACTAACACAAGTAATTTTGTCTCATTTTTCATTAGTTATATTAAAAAAATAATAAAAAATCACAAAACTAATTGTAAAAATCAGAAAAATACTATTATAAATTAGTAGATTTAAGTATGATATAAAAATACTTTAAATAATATAATATAAAAATGAAAAAAATATGAAAATAGAAAATTGTGGAAAAAATTTAAAATTCATAAAATGGTAAAAATAATTAATAATTAAATACCTATAGGTGTATTTCTAACGTGGAAACTTTTTTGAATAAATGTATTATAAAAATTTTAAAGTAGAAAAAATCAAAATAGCACCCTATATTTCATATTTACTTAAATGGCACCCCAGGTTTGTATAAATGGTCCAAAATCCAAATACAATTTTAATATTCCAAAAAAATCCAAAAAATATTTTTCACCATTTAATTTTCAACTTATTTCACATTTTCTAAATGGAAATTTCAATGAATTAAATTTTTATTATTATTATTTATTGTCATGGAATATTAATTTATCTACAATTTTAAAATTTTCATGTTTTTTCATTTTTATATTATATTATATTATTTAAATTTTTTTTTACATATTTGACATTACTATTTTATAATTTTTATAATTATTTTAGTGTTTTTTTATAGTTGTATACTTTATTTTTATGATTTTTTAATTATTTTTGTATTTTTAATTACTTTTTAATATAAATAAATTTTTAAAACGTATAGCTGGAAAAAATTAAAAAATAACGGGGTTTTATGAAAAGTTGGGTGCTAAAATATCTAAACGAGCAAATGTGGTACCAAAGTGTCAAACGGTGTAAAAGTTGGGTGTCAATTCAATCGACTCTCAAAGTTGGGTGCCAAAGTGTCTAACTCTTTTAAAAATTGGGTGTCAAAATGTCTTTTTTTCACAATAAAAAGTATGACACAAAAATCAATATATGCATTTTTGTTGCGCGTCATATACATGAGAGGTACCTTATCACTTGGTACCTCATTCGCAAAAGAAATAACATATGATATAATTGAATTATATTTCAATTAATAATTAAATATAGAAGGATAAATTTTAACTAATTACTAATTGTCAATTTTTTATATGAAAATATACGTAAGATTTTTATGTAGAGTTCTTACACTTTCCTATTCTGATCCTTTTTTGAACACAGAAAAGAAAATGTCTGTTTTCTCAACAAACAAACAAAAAGAGAAGAAAATGTTGCTTGTTTATGAAAAAGATGGGCATCCACGCCCATGGTAGGTAACGGTATCTTCTTGCAAATGATTTTTTTGGGCTCAAATCACTTCAAGGTTCAATATTTATTATTACCTCTAGTTTCTTGTTCATTCATCAAGAATATGTTGCGCGGCGAAGACTGGAAAAGAAAGGCAGCTGCAAATTTTGCCGACAAGATCAGGCCGGAAGGATCAAGCAAGAAAGGGGCACACAACATGATCAGAAAAAGGTCCAGCCACCAACATTTCTGCCGGGAAGTGTCACCAGTGGCCTAAGTGAAAATGTTGCTTTTAGCTTCTCCCCATAAACTTAGTTATTTATATTATAGTTAGCTTAATCTGATTCTAATCCTCCCCCATTTTCTAGCAATCTTTTGCAAGCCGGTCTAAAAAGAGCTAGTACTGAGTATTTATCAACACGAAGATTTTTGCTTGTGCAAAGAAGAACAGTTGATTAAAATAAAAAAAAACAAAAGCATATGACAAATAGGTACAGAATTCCTCTCGTGCTTGAATGGAATCTCTCAACCAGAGAGATGACCCATCACTTCAAAATCAATATCCATGATGGAAAAGGAGGAAAGATTTTGGCTTCCTTAATAATATAATAGTTGAGGAAAATGTTAAAACTGTAATTTTTAGAAAATGAGGTTGTTATTTTAAATTTTAAAAATGTAGAAATAAAACTATAATTTTTAGAAAATGAGGTTGTTTTTGTTTTTATATTATAGATTGAGAATTGGAGTCTATTTATTTTTATTAATGAACGATACATTGAGAATGAAAGTAAGGAGAAATTTCAACTTTCAACTTAAGCTTATTAGTTATTACTACTAATTTCAAATTATTATATTTTAGTATAAAATAATTACGTAATTAAAATGAGAGTAATCTTTCAAGTTGAATGGATCATCTTTTTCACTTGTATTTTTGAGATTTTTCGCTCAAGTTTCTATCGATTTTTAACGAGATTTCTCGTGTCGATAGCTCGAACCAAAAATATCTCGCTCATGCCATGACAGCTCATTAATTGCATTAATGCACTTGTGCATGCCAGTCTAAAAAGAACTAGTACTGAGTATTTATCAACACGAAGACTTTTGCTTGTGCAAAGAAGAACAGTTGATTAAAATCTCCTATATAAATAATAGTAACATGTACCTCATCTCAATGCTAAGCTAAACTAAATACAACACAGCTACTTTAGCAAATGGGAATGGCACCTAATAAGATGCATATAATAATTATCTTGTTTTTCCTGTCAGCACACAAAGAGTTATCAATATCAACATCAAACCCTAATAGCAAGCATTTTGTGTTAGTCCATGGAGCTTGCCATGGTGCTTGGTCTTGGTACAAACTTATACCACTACTCAGATCTTCCGGTCACAATGTCACATCTCCCGCTGATCTAAAGAAAGACCAAGATGGTGGAGAGCAATTTTATTTATTATATCTAAATATTCATCTTGTTTTTTAAATTTAAAATTCATTATTTCAGAATTAGTCATTTCAATTGGTTTGAATAAAGGTTGAGTAAGAATATTCATTTTTTCTTGTTTCTTACTAGTTTCTGCTCCTACGGTAGTACTTTTAAATTGAATAGGTGGAGGAAGATTTTCTTCTACAGTCGTTATTTGTGTTGCTAAAATATTTAGCATAAAGTTTGTATAATTATTTTGAGTTTGAATGTTAGAAGATATAACGATGACGTAATCATTGAGACGTATTATAGTTAACTTTTTTTGTTAAGCTTTCGTCTTTGATATTAAATATTTTGTTTGAAATCCTCTCAAATTCCTATTTTGTTCTCATTAAATATTTTCTATCCTTTTTTATCTCTTATGTCTTTCTAATCACGCACGCAAATCTTTTACCTCAAGTTAAATCACCTAAAGAAAATCCCTCCCAAACTAACAAGTTTTTTCCCTTTCTTTTCACGTTTCTAGTTTTTCAAGCTAAATCAACAGCAAATCATCTTCCTTCTTCTTATTCTTTCGTCCACCAAGAAACTGCAAAACATCATGAGAAATAAAGAGTGTGTTTTTCAATAGATATGCCATAAACTGATTTCTGATCAGTATTGTAATTTTTTTTAGTAGTTAGAAATACTAACATTGTTATTAATTTTTTTACTAAAAATACACGTATAAAAACGATAAATCTCAATTATATTTTAACACATTGGTTAGTATAATTTTATTAGTAAAATATATTTTTTAAAATTATTATTAGTAAAGTAGTTAGTATTTTAAACATTATTTATTTATTTATTTTTATTTTTGACGGTGATGAAAGATTAGATTAATTTTTTTCCATGATAGAAAACAAAAAGACCGGACAAAAAAAGAAGACAGACGTAGGTGCGTGGCTGATTTATTTTAGAAGGGGATTAGGGAAAGATTGGTGTGAGTGATTAAAAAACGGTAGAAATTATTTCATGACAGAAAATAGGAATTAAAAAGAATTTGGAGAAAAAAATTGTCAATTTTCATTTAAAGATTCTTGAGGAGGTGACCCAATCAGATGGTGAGATAACCTAATGAGATAGAGAGTGTTAAACCAGTTCCGAATGATGATCTGTAGCACTCTTCAATTGAAAGTACATTCAGTATGGATTTTTACGGTTCGTATTTTTTTTAAATTCTGACTCGATTATAGTTTAATCTTAATTCGACCGCAATCTAATTTCTAATTCGATCGCATCTAATCTTAATTAGATCTTAAAATCTTGAACCTCTCACCTCATCAGTTGACCGATTTTTACAACCTTCCTATAAACATTCATTGTTGTAGAAGTAGTTTTCATCGGAATTCGTTGTGAAAATGAAAAATATGTTCGTTTTCTAACTCTTTTTTTTTCTTTATGCAAAAATAATTATTAAAGCCCATCAAGTCCAGGGCTTCAAAAAGCCAGTCCACAATCAAAGTGAGGGCGACTGAGGATTGAATATACAAAAAGGGAAGAATAAATGTGTCAGAAGTGGGATTTGAACCCACGCCCTCTCACGAAGACCAGAACTTGAGTCTGGCGCCTTAGACCACTCGGCCATCCTGACAGATGAGATTATGTCTGCAAAAGCAATCTATCACTAAAATGGAATCGTGGAAAGTAAAATTGATGATGCTTTAGATCTCTTTTCTTTTTTTTTGCTTTAATATACAGTAATTAGATTTTTTCCAAGCAGCCTACGGCTAGTAGAAGAAGGTCCTTGATCAAATTAATTTTTTTTGTTAACTCTTACTTTAATTTTCTTAGATTTAAGTTTACTACTTGAATCAATGGTCATTTTTTTTCAATAATGAAATTTATTGATTTTAGAATCCTATTTATGTCATATTTGAGTTTAGTATCATATTTAAATCGATCTTAGTTCAATCTCGGTTGTAATCTGATTAACTATATTGAATATCAACTATTTCAAATTCGAGCCAAATAAAATTCTAAAGAGTGATAAAACTTTTCTTACAAACTATTTTAATCAATAAATTTTTTAATTTCAAACCTTTTCTCAGTAAATCTCCATTAATACATATGCATACTTTTCTCCTATAATTAGGGTTAAACCTTATTTATCAATTATCATTTTTTTTCCTTTCAATAGTGATTTTCACCTCACTGCGTCAGCAACTTCAGAACGTGTTTATGTGAACTATTCAACTAATTGATAGTGAGTTGTTTAGGTACACTGAGATAGATAATTAATCTATTTTTTTAAAAGAAATATTCACCAAATTAGTGATGTATCAATTAAAAAAACATCTGCCTACATGTAACTTGCTCATTGAAAGGGTGATCCATGAAGGAATTCCAACATTAGTATTTGATTTTCCCTTGTAGGGACCAACAAGAAATGCTTTGGTCCCTATAACTATTTTATAGAGACTAAAAATGCAAATGATCAATCTCTTATGCTTCACTCCTTACAAGTCATAGCATAATGTCACGTGTCACATGATTTGGTGATATATGTGTCAAGTGGTTGATCATAAATTTATATGAGCGGGGACAAGATAATAGTACACATTGTTTAGTTTAATATACTAGCATTTTTGTTTTTTCATTAAAAATATAATCATTCAAACAATTTCTTATAAAAAAATTAGGTTATAAATTATGTATCTAATGCTCCCTGCATGCCCCTTTTTTTTTAAATGAGAGAAATTCTTATTTATTTGTCTCGTTTATATTTCCTAGGTGAAATATAGCTCTTTTACTACGATATCTTTTACTTTTTATTTTATTTACAAATTTGAATCTAGTAGTTATTAAAATTTCATAAATAAATAACTATTGGACCACATAAGATAGTAGTTATTAAATTTCATATACGAATTCATGAATTAAAGTACTGTATTAGTAGGGGCAAAGTTTCAAATTTATAGTATCATTTTGTAAGACAAAAATTAATAACATAGAGTATTAAATTAAAAAATACATTTCCCACTAGGGGCAGTTGCCTACTGAATCCGCCGATGTATGTGTCACTTGCGGAGTAACGTTTTGATGCTAATGTGACATTTTTTTATAAAATATTATATGATGTCATCATTCAATCGTAGTAGATAATAAATGGTGATTAAAAAAAAATATAAATATGTATAAATATAATTAAACAAACAACAAAGAACAACCAATGTTTTAAAAAAGTAAACGCTATAAGCTACAGTGCATCTCTCTCTCGTGCTCTGGCGAGAGCCCATCTTTGGGCTATTTTTCACCTCCGGTCAGCCCACTGCTGCCGGAGTAGCCAAAATACCAGTTGCCCACTGCAGCTGGCGTAAAACCCATCCCGATCCCCTTTGTTTCTTTCTTTCCTAGTTCTTGATAGGTGGATCCAGCTTCTCCTTCTTTCTAGCCGGTGTTACCCCGAGCGTTCCTTCCCCTCCGGTCAACCTCAGTTGGCGTTTTATCCAGCGGCTCGTCGCATCTGGAGTTTGATCCGGCCCGATCTACCGTTTTCTCCATCCCCAAGACTTTCCTTTCCTTTTCTTCCCGCTGCTTCGTCGATTGGCGGCCTTTGTTTACGGGACTCGGCTTTCGTTTTTTTGGGCAGCGGTCTTCCCTTCCGTTTCTCTCGGGAAGGCCCCTCTCCGACTCACACTCTGTTGGCCAATTTTGATGGTCTGTACTGCTCAGGTTTTTTGTGGTTTTGATTGGTTTGAAGGGACTTCGTGGGCCCTTTTGTTTTTTGCAGATTCTTGTTCATTTTGTAGTTCGTTGTCCTGGGTCTGTTGTGGTGTTGTGTCGTCGTCCTGTCGTCGGGGTTGCTCTCTGTTTCGCGACACTACAAGTCTCTGATTATTATCTCCTCCTGTGGTTGTCCGGATTGGGCTCTTAGTAATGTCAGCGCACAAGCAATTTCGGAAAGGGTTGGCTAGTACAAACAGTGGGGTTTTGAAACCTTCGGTTTCTAAGGAGGGTCGTATGAAGGAAGGGATCTCTTATTACCTTGAGAATTTACCATCTCACGTGGATCACAAAGGTCTTCGATATCTTATCACCCGTCGTTGGAAATTACCTCAGTTTGGGACCCTGACTGATGTTTTCATTCCGAGTCGCAGGATTAAAAAAGGGGTGAGATTTGGTTTTGCTCGTTTTGATTGGGTTAGTAACAGAATTGATATGGAGATTGCCTTGGATAAGCAATTTATTGGAGCGTCTGCTATCAGAAGCAACATTAGTCGACGTGGTTGGAAAACTAGGAGGTTCAATCAAAGAGAATCTCATCACACTACTACTCTGAAACGTTTCCTATTGAAATCAGCAAGTTCTGCACAAGGAGTGACAGTTAAATCGATTCCTGTAGAGAATGGTCGCGGTTCAGAGGCTCGTTCGTTTGCTGAGGTGGTGAGAGGGAAACCTCTGCTTCTGAAAAATAGGGGTAGTAATGTTAGCAGGGAGGTCGACGATTCCACTTCGGGGGTATTGAATTTGGATATACCAGCTGAAAACATAGATTGGCTTAAGAAGAGTGCTATCGGGGTCATTCGGAAGCTGGAATTTATTCCACAGATTCAAGAGTTGGTCCAAGAGGCAGGGTGGATTTGCGACACTCGTGTCATGGGGAGAGGCCTAGTTTGGTTGGAATTCGACAGGATAATCGATAGAGAGAGGGCTTTGGCGGAATCTAGCTCAAGGCTGTTCTCTAAGGTAGTTGCTTGGGAGGATGAGATCGCCAAGGGAGGTAGACTATGTTGGGTCCAGGTCGTCGGAATCCCTGTTCAGACTTGGGGTTATTCGACTTTTGAGAAGATTAGCAGTCGTTTGGGATCTTTGGTGGTCGTGGATGACAACACTCTTGAGAGGACAAGACTTGATGTTGCTAGGTTGCTCATCTCCTCGGATCGTATCAATTTGGATGAGTCCATGCATGTAATGGTAGCAGGGAAATATCATGAGATTATCTGTAAAGAGGAACTCATGCATGGGGCTGTCACTAACATTGACTGGATGGTGGGGATGAGGGCAGATTTTGAGGGTTCTGAAGAGTCGTCGGAAGAGGGAGCCGGAGTGTTTGAGAACAGTGGGGAGGGAGAAAATATCTTCCCAGGAAAGGACAAGGGCATAATCGCTCAAGAGGTCAATAGGGTTTTAAAACCACCAGAGGAAGCAGCAACCAGGGAGGATTTCCCCCTCATCACAGTGAGGCAGAAGGGTGAGAAACTTAAAAAGCTGGTCGGTCAATCGGGCAGCCTTGAAACAGCCAATTCTGAAGTGGGTTCCAGGGTGGTTTTCCAGAAAGCAGAAGATGAGGAGATAGTTCGCATGAACCGGGTGACTGATGCCACAATGATTGAATCAGATGCATGGAATGTGGGCAGAACTCTCGCATTAACTGAACACGTGGATGAAAAGGCTTTCCGTACTTTCGATAAAGAAAGATTCATCGCTGAGGTGGAACAATACATTCGTTAGTTCGCCTTTGGATTTTGTCTCTATTTTCAATGGTTAGTTTGATGACTTGGAATAGTAGAGGGTTGAGAGCAGCCAGGAAGAGGAAGTTTGTCAAGCGTTGTTGGCACAGGGAGCACTTAGATTTTTGCTTGCTCCAGGAAACCAAATTGGAGGAAATTAACGAGTTCTTCATTCAGTCCTTGTGGGGGAATCAGGAGGCGCGTTGGTTGAGTGCTCCGTCTAATGGGCGTTCTGGAGGGTTACTCACTATGTGGAATAGTACCTCCTTTTCAGTTGATCGATCATTTTCTGGAGAGCGGTTCATTTGGATAGAAGGTATTCTGAAAAGAGGTAATCTCCGGTGTGTTGTCTTGAATGTCTATGCGTACAATGATGTGGATAGAAGACGTCAATTGTGGGACTCTTTAGCTCTTCTTGTTGAGAGTTGCCCTCATCCTGTCCTTATTGGAGGAGATTTTAATGAAATCCTATCGCCCTCTGAAAGGCTTAATGGTTCAGGCAATGCAAGAGGTATGGAGGATTTCCAAGAATGGGTGGCCAGATGCAGGCTTCAGGATATGAGACTAGTAGGGAGACGGTTCACGTGGGCTAATGCGATCAGTAGAAGCAGACTGGACAGGGTCTTCATCCAAGCTGGATGGGGCACTCTTCTGCAAAGAGATATGCTGTCCCCACTGCCCAGACATGGTTCTGATCACTCTCCTTTGCTTCTTGCTCAAGACTCTGTCAATTGGGGCCCAAAACCTTTTAGAGATCAAGGTATTTGGTGGGAAGTTGTGGGCTTCAAAAAATTGGTGGCTGATTGGTGGAGTGAGGCTACCAATGAAATTCCAGGATCTTGCAGAGTAATTCAGAAGTTAAGATGGTTGAAACAGATAATCAAGAGATGGAATGCTGAGGTTTATGGTAAAGTGGAGAAGCGTTTAGAGGAGCTTCAAGAGGAGGACCTCGTGCTAGACAGGATAGCAGATGAGAGAGTTCTGTCCTTAGCAGAACAAGGCCGGAGGTTAGAGCTGGCTAATGAGATTTGGGATCAGCAAGGGCGGGTTGACAGGTTCTGGAAGCAGAAAGCTAGAACTCAATGGGACTCTCAGGGAGACAGAAATACTGGGTATTTCCACAGGCTAGCAAAAGTGAACTATATTCGGAAGGGAGTGATTGATATTGTGACGTCTAATGGTCGTATAACAGATCCTACTGAGATCAAATCTGCTGCTGTTCACCACTTTTCTTCCTTCTTTCGTTCGTCTAGCTGGGAGAGACCTACGATTCCTGATTTGGGGTTTAGCAGATTAAATGAGACTGAAGCAAATGGACTAGAAGGTGAGGTCACTACTGAGGAGATCTGGGAAGCTGTAAGGGGTTGCAATGGGCAGAAGACTCCCGGTCCTGATGGTTACTCGCTAAGGTTCATCCAGAATGCTTGGGATATCATTGGCCCAGAATTCTGTGTCTTGATAATGGGTTTCTTTAGAACTGGAATGTTCCCGAAGGGGGCTAACTCATCCTTCATCGCGCTTCTGCCAAAATCTAAAGCTACAAAGCGGTTTAGCGATTTCCGTCCCATCAGCCTAGTTAGTAGCTTTTATAAAATTATCTCAAAAATTCTAGCGTCACGGTTGAGCAGGGTGATTGAGAAGGTGATAAGCGAGGAACAACACGGGTTTATGAGAGGTAAGCAGACTCTTGATTGTGTGATGGCTGCAAATGAAGTTGTTAATCATTTGAAAATGTCTAAGCAGCAAGGCTTACTCTTCAAATTGGATTTTGAAAAGGCTTACGACTCGGTCGAATGGAGTTATTTAGACGAGGTGATGTGCCAAATGGGTTTTGGGGATCGGTGGAGGGGGTGGATTCGGGAATGTCTAAGCACTTCCAGAGTTTCTGTTTTGATTAATGGTTCTCCTACGAATCAGTTTGAGGTTAGCCGTGGGCTAAAGCAAGGGTGTTCTATGTCCCCTTATCTTTTTAATATTGCGGCTGAAGGGTTACATCGTCTTTTAGTGCGAGCTAAAAGGGTGGGGCTGTTACAGGGCGTGGGAAATGAGCAGGTTGGGTGGCAGCTTACTCATCTTCAGTTTGCTGATGATACTCTGATTTTTGTAAAGAATGATGAGAGTGAGATTCAAGGAGTGAAAGGGACGCTCCGTTGGTTTGAGGCTTACTCAGGGCTCCGAGTCAATTTTCACAAGAGCTCGCTTGTGGGTATCAACATTTGCCAGCAGGTAGGGGGTTGCCTTGCCAGGAGAGCAGGGTGTAAGTATGAACAATTACCTTTCAAGTACCTTGGTTCTTTTGTGGGGCTTAATCCCAGGAGGGTCTCTGGCTGGGATTTTCTTATTCAGAAAATGAAGACAAAGTTAGCGACTTGGAAGGGCCATCTGCTGTCTGTGGGTGGTCGCGTTACTTTGATTAAGTCAGCGGTTTCTAGCCTACCTATCTACAACATGTCAATTTATAATATGCCAAAAATTGTGCGCCGTAAATGTGAAGGGATAATGAGAAGGTTCATGTGGAGCGGGGATGATTCCAAAAGTGGATTGTCGAAGGTTAAATGGGGAGATATGATTCGTCCGAAGGAGCTTGGGGGCTTGGGTATCGGTAATCTTGAAACTCGGAATGCAGCTTTTTTATTCAAGTGGGTATGGGAGCTAAGCAATGGAAGCTCGAAACTGTGGGCGGACATAGTAAGGAGGCAATATGGTTTCACCAACTTAGGATTCCTTTGGAAGGAGTTAGTGGCCAAGGTCTCTTTCATTTGGCGAGACATCTTTCGTTTATTTAAAAGGGGAGGAGATTGGTTCGATTTTTGGGTTAGACACGTGAATCTGGTCGTAGGTAATGGCCACTCGGTGTCCTTTTGGTGGGATCCTTGGCACAACAATATTCCTTTAGCCCTTAGTAATCCACGTCTTTACAATCTAGCAATCAATGCCAATGGGTCTATCCTAGATCATGGGTACTGGAATGGGCACCAGTGGCTCTGGAATATTCAGTGGCACCGTGAGCTTTATGAGTGGGAATTGGAAGAATGGGTTGGGCTAGCTTCTCTTTTCACGGTGCCAAACAATATCCTCGGTACAGCTAATAATAGGTGGCAGTTAACTCCAGAAGGAGAATATTCGGTGGGGTCCTGGTCCTTGGGCTATGACAATCAACGCTTCGAGGCCAATCTGAGCTTAGAGTCATGCTGGTCTAATTTAGTCCCTTACAGGGTAGAATTTTTCCTATGGCTGGCTTTGCGCGGGCGTTTGGTAACCAAGGAGTTTCTCTACATACGTGGCATGCTTAATGAGGAGGATAACGTTTGTTCTATGTGCGATACGCAGGAGGAATCTGTCCATCATATTCTGCTTCACTGTCAAACTTCCTACTCTTGCTGGAATGCTGTGATGTTATGGTTAGGTGTGTCCTGGTGTCCTCCTCGGACAATTGGTGATTTATGGGTTTCTTGGGATACCTTACTTCCAAGAGGAGGGAGACAATTTAAAGAGAAATGGAAGGTACTATTTTACGCTATGGTTTGGAGCTTGTGGTTGCAGAGAAACCAGGTAGTTTTCAATCAACACTCCTTCTGCTCGAGACGTGTCTTCAATTCCGCCTTCTCATTTTGGTACAGATGGTTAAAGAGTACTGATCATGCATTCCCTTATTCTTTGGGGATGATGATGTTGTCCCCTTCTTGGTTACTTTCGTTGGGTCGGGCTGTTCAATAGTCTAGTAATCTTGGTTCCTTCTGCGGTTGTTTCTACCGTAGTTTCTTGGTAGTCCTTTGGTCGCCTCCTCTCTAGAGGACCAACCTCATGTACATTCTACCCTTTCTTTCTATTGCCTACGTCTTCTAGGCATGAATAAAATCTTCAGCTTATTCAAAAAAAAAAAAAAATTAAACAAACAATTAATAGAACAAATAAAATATTTAAATATTAAGAGTAAAATGTCAAATAATTAAAAATAATATTTTATTTTTGTTCGCAGGAATAGACAAATAATAGTGACTCGGGTATTAATATATGTGGCAGTTGTTGCACCAAATTAAATAGAAAGAGAAAATACATATAGCACTAGACTTTTATAGTAGCAGTGATGAAGTAATTTGACTACATATGATATGTAGTCGTGAAACGATGTAAGAGGGAATAAAATAATTAGGGAATTACATACATAATAGTATCAATTAATAATATATATTTAATTAGTGACTTGAATCAATTAATATAATAATATGCTAGGTTTGTAGAAGTCTGTACTTGGACACAAAAAATGGAGAATCATTTCGTGAGACACCATCATCCCATATCAATGTGTCCACATCCAAATGACTAGAATTGCTCGTCTGATCAAATTACATGATCATCATCACCACTAACAACAACATCCACATTGGAGTTGTTTGAAGAAGAAGAAGGAGGAGGGACCAAACTGAGCAGGAAATCAAAGATATCAGTTGCAATAATGGCAGAGACAACATCATCTTTGTTCAAGGTCCTCCTCTTGGCTTGGATTGTCATCATCCAAGATCTTTGTGTGATTTCCTCAATGAAAAGCTCACATGCTTTTGAGAAAACAATCGGCGCCTCGCCGGATATCATTTTCACATCTTCTCCTGATCTCTTCATTATCTTCTTGATCCTTGCTAGTGGAAGCGAGTGCGGCGGCACATTCTTATTCCTTCCGCCGCAAAGTATCCCTGAATATACCCCTGCTTGCCTCATTAATATACAATTTGATGTTTTTTCTATTCTTTTTTTTTATATTGGGTTGATCAGGAAGTTGTTGTTATGGGGTTTTTTTTCTTCTTTCTTATTGGAGAATTTGAAGATGTTATTTATAGAATTAGGAGATGAGGAGCTAGGCCGGCCAGCCTGCTTTTTGCTTGGTATAATATGGCCGGCTACAGTCAATTTTGTCAAAAAATTAATTTCACTCGTTTTCTTGCATCGCAGTGCCATGGACTTTTTAGTTTTTACACTAATGTGGTTTAAGAGAAACAAAAGAATATGGCTATAAATTAATTAATAACGGTGTAGTATACTCCCTCCGGACACAAATAAACGTCGTTTGATTTAACGTACGTTCGAAAAATAGTACTGAATTTTTTGGGGTCAAATAGTGAGTCATCCGATTTCTTTAATATGCGTACCACAAAGTCAAACGACGTTTATTTGTGTTCGGAGGGAGTAAATGTGAGAGCTCTCTTTTCTGTCTTTTTATATGTTTATCACCAAGTTAATTTCAAACCATCACAATCTATATCATATATCAATAATTAATTCTACTATGTATTAAAGAAATAGTTGGCAATAAATGTTATTTTGAGCTTTTTTTTCTTAGTCTAAATTAGACACCGTATATCCCAAAACAGTTGTCTCATTTTTTTTTGACATTTTTACTCCTAGCTAGCCACAAGCACCGGTGAGAGCTCCTGCTCTGACATTTCTTCTTTTACAGCCATATTGGGTGAGAGATTTTAGGAGCTTTAGGAGGGAAATTTAAAATCGAATTGGATAGAAAATTATTTTGGGAGTTTTTAGTGGGAAATTGATATTCGATTTGGGAGAGAAATTTGCTCTTTCCTTTCTCCAAAATCCTCATTTATTCTCTATTACTTCCACCCACGTTGTTTTTTTTTAATCCGTTCAAAATTAGGGTTTCATTTCATCAATTTTCAAACACAAAATATAGGGCATCAATTGCTGGGTCCGACATGTCAGAAATTAAAAATAAAAAAATAAACTCCTCAATGGCCGCCTCCTAGTTTACCAAGCTTTTTCTTTTTTCCAAAATATCAAAACAATTATAAGTTAAACAATTAATTCAAGGACTATATTTTTCTAATTCCTAGAGTCAGCTGACGCCATTATATTTGTGTAACTTAATCTTTTCAAAAGTATACTAAATAATATAAAATAATTACATTTGCGTAAATTGTTGTGTAAGTTTTAAGTTTTTCTATTGTTTTTTTATCGACACTAATGTAAAATAATTAAGTGCAATAATTATGTTAGGAAAATAAAACATCTAATGTACTTACTTGAAACATGCTAATTTTTTTCTTTAATTTACACAAATATAAGTTTTTCATATTATTTATTTTATTGTAATTTTTTTAGAAGCTAAATTATACTTATTAAGAGCACACTTTGGAATCAGTTGACTCCGTCGTTCTAGAACTCACCCAAACTTTTTCCTTAATTCAATAATTATGTGTACGATCCAAAACAAGAATATTGCATCTTGACCTTATACCTTTTTCCTTTCATAATCATCGTCACTGTATCTTCTCATCCCACAGTTTAAAGAAGATCTTATTTTTTCATAAAGAGTTTCTAAGAAAAACAAATTATCATAAATAAAAAGCTTGTGGTGGTGTTGCGGCGCAGATGGGTCAAAATTGCAACGAGAACAAATGAATAAGAACAAGGTGGTAAGACGAAGAATGGTGGGTCGAGGACGGGGTTGGATGTGCCTTGAACGGCACACGGATCTGGTGGACAGGTGGAGCAACAACAAAGAATCAAGCAGAACGGCAACAATTTCATCCACTTTCAAGTCGCGGTGCGAAGGGATTTCGAGGTCATTAAAATCGATTCTCAGCCTTCATATCCAGGCTTCCATCTCACCTAAACTCTAGATAAACATTTTAGCAACCTAAAACAATCACCACTTCTTTGTTTTTTTTTATCAGTGTTAGGTTACACGACGGTGATTTTGATTACTGTTACGAGGAAATTTTTTAGAGGCTAAGGGATGGAGAGGGTGGGAAAGGAGGAGGTGAGGGAGATGAGGATGATGGACGGTTGCGATAAAAAAATCAAGACGAGAGGGGAGATTAGGGTTTTTCTATTTTCTTTTTAGATTATTCAAAATTGGAAATAGTATAGTTATGGGAAATATATATTTTTTATATTAAATTAATAATTAGGTTAATTATGGATATAATAATTTAATATGATTTTTATTGATTTTTTAGTTTCACTAATTATGAAAATGAATCTATTTAATGATAAGGTTGATAAAAAATACTACCTCCGGTTCCAAACAAACGTCGTTTTAGGATTTGCTTTTACTGTAGCTTTTACTTGTATTTTTAGTGTTAAACCTACTGAATATTGGGATGCGAGGAAGTCATTTGTTTGGAACCAGAGGGAGTATTAGATTAGTTTTTATTGTTTTGATAGATTTTTTAGAAGACTTTTTTCATGAAATTCACATTTTTATTAGTTATTAGTGAAACAACAATAATCCCAATAAACCTGGCCTAGAGGGGGGTGAATAGGCAAATATAAATTTAACACAAAGAGTTGAAATTAAATGCGGAAATAAAAACACAAGGAGTTATAGTGGTTCCAATTCTTCAATGAATTGTACTCCACTACCTAAGAGCTTCACCCTTAGGATTTTCTAATGCAAACACCTTTGCTATTAACTTGAGCTTTTACGGGTTCAGCTCACAACCTTACACTTGGTTTTATTGGGCTCACCAACAACCTTTACACGTGATTTTTCCGGGCTCAATCACAACCTGACACAATCCTCTTTTCAAGGTAAGGATTGAAGAAACCTAGTTCTCTTTATAGGACAAGAACTTAATGACCTTCACAATTGAATTTGTAATATTTGCAACAAAGAATTGGTGTACAAATAATAAATGTATGATTCAAAATAACACCAATAAATGAACAATATTACCTCAAGAATAAAATGATCCAAACTCGAAATGAAAGACGCAAGAATGGTTGAAAACCGATATGTGAAGCTTGCGTTGTAAAATCTCGTTTGAGTGAGTTTGTAAAATGTGTTTGTGTATAAAACTTTGTTAAGAGCTTTCTTGATTGTAAAAAATGTTGTTCTTACAAACTCATATTAGATGAGTATTTATAAGAGCCAAAAACTAGCCGTTATGAATTTGAAAAACTAGCCGTTATGTATTTAATACAAAAATACTAGTCGTTATGTATTAAATACAAAAATACTTATTTTTAAATCTTTTGACACTTTCTCTTGAGGTATTATCGAACATAAATCAAGTGCTAATTAGAATCATACTTACACGTTTAATTGCTCTAATATACACCTGATTCTTCGAGCTTGCGATAATTGATTCGTTGCTTTTTTTGTTGTCTCGTCGCAAACTACAAATACTTTAACTTAAAATTGCGTTAGTATATTAATTAATTTATGTGTCCTTAATTCATCAAAATAAGATTTAATGAGCCCTTGGGCCAACAATTAGTTATTAAAATTTAAATGGATAAAGTTTTTTTCATTTTCCCGTTTTTTCCAGTATTTTATTTAATTTTTTCTTTGAATTTTGCAGTCAATAAATATGTTTTAAAGTTGTGGGACTAAGTTCCTTGAATATATGTATTTAAAAGTATATACTTGGGCATTAAGGTTGTTTTTGACGACATGGATCAAAAGCGGCGGAAAGATAAACTGTCGGAAACCAAATAAGAATAAAAAAAAATTAAGGTTAAAATAATCATTTTAGCAAATATTGAGTACCGACTAGTGTATTAAACCGACCACTGCCCACGCACCTCACTCAGCTCCTCGATCTTTCTGTAAAGGTTAATTATTTCTTCTTTTTCTTCTTCTTCTTTTTGGTTTATCTAGATAATCCGATTCGAATTTTATAAAATTTCTAAAAAAACTGACTCTTTCAATATAATTTCCTCATTTAGGAAGAGTTGATTTTTCCTTAAAGGTTAATTACTTCGGTAAACATTTAACAATCCTGATTTTTTTCATTAATTTAACGATGGTGGTCCTTTCCTGATTGTTTTTAAAATAAAAGAAATAACTACAATATGAATTGCAGCTTACATCAACGTCACTAGATATTTTCTTTGATCTATCCCTAAAAAAATAAAAAAAATGATAGGCAGTGTACCAATGTCACTACATATACGGGAAAAAAAGTGCTAGCTACATATAGGTAGGTTGAGATTTGGGTTGACCATATCAGATAATTAATTTGGGCTTTGTTTTAATTAAAAGTGACCAACAAATTACATAAATGTTTATTTTGGTTACTATATATATAATTTTTAAATTAATTTTCACATTTATTTTGGCTGACATTGATCCTTATGTTTGTATAATTTGCTTAAATAAATCCAATTGATTTAATTAATTATATTATAAAAAAAATCAGAACAATATGTTTGTTTACTAATATCCTACATTACATGATAACATTGTCAAAATAATAATAATTTTTTTTATCTTTGTTATGAGTTTCATTCAGGATTTTAATAAAGAATGACATTTTTTGACCTTATGAAAAATAAAAATTAATTAAATTAAATTAATTGGACCAATTTTAGCCAAATATATAAACATGGGATCAATTTTAGCCAATTATATAAATATAGGGATCAATTTCAGCTAAAAATAAACATAAGGACTATTTTTAGAATTTTAGACAAATATAGGAACTAAAATAAATGATTAGCCATTATAAATTATGCAAGTTTGTCAACGGAAAATTTTTCATTCTTTTTTTCTTCAATTTCTTAATATTTTCATTTTGAGTATATAAGCGCACATGGGATTCTAACTCAAATCCTGCTTGAACTTACCACAATCAAATAATGACTGAGTACACTTTTTTTTTTCTTTTGAGAAATACTTTTGTTGAGATTTGGTCTACTCTAATGCTTAAACTCTTAAACAATGGTTACCTAGTGTCTTATTATATTTGAACCTTGTGGTTGTGGTTCTTGCTTAAACATTATTTAACTGTTTATTTTGCGACTAATTATATATTAATTAATAATATAAAACTACTACTAATTTAATTTTGCCAATCCGATTCCCATATTGGGAAAGCATATACTTGAATGGCGGCAGAAATCTTCGTTGTATTTTCTTTCGTAAAATAACTAATTTCAGGAAGTGGACCTCGCGCGCACTAGCCCTCAACGCTGAGCCCTACGACCCAGCAAGAAACCAACCAGCACATAACCTGTTCCCGCACCGACCGGTAGCAGCTGGGCTTTCCCATCTCTCCTAAACACCCCCGGTATTCGGCACGAGCTGTATGAGGTAGAAACTCATCTCACGTACAGTTCAGAGGCCGAGCCCTACCCCAACAGTAATCGTGCGACTTAGGTCAACTAACAGAAGATACAATTCACTCAACGATCATTTAAATGGACCCATTCTTCATTCCATTTGTGGGAATTTTATGATTTACAAACGATCGACTTATGTTTGAACATGATGAATTACTTGATGCCGACCTATTGCTAAAAAACTTTCCGGCCATCGGAATTTTTTTCCACCCCTCAGCCACATCCATTGGCCTACATATCTAATCTCTCCAACTTTTATTAAAGTTTGAATTTGCGTCCGAGTCTCTATTATTCCATCTGTTTTCAAAAGGAAGTCCATTTTGGCCAAAAAATATTTTTAATTAGTTGTCTCATTTATATTTTCTAGCAGGTTAGTTGATGTTTTTTAATTATAGTTTTTATTTTTCCCATAAATTATAAAATTCAAATCAATCAATTTAAATAAAGTTAATTTTGGATTGGTCAATTTAAATTAAAATAATTAATGTAATGAAGAGAGATAATGAGTGAAAGTGTATTTATAATCAAAATCAATCATTACACTGGTCTTGAGAATATAATTAAAATGACCACCTTTTGATAACGAAGAGAGTATTTGTGGATATTTTTTCTTATTTTTAAGCAAATCATCAACTTGATTGTACGTGTTCAAGTAGGGTAAGTGATACAATCCTAGTTGCCTAAGATGCGTTTAACCTCGTTTTGATCTAATTTAAGGGCTTGGATTTCGCGCGGAAGATAGTTTACTCAACAAGATAAACTTTGACCTATATTCAACCTGTGAATATCAACCCAATCGAATACAAGTGAGGTATCGAATCAATGGAATCGAAATTTTCTATTTTACTTGCAATCAACTCGAGCTTTCAAAACTCTTATTGGAACAAGGTTCATGCATGAACACAGAGTAAATACTCTCAAAAAATGTGTTAATTCTCAATTTAATCCAAAAAACTCTCTTTAGAATGAGCCAATGCGACTCCTTAAATAATAAAATTAACTAAGCCTAAACCCACTCGAAATAGAACTAACAAGAATCCTACTCAAGCAATTATTCTAAATACTTAATAAAAACTAAATATAAATATAATAAGAATGTTCTAGGTGATCAAAACAGGCCTTCACATGATCGGGCCAAAGAATGGGCCAAGTCCTCAAGTCGCATGGCGCCTGGTGCGCACACCACATGCGATAAAATCACCCTGGGCTATCTTCTAATCCACTCATGCAAATGACTTCAAACTTGGTCCAAACACGAGCTAACATCCTCAAATGTCGGGAACGACGTCTCGCTCCCAGTCTAAACCTCACTACTCCGAAATGGTTTGGACAGTGTCGCTCGGTGCGTATGGCGAGGCTAAGAGTAGCGTAACTAGCCTTGGAATCTTCTCGCACAGAACAACCTCTTCGATTAGCGTCTCCCACTCAAGCTCTTTATACAAAAGCTGAGATGGCTTCCTTTGCCGCTCCTTGCCTTTGGCATGAGTCATTGGTCCGATTGGTGGCAATAGTACGGTGTTCGCATGCGATGTGGCTAGATTCGCATCAGTAAGTCCTTTAAAAGATTATAAACAAGAATCATATGCAATGTAAAAAAAAACTTTGTTGATCGGTAATCAATCCAAAGAATCCTAATATAATTAATCTGGATTCATAGAAAGAGTTTTGATGAACATAAATAGATTAAGAACACTAAAATAGAAATGGAATGATGATAATCAAAATATTCTTTTTAAATTTAAACACGATCTAGTTTAAGTTGTGAATGACTTACAATAAGAATGTGAAATTGAAATGAACTTGAAATGAACTTGGATGAATCTAAGGATCTTTCTTGGATACTGATTTGACTAGAGTAACAACGAGTGTTAATCGATAGAAGGATGAAGAAGACAATGATGAAAGTTGTTGTTTTTACTTAACTTAATACAAGTCTTACCTAACCGGACAAAACACCAAGAATGAGTCATTTGAATAGAGAAGGGTATGCACTCAACAGATATTCAAACTCTAGGCTAAATAGTAAAATGAGGGTTGCTCCTTCTATTTATTCTATGATATAGATCCACGGAAGGAATTAACTACGATCAAGTTTCGAGCATTCAACTTCTATGAAAACAAGCTTTTTATCCAAGAAGAGGAGTCCAAGACCTGTAAGCAGTTGTAAGTAGCTTGAATTTTAATTATTTATTGGTATTTCTACTTTCTATAACTATTTTCAATATATTCTTAAGTGGTAAGAATAAAGCAAAGCTTAGAAAAGAAGATTTTATGGAGAGAGTTGGATGAAACTTGTTCAAATATTCTAAAATTATTTATTTTATTTCATATAGTTTTAGACAATGGTCAATGTGAAAATATAAAGGTTCAATATCATGACCGGAAGCAATTTAATTTAATCGAATTTTTAAGTATATTGTTTTATCTTAATTTGTTACGATGTTAAAGTAAAGTCCAAACTCCAAAGTCCATAATTGACTTTCGAGGGCTATTAATATGGGATAATACAAAAATTGGTACCTGTACAAACATTGTTTGATTGATTTCATACCTAAGGTCTAATTTGCTTTTAAAAGATACCTGTACATTAACAAAACGTCACATTTGGTACCTCGACCTAACGCCGTCCAACGTTCACCGTTAAGTGTCCTACATGGCATGCCACGTCAGATGGCACGTCAGGCACTGCTGACGTGGCGTGCCACGTAGGACAGACCCGACCCGTTTCTTTACCCGCGAGTTGGATAATTTGTTTTCCAACCCGGTATGAAACGACGTCGTTTTTGGCCATGTATGAACGACGCGTCATTCAGGATTAAAGGTGAACGACACGTCGTTCATATTAAGCTTTAAAATATATCTACATGAACGACGTGTCGTTCACCTTTAATCCTGAACGACGCGTCGTTCATACATGGCCAAAAACGACGTCGTTTCATACCGGGTTGGAAAATAAATTATCCAACCCGCGGGTAAAGAAACGGGTTGGGTCGGGTCTGTCCTATGTGGCATGCCACGTCAGCAGGACGTGGCATGCCACGTAGGACACTTAACGGTGAACGTTGGATGGCCTTAGGTCGAGGTACCAAATGTGGCGTTTTGTTAACGTACAGGTATCTTTTAAAAGCAAATTAGACCTTAGGTATGAAATCAATCAAATAATGTTTGTACAGGTACCAATTTTTGTATTATCCCCTATTAATATCAAGCGCATGCGCGCGTTATTGTCCGCCGAGCCGTAATGGGCTTCCTTTAGTCCAATTCGATGTTGGTATTTTGATCCGAGTCGATTTAATTATTTAGTTAGTCCGTGTCCAAGTTACTTGGGTTTGTCCAAACCGAGATAGTCTTAGGTTTTATTATATATATACAATGAAAAAAACCATAAAATTACCCTTTATTGGTACTCCCTCTGGATTTTATTACTTGTCGTTCACTGTTCACGCACGGGTCCTTAGGCGGCCCGGATGACGCACTATTTGACTCCAAAAAATTCCGTAATTTTTTTCGAACGTACGTTAATAGTTGATGACTCACTATTTTATTACTATTATTTTATTTTTTAAAATAATGTGTCGAGTTTTTTATAAATATAAACCACGTATATCTCAAAATCAATTGAAATAAAATTAATCTTATTCATATCAGGTTAATTAGTTCAAAAATAGGAAAAATACTTACAACAAGTGATTTCTCGGAAAAAACTTGGGTACATCATGATATACCTACATCATTATGTAAGATACATCATTATATAAGATGATGACACGTGTCCAAAAATGTCAAGAATAGTGGTATTTTAACACTATTTGGGGCACGTGTCATCATCCTAGATCATGATGTACCCAAATTTTACTCTGATTTCTCCGTGTGAAACTAACATGCAAGAGTGTTAAATGATAAGATTTTTAATATTGCCCGACGTTTAAGTTGGTCACTTGTCCATTCTCAATATTGTTATGTGCATGTCACCTGATGTTGAAATGTCCCAATTGGAAACTAAAAAAAATCATGGTTTTGTTTAACGATAACAAACAGTATTATTCAAATGAGTTTGAACTTGTTCTCCCTACCATTATATGTTTTGCTGCCCAATAATTTCTTTTAGATGGTTTAATTAATAAAAAAAAGGGGGTAGATGAGCATTTGCTTTCACGAATCAATTAGAGTCAATCTTAGAACATGACCAGTTATATTAGAGAAATCTGAACAGTTTAATAAAATTGGACGGATGAGATTAAAAATTCAAATTATTAATGAGTTGATCAATGAATAAAACGGTTTCCGGAGGTCCCCATGGTTATTATTTTCATTTTAGTTGGTCCCCAAAACGGTTTTTGGTTCCCACGAGTACCTGGCGTTAGGGCCGTTAGTCACTCCAGGTCCCCGCCGTCAAATTCGACCCTAACGGACATTAACGGCCGTTTACTCTAATTTTTTTATTATTATCTCTGAAAAAGTACATGATACTGGGCCCCACTAATCAGATTTTTCAGATTTCTTATTTTCTTAATATCTAAAATATTAGTTTTATTAATTAGTTAATTTATTTTTAAATTCTTTTTAATAAAACTTAAGTTTTAAAAAAATTTATTATTTTTAACAAATTTACCATGAGGGATTAATAAAATGCAGTATCATTCTATTTCCTCCAGCAACTCATCTTCTAGGCTGTAATTTGATCTGGCAACATAACCAGCATCTTTCATTAGTTCAGTCAATCCTTCGTAATAGAAACAAACAGAAGATTCATTAAACCTATCCGTGAATTGTTCATTGAACGAATAGCAATTATTTTTACAAAATCCAGAATAATCATTCTAATCAGAATTTCTCCTTTTAAATTCTTCTCTAATGCTTACGGATCCCAAACTAATACTTACGGATTCCAACTCTCTAATTAAACAACTTTGCAGCTAACAACTAACAACTAAAATCCCAATAAACCTAATCACCTCCACCATTCTTCACATAATAACCACACACCGCCGCACCTCCTCCACAAATCTAGCCACAAATCACCAAAACTCTCCCTCTCTGCCTCACCTCAATCTCCCTCTCTGCATCGACCCAAATCGACAACCACCAAACCAATCGCCAAAATCAATCATCAAACCAACAAATCACCCACCATCGGAGCAAACCATCCTCTCCGCCGCTGCCATCGTTCCTCAACCCAGCCGTGAAACAAACCCAAATCCCTCCCATCAACCACTGCTGAAACTAGCGACCCCTTCTCTCCCACCACCGCTGGTCTGCTGCTTCCCGTTAACAATAGATCTAGATCTGTAAAGAAGGTGAAGATGATAATAGATCTGACCGTTGGCCGGCGGTAATGTGGCTGCGGTTGGGTAGTTCGGCGGTGGTTGGTGGCGGTGGTTTGGAACCGGTGCTTGCTCCTCCTCTTGTGAGTACCATGGCTTGATTTTGAAGGTTTGGATTTAGGAAGCTGGTTAGGGTTTTGAGAGGAAGAAGAAGATGACTTTGTTTTTTATTTTTGGAATAAGGAGGTAGAGGGAATCGGGAGAATGTAATTGTGGTAAGTGGGCTTAGGCAGTGTTTGGGGTTCAGGGTTTGGTACCCAACCCAACATTTGCCAACCCAAAATGAAATTTTGGTGTTTGTTAAACACCATTCCCGAAATGAAAAAGTGGGTTTTTGGGTGGGGAAATGAGAAAAGTAGGGGGTGAGGGAATGGACCGCAAATTGAAGGCCAATTTCGTCTTTCTCTCTCTCTTTCTTTTTTCTTTTTCATTTCTTTTTAATTTTTTAACGTTATATAACCAACAAAATAAATTAAAAACTATCACAATAAAATCTTTATTTCAAGATAAGTAATTCTAGATCCATTTTTCCTATTTTTATTAATTTTTTAAAAATGGGTTTTATGCCCTTTATGGTCATTTTACCAAACACTTAAGATACCTCACAACACTTTTGATTTTTTTTACCAAACAGCACACTCCGTTTCCCAAAAGTCATTTTCCCACTCAACATTTTCCCAAAAGTCATTTTCCCACCAAACCGGAACGCCAAACAGAGCCTTAGTGATTTTAGGAAAAGAAAAAAAAAACATGTGGGATTAAGAAAAAGATTTTGGAATTTTAATAATATATTTTTTTTTGTTTTTTTAACTTAAGTTTTATTAATTTTTGTAAAAAAATTTATTAACTAATAATATTTTTAGATACTGTATTAAGAAAATAAGAAATCTGAAAAAACTGGTTAGTGGGGCCAGTGTCATGTGCTTTTTCAGAGATAATAATAAAAAAATTCGGAGTTAACGTCCGTTAAGGTCGAATTTGACGGCAGGGACCTGGAGTGACTAACGGCCCTAACGCCAGGTACCCGTGGGGACCTCCGGGTGCCTTCTCCCATAATTTCTTTTAGATGGTTTAATTAATAAAAAAAATGGGGTAGATGAGCATTTGCTTGCACGAATCAATTAGAGTCAATCTTAGAACATGACCAATTATATTAGAGGAATCTGAACCGTTTAATAAAATTGGACGGATGAGATTAAAAATTCAAGTTATACTTGAACTTTTAATCTCATCCGTTCAATAAAATTGAACGGTTCAAATTCCTCTAACATGACTGATCATGTTTAAGGAAAAATTAGAGGAGCATGGATTTATAGGATAAGATAAAAAACAATCTGAAACCGTGTTATTCCCCTACCGGAATAGTAAAATAATGGCCCATTACTTGTGTACTTTGTTTTGTTTTCTTTTTTCAATTATACATCATTTTCAAAATGGCTTAATGACATAAAACAACTCTGAACTTTAAAAAATTAATTAATCGCAACCCTGAACTTATTTTTTGTTTAATCACAACTCTGAACTTTCGACTTAATGATAAATTCCACCCCTAACGTGACGGAACACCGTTATGTGCCAAGTGTACCGCCACGTCGGCTATCCACATATGCATATGTCCACGTTGCCATGCCACGTCACAGCCACGTGGCTAGGAAGTTAGTTGGGAGTGGGTCCCACAGCCATGTGGCATTGTGACGTGGACATCTGCATATGTGGATAGCCGACGTGGCAGCCACGTGGCGGTACACTTGGCACATAACGGTGTTCCGTCACGGCAGGGGTGGAATTTATCATTAAGTCGAAAGTTCAGGGTTGTGATTAAACAAAAAATAAGTTCAGGGTTGCGATTAATTATTTTTTTAAAATTCAGGGTTGTTTTATATCATTAAGCCTTTTCAAAATGGCCGCTCAACTCTCATCCGTAGTGCTGTTTTATGCGAACAATATTAAAATTTAGCTGCCGATTTTATGCGAACAATATTATTCCTGTGTTAAGATAGAATTGTAATGATGTTTTGGTGTTGTAAGGTTTGGGAGTAGATTGAATTACTTTCCAGTTTAAAAACAGATTGGCTTTTTAATTACAAAGATGGTTTAAAAATTAAATAAAAGATTTTAGAACGATGATTTATTCAAGAACAAGCCCAACAACAGCCCCATCTCCCAAATTCTAAGCTTGAAAAGTAGTCAAGCACAACAACATGCTTCTTTCCAGTAGAAACAACGAAACTTGCCAAGTTCTTAGCAAGTTCAGTTGTCATTCCCTGTTTCGAAACATCAATATATTACCGCAATTTCAAAATCCAACCTGATTACAACAGCAAAAGACACTAAAACTCATGAAGGAGCATTACCGTAGCCGCAGGAGAGCGTTGTTGGACAAATGTTAACGCATTTAGATTTAGATTTGAATCGAGATCTGAATTTGGTTACTATTATTCTATTAATTAAGGATTAATTAAAAAAAGAAAAAGAAGAAGAAGATGAACATGCGGTCAAGAAAAAGAAATAAAAAAAGAAAAGAAAAATCCAATTCAAGAAAAAAGAAAAGAAGAAGTTTTTTACCTGCAATGCAACAGCATTTTTATTTTTTTTGTACAACTGTTAGATTGACTAGCGAAATGGAGCTATACCTCATTGACTTTTAATTTAAAGAGAGCGGAATAAAACTTTTATAATATAAGGGAAGTTTTTATTTTTCGCGATAATATAAAAGATTTGAATGCTATTAGAACATCATTAGAATCCAAAACACAAAATAAATAGGTGTGTGAAAGTATTATTGCACGTACCAGCAGGCACCAGGTGAGAAATGATATACCTACCCACTGCTCAATACCATCTCATACAATCTGGCACATGATTCGAACAACATGGATATCAAAACAAATCAACTAATATCTTTAAATAATAAAAAATATTCATGCCGGAGTAGTGGGTACATCAGATTAGCCGAGTAAACGCCACAAACAAACTACAAAGGTCAAACAAGTACTTCTAAGTTCTAAATAGTCGGCCGGAGACCAAGCCTGCAATCCCTACACTATATAGCTTCTTCTTACCATTTCTTTTCCCTATGACTCTTTTGATGATTGTTTTCTTGATTGATCCTTCTAAAAAATGGCAGAAATTCGAGTCGTTTCTAGGAGTGAGGTCCATGCCAGGATCGGCATTAAGGAGCAGAGGATTGACTTATCTCCATGCGACCTTATGGTTCTTACGTGGAGGGCAATTCAGCGAGGACTTGTCTTCCCCAAACCCAAACCCTCTGGCAAGCCTTTCGTCCAACACTTGAAGAACTCACTTTCCCGCACCTTGGATTTCTTCTTCCCGCTTGCAGGCCGCCTCTCCATGGTTGAACACGACGATGAGATCTCTGTTTCCATTGAGTGCAACAACCAAGGAGCTCAATTTGTTCACGCCGTTGCGGATCATGTCACGGTTGCGGACATCCTGAACCCCGTCTATGTCCCTCCCTTTCTCCATTCATTCTTCCCACTCGATGGGTTAAAGTGTTGGATTTTGGACAATAACGTGTACATTAGTATCCGTTACCGTTAATTGAATTTAGACCAATCGAGTGATCTAATAAAGTTTATGGTCTGAATTATCTAATCAGGAAGTGCGAGGGGCAAAATTAATGTTTGTGCAGATTCCCGGATTAATTACTAATTGTTAATGGACCGATTAGTAATTAATATTTTGGTTATTTGGGAATTGGTCCCTGGAGGAATTTCTCTATTGTATTTAAAGGCTCTTCATCAAGGAAACAGAACGATACAGAAAAATAAAGAATACAGAAAACAGAAATAAGGGTTCTGTGCAAGAGCTTTGGTTTCCATTTGCCTGAGAGAATTTCATCCTCCAGAAGACCAAAAGTCCCTTCCAATTCCATGGCATCGGCTAATACAGGTACGCTTCCGCTGTTTATGTATATTAATCATTCTATAATCGATTTGTTTTGGTTCTTGGGATTGTTCATAAGGTTAGGGAACAACCTACATTCTATTCGAATCTAACAATTGATAGCGGAGCCTAAACAAATTCGATTTTTATGTATGATTAATTATTTATTACGATGCATGATCGAAAGGATTAATTAAAGGCAATATATTTTATTGCTGCAAATTTTTGATTTTATTGGTATCAACTATCAATGGAATTTATTGGTATCAATGGAATTTTATGGTCTCTGTTTAGAAAATTTTTGGCTTGTGCTAAATGGAATTGTCTGTTCATGAGAACAGAACATGGTAATACAGCAGCAGCATGTGGCGGCTGCACCTAGTGCATAGGCACTAGGGTTGCATGACAGCGTTGGCTGTCATGCGGTTTGGGTAGGCCAGCCCCTTTGGGCTGGCAGCGCTGGGCAAAGGCCCAGCGCACAAGGGAAATAGCCAGCCTTTTTGGCTGGCTGCGCTTGGGCCTGCGCAGCCCAGCGCATGAAGGGGTCGCCAGCCCCTTGGCTGGCTGGCATGGGCCAGCGCTGTGAGGCGCGGCCCAGCTCATGGGCACGGCCCATTTTGGTTTTTTGGGCCATTTTGGCACATTTTTCCAAAACAAAAAAAAAAATTAAAATTACCCATTAAAGTTAGTCTTGTTTTTATTTTATTTTAATCATCATAAAATTAAGGTGATTATTAAAATAAAATATAAGGATTTAAAAACAAAATTAGAGGCAAAAGGCATAATTAATTAATTGTGAGATTAATTAATTTAAAGTTATTTAATTATTTTGAATAATTAAACATCATAAAGTCTGGATGTTTATTAGGTTTCAAAATAATTAATTTAAAGTTATTTAATTATTTTGAATAATTAAACATCATAAAGTCTGGATGTTTATTAGGTTTCAAAATAATTAATTTAAAGTTATTTAATTATTTTGAAAATTAAACATCATAAAGACAAGATGTTTATTAGGTTTCAAAATAATTAACTTAAAGTAAATTTATTATTTTGAATAATTAAACATCATAAAGTTTAGATGTTTATAAGGGTTCAAAATAATTAATTTTTAAATAAAATTGGAATAACAATAAGGGAGTTTTTTTAAGCTTTGCTTGACTATTCTAATTGGTTAATTAAAATAGTATAGTCACAAAAGTGACCTCTGGTATGGAAAATTCTCCAATTAGACTTTTCAAGTGTAGTGTTTGTGATTTCATGTGAATAATTGTCGGCCCAAAGGAAGACAATTATTTGACAGAAATTATAAATACGGTAGTGATGAATTTCAAGTTTTATAGCTATCAAGAGATTTATTGCGAATATTTGATCGACCCAAAGGAAGGTTAAATATTTGGCTAAATCAAGCTATAAAATTCACACTATGACAGGTTAATTAACTGCGAGTTGTGTTTCCAGTCCAAAGATTGGGCACAATGTCATATAATTAATCTTCTGATTTATTCAGTATGTTATTCATTAAGGTTACTGCTTTCATAAAGTTTATTAAGGTGAGCTGATTAAGTGTTGTGTTCTTTCAGATATGAACTCAATAAGCTCGGTATCTGCCAATCTGAACAGTGTACCACTGTTATCTTCCAGTAACTTCAGGTTATGGAAGAAAAAGGAAAGGTAGAGACAACACTGTGTTGTATGAATAAGGATTTAGCGCTCTATAAGGATTGTCCTAAGGTACCAGACCCTCAAAGTTCTGATAAGGGACTCCAGGCTTTTGAGGGCTGGCAACAATCAAACAGAGCTTGCCGTTTGGTCATACTCAGTGTTATCCCTATGTCCATGCAGAGTACACTGGAAAAGGAATAAAGTGCTAATAAGATCTTAGAGATCTTAGCTAGCCGCTATACCCATACAGAGAAGGCTGAGATTAGCGATACCATTCGCAAATTCTCGACCATAAAGTTCAGGGGTGATAGCGACATACGGGAGCATGTTACATTGGACAGTGCTCCTCTGGCAACTGCCTTTCATCTGTTTTTAAGAAGAGAAAAGGCAAAGAGACTGCAGGGCTTGATTTTCAGAAGAAACATAAGGGCTCAAATACTGAGCATAAAGGAATAAAATGGTTTTTCTGTAATAAGGCAGGCCACTTAAAGAAGGACTGCATCAAGTATAAAACTTGGTGTGAAAAGAAAGGTATGTCCTTGTCTCTTGTCAGTACGGAATCCCTTCTGGTTTCTGTGCCTAAGAACACTTGGTGGTTAGATACAGGAACCACTAAACACATAAGTGTTTCTTTGCAGGGGTACAGAACGTACCGGAAGCCCATGAAAAGTGAGAGGCTTCTCTGTATGGGCGCAGGTGATCCGGTACCAGTTGAGGGCATCGCTACTTTTGGGATAATCCTATGTACTGGTTACATATTAGAGTTAACAGAGACTTTGTATGTACCGTCTTTTTGACGGAATCTGATTTCTGTTTCCTTGTTGGACAAAGAAGGTTATGATATCAGATTCGGAAATCATAAAAGTCTCATTTATTTTAACTCTACTTTGGTTGGAACCGGTACATTGATTGATTCTGATAACTTATATTTATTGCATACGGTTGACAGCAATAATGAAAGTTATGTTAGCGAGTCCAGAGGGATTAAGCGTAAATTGCCAACTGAGGATTCATTCAGGTTATGACACAGACGGTTAGGTTATATCTCTGCAAGGAGAATAGACCGACTTGTGTCAGATGGAATTCTCGAAGCACTGGTTCATACAGACCAAAAGGTTTGTATTGAGTGCATAAAGGGTAAAACTACAGACAATAGGAGGTTTGAGGCTGAGAGATGTACAGAAACTCTAAAACTGGTACATACAGACATTTGTGGTCCATTCCCTAAGGCATCCTGGAATGGTCAACGATATTTTATCAGTTTTATAGATGATTTCTCTCGATATAGATATCTATACCTTTTAAAGGAAAAGTCTGAGGCATTAGACGCTTTCAAGTCTTTTAAGGCCGAAATTGAAAATCAACTCGGAAAGACTATGAAGGCTGTTAGATCAGATCGTGGTGGTGAATACTACGGTCGATATGACGGATCAGGTGAACAGCGTCCTGAGCCATTTGCTCAGTTTCTCGATGAGTGTGGGATAGTTCCACAGTACACCATGCCGGGGTCTCCGACCATGAATGGTGTAGCTGAAAGGAGGAACCGTACCCTTAAGGATATGGTGAGGAGTATGATTGCCAATACTACCTTACCTATATCACTCTGGAAGATGCCTTGAAAACTGCAGTCTACATTCTCAATAGGGTACCAACTAAAGTGACTAACAGAACCCCATATGAGGTATGGACTAGCCGAAAGCCTGTCTTAAGGCACCTAAAGGTTTGGGGATGTCCAGCTGAGGCAAGGCCTTATAGGCCTGATGAAAGAAAACTGGACCTAAGGACTGTTAGTTGTTATTTTGTTGGATATCCGGAGAGGTCAAGGGGGTATAAGTTTTACAACCCTACTACCCGAACATTTTTTGAGACGGGAAATGCTCGGTTCTTTGAGGATATTGAGTTTGGAGGGGAAGATAGACGGTCAGATGTCAGTTTTGAGGAAGATTCAGTTATACTTTCTCATGCGGTTCCTGAGGGTCAGGATGAGCTGATTGTTCATATTCCTGTTTTTGTCCCTCAGCAGGCAAGAAATGACATCATTAATCTTCCTACAGGACAAGATCCACAGGTTATACTTGAGGATCATCAAGAAGTCCATGAAGATTCACAACAGGATCAAACTCAATACCCTCAGATGGTTGAGAAACAAGGAGATATGCCACTTAGGAGATCCACTAGAGTGAAAAGAAATGCGATTTCTGATGCTCGAAAGTGGATACAGGCCATGTCGGATGAATTCCAATCCATGAAGGACAATGACGTTTGGGAGCTTGTACCATTGCCTAAGAATTTGAAACCGATAGGTTGTAAATGGGTTTTTAAAACCAAAAGGGATTCTCAAGGCAATATAGAGAGGTACAAAGCACGTCTTGTTGCGAAGGACTATCCTCAAACGAGGATAGTGAATTGGTTTGTAGATTAAAGAAGTCTATCTATGGGTTCAAGCAAGCTTCCCGTCAATGGTACTTAAAGTTCCATCGTGTTATTACTTCATATGGTTTCGAAGTAAACACTGTGGAGAATTGTCTGTACCATAAGTTCAGTGGGAGTAGGTTTGTATTTCTATTGCTGTATGTGGATGACATTTTGCTTGCTACTAACGATGTAAAGCTTCTTCAGGATACCAAGACTTTTCTCTCGGATAACTTTGAGATGAAAGATCTTAGGGAAGCATCTTTTGTGTTGGGGATTCAGATACACCGTGATCGTTCATAGGGTATCCTAAGGTTATCACAAAAGGGATACATCGATAAAGTTCTCAAGAGATTTGGCATGCAAAATTGTAAACCACATGATACTCCTGTCTCCAAAGGTGAGAAATTCAGCCTTGACCAGTGCCCTAAGACAGATTTGGACCGCAAGTTCATGGAGGGTATTCCATATGCTTCGGCTATGGGTAGCATCATGTATGCACAAGTTTGTACCCGTCCGGATCTTGCATTTATAGTTGGCATGTTGGGAAGATACCAGAGCGATCCCGGAAGGGATCATTGGGTTGCAGCCAAAAGGGTCTTTCGGTACCTGCAGAAAACGAAAGACTATATGCTCACATACAGGAAATCAGATCAGCTTGAGATCATTGGGTATTCTGATTCTGATTTCACTGGATGCCAGGATAGCCGGAGATCGACTTCAGGTTATGTCTTTCTTCTGGCTGAAGGAGCCATTTCATGGAAGAGTGCGAAACAGTCACTTGTTGCATCTTCCACTATGGAGGCTGAGTTCGTAGCTTGCTACGAGGCATCCAGTCATGCGATTTGGTTGCGAAATATGGTTAAGGAACTGCGAGTTGTCATTGGTATTGAGAGACCATTAAGGATTTTTTGTGACAACCGGGCATCAGTGCTGTACTCCAACAGTAATCGGAGTACGTCAAGATCGAAGAACATTGATATAAAGTTCCTTGCTGTTAAAGAAAGAGTTCAGAGTGGTCTTGTGAGCATTGAGTTATTGGGTACAAATGCTATGGTTGCGGATCCGCTCACTAAGGCATTGACACCTGTTGCATTTCATGGCCATGTATCGAGCATGGGTGTCATTAGGTTAGATGCCTGAGATTAGTGAGAGTTATGTTTTGTACCATTAAGGCTCACAGATGTATTGACTATGTATTTATTTTCATAGTTTATGGATATTGATTTCTGTTTCAATATGCGCTCTGGTATTCTTTTGATCTCATAAAGTTTAAAGTGGATCAGTTGGAAATAGACATGAACAGATCATTTTACATGTATTTCCATGCTGCACATGCGCGCTGGATCCATGTCGTTGGTTAGTTAAGTCTGTAATCATCATGAGTTTAGTTGCCATGAGATGCGACGACTGCTCTTTTGGTCCTGACATTAATGAAACCGACGGACCGGATTGGATTAGGCAAGAGTTATGCTAGCATTCAGGAAATTAACGGTCGGTACTATAAGGAATGTACAATTCGGATTGTCCAAGTGGGAGATTGTTGGATTTTGGACAATAACGTGTACATTAGTATCCGTTACCGTTAATTGAATTTAGACCAATCGAGTGATCTAATAAAGTTTATGGTATGAATTATCTAATCAGGAAGTGCGAGGGGCAAAATTAATGTTTGTGCAGATTTCCGGATTAATTACTAATTGTTAATGGACCGATTAGTAATTAATATTTTGGTTATTTGGGAATTGGTCCCTGGAGGAATTTCTCTATTGTATTTAAAGACTCTTCATCAAGGAAACAGAACGATACAGAAAAATAAAGAATACAGAAAACAGAAATAAGGGTTCTGTGCAAGAGCTTTGGTTTCCATTTGCCTGAGAGAATTTCATCCTCCAGAAGACCAAAAGTCCCTTTCCAATTCCATGGCATCGGCTAATACAGGTACGCTTCCGCTGTTTATGTATATTAATCATTCTATAATCGATTTGTTTTGGTTCTTATGATTGTTCATAAGGTTAGGGAACAACCTAGATTCTATTCGAATCTAACATAAAGAATTACCAAGGTGTTTCCAACCCATTGCTAGGAGTTCAGGTGACGGAGCTTGTTGATGGTGTCTTTATAGGATGCACCATGAACCATGTCGTCGCGGATGGCTCCTCGTTTTGGCATTTCTTAAATTCCTGGTCTGAAATCTCACGCGGACTCCATCACATCTCCAACCCTCCTGTCTTCGATCGTTCACTCTTTCTCTCCACTATTGGCGATGACTTTTGTTTTCCCATTCGAATTCCTAAATCTTTATCAGGACTGCAAATTGATGATCACAATATGATCAAATCCACCCAATTAGCCCCAATGCCAGTGAAGACTCGAGTTTTACACTTACCCAAGTCCGAGATCACGGAGCTGAAAGCCAAAGCCAATGCTGAGGCTGGTGCTGTGAATATCTCATCCTTACAGTCGCTTCTGACTCATATTTGGCGATCTGCATTATTACAAACTCCTGGAGTTGACCCAGAGGAGCACACTTTTTTGCTCCTCCCTGTAGAAATTCGGTCCAGATTGGAACCATCGCTACCAGACCACTATTTTGGGAATGCCGTTAATGTTGGCGATGCCAATATAATCTTGAAAGGAAAAGATATGATGGTTCGTGAGAACGGGTTCGGGTATGGAGCTTTGCAGGTGAACAAGGCAGTTACATCCCTGACTCCAGACAAACTGAGAAGGAGTTTGAAGAATTGGATACAGAATCCTGAGCAGATAGCATCCATCGCCAGCAGCTCCGTTCCGACGGTTGCACTGACGGTGACCAGCTCACCAAGGTTCAATGTTTATGGTAATGATTTCGGGTGAGGAAAGCCGATTGCAGTACGAGGCAGGCCTTTGCAGTGGCAACTGGTTCAGGCTCTAACATTGTTTCCTGGAGTGGAAGAAGGAAGCATTGACATTGAAGTTTGCTTTTGAAGCTTATTGGGGAATGATTCCGAGTTCTTAGATCCTGTCATCACTTGCACTATGTTTTGATAGGAGGGTTTCCTCACCCTTCCTTTCTCCTACAAACCATTCCCTTACCAGCCCCTAACGTTTCTTTTCTCATTGTGATTCCAACGCTATAGTTGCAATAAAAATCCTATCCAAAAATTTACAATAGTTAAAAATTTTAAATAAAATATCTGCGCTACTATATTTGGATTTTGGAGTTCTTCAGCTTATAGTTTCGTCGATGCTTCTGCTGTTGATATTGTCTCTCTCGTTGAGAGAGGTGTTTCGGGTCACGGTGGTTACCAGATTTCACATTTTCATCTCTTCCCTTGTTGCTTGGTTCGTCATTACCACCCTAATCATAGGTTTGGAATATGTCTGGTAATCAAGATTAGCGTAAAAGACGATTGTTATATCAACTGATGTTGAAGGCACCTCTTATGCTTCAAACTTTGCTTTCTTCCTAGCCCCTGTTGGATTTCACTTTCGTACGGCAGAAAGAAAAAGCATGATTATGGCGTCCTTTTCCCTTCAACGAATAATCAATTTCACAAGTAACTGCTCAAACATGGCATCAACACATGCCGATTATGCCCATGTGGTAAATAACAATAACTTTCGGTGCGATAAAGCCCCGTGAGTAGCGATTCAAATAAGGTTGGATGTCAGCAAACTAACCAATAAGGCAGATCGACAAAGGATTTCACAAAGTGAGTGCCAGAAACTCAGAACGTTTACTCCAAGCATCGGGTTTAACGTCAGTATGCCACTCCTTCCCAGTTAGTCTGACAAACGACAGGAGTAGACCAGAAGAGAGAACTCGCGAACAACAAACAGCCCATTATCTGAGCAAAGCATACCATGTTCACTATACATTTAACACAAGAATCTACAACAGTAATCTGCAAAGTTTAAGCGCAGCATCTCCCTCCATGTGTTATGTAAATCCCAGAGTAGTGCTTGCAATCATCTCTTCCGCCGCTTGGTCTCTACCTGTAGAGTTTACACACTTGTTAACCAATCATATCTACGAGATTAAGAAAAGGTAAAACATGTAAAACATAAGAGAAAAAAGAACATAGTTCAGCAGTCTCATGCTGAGATAAATAAATTCTTAATATTTATCTCATTATGAAAGAAGATTGTGAGCCTGCATCCTTAAGAAAACAAAGTAGAACGTAAATACTATGTGCTCAAGGTGAGATACAGGATTAAATATCTGATCAATGCTTGCACATAGAAGCATTAAGTATAAAAAATTCCATATATAAACTGCGGCTTTGAAATCATTAAACTCCTTCAAATACTTTCTTTGACAGAGTGCTCATATCGGTTTCTTTGGGTTCATGCTGTCAATTTATCTTGTACAAACAGTTAGAGCCTTTCATTGTTTATCATTTTTTCCGAGCAAAATACAAAAATTCAACATACACAGAAGCTGAAAATTCCCTTTCCCTTGCATTGTTATGCAACGTAATTGAACAAACAAAGCACTGGTGTCCTTATTTCTAATCAACCACTAAAACTAAACCTCCAGCTAATCATTTATGAAGCCAATGAAAGAAATAAAACAAACTAGATAACATGGTGCGAAACTGGGAAGCAAGAAGTCAAGTCTAACCTTCCCATCAGTAGTCGGTGAGCTAGAAAATCCATTCTGCAGTCTTTTGACATCATCATCTGCTCCACATTCAGCACACACAAAGTGATCTACTTTCTTTGCATCTTCGATGGTCATACCCACGCAGCCAGGATGATACCTAGATAAGATGTGAAGAAAACACATAACTGAACTCCATCACTGGAAAAAGTGAAATTAAAGTATTTGAGCACAAAAATCAACTTAACGCCCATGTTTAATTTTAAGAATTATCAACATTAACTAAGTGTCAATCCTAACTGGCCAGCCTCAACACACAGAAGTGTCTCCTCCCTTCAGCTATATCACCCAAGAGTTCATCCTTACAAGTTAATCCATGTAATACCACATCTATTCCTCCTCCTAACTTATGACAACGTGATTATTCACTGCCTAAACTCAATACACACAGACAGAGAGTAATTGTCTGGTTATGGTTTTATAGAACTCTACTTTTAGTTTAATCAGGTAGTTGGGATCCGATACCCCGCCAGATGTCCCTCTGAGACAACTTTTCCTTTCTCAACCTACAGTTTTCCATGAAACTTAAAGAAAAAAAAATAGCTTTAATGCTCGAATTGTTGTCATGCATGAACAAAGTTCACTTTACATATTGGAGAGAGAGACTCGCAGCTTCAGGGTAGTACTATGTTAAAAGCTTATGGTAATGAAAAAGAAGAAAACAGTTCAATTTAAGTCCGCAATTTTAACTCAAATGGGAATTTTAGTTGACATAAAAATATATCCTAAACAGAATAAGAAGCCACCAAATCTGAACTATATCCTACCAATGAGATAAAAATTGAAAAGAGGAGGACAAAGGGATCAGAAGCCAACATAGAAAACAAGCTGCCAACTCAAATTCCAGCCAACATTTGGCAGAATTAACTATGTAGCAGCATTGCAGTCTTTTATAGTCATACTTATCTAACTGACGCGCAACAGGGTATTCTATAGATGAATATTTGCATCTCTGAGGAGTCCTCCTCCAGAAATGGTTATAACAGAGGGGCAGTATCTAGCCCCTTCATTTAGGTGCACAAATTGCAACTTTCTTTTCTCCTATATTTCCTTTTAACATATACTTCCTATACAGTTTGCACTACAACACAACTTTCGAACAGTACACCGACAATAATGGAAAAAACCAACACAGGAAAGGCTAAAAGAACTAAATCTCACCAGTCCTTGCAACCTTCGCATTGCACCATTAGATCATCCGGGTTATATGGCATCTCACATTTGCAATACCTTCAAAAGAAACTCAAAATCAGCCTAACAAAAACAAGCCATTTCACAAGAAGCATAAGAAAACTTAGAACTTACACAGCAACACGATCCGGGGTAAATGCTCCAGTAGCAGCTTTATACTCAAACCTACAAAAATAATCTTCGACACCCACATTCTCAAGTTTAGTATAGTTCTTGAAAGAATGAACTATACACTTCCCTTCAATCGTATGGGCACTTTGAACATCATGATGGTCTGACAAGAACAGCTCTTTAGCTCCATGAAACTGTCTTCTACCGCCCAACGATTCTTCAGGCCTATAATACCACCTGACTCTCACTTTCACATTGTTTCTGTTGTCAGCTTCAATCCCTTCAATTCTAGCCACGTAGGGAGGCTTACCAGTATCAGAGGGTCTCATTAGAACACAATCACCAACTACACAAAACACATGAAAGCAAGATTAAAAAAACACGAAAGCAACCAGAAGAAATGCATAAGTTGAAGACGAAAAACAAAGAAAGATAGTACCTTGCACAATTTTATTGGTGCCCCGAATTGTGTAGGAGTCAAGTTCTCGTTTCCCAGGCTTGGTGGTGGGCGGCTTGGTGACGAGGCCTGGTCGGGTTTTGGCCATGGAAAGCTACGATTTTTAATGATCTTATATGGAAATGAGAAGATTGAGGTATGTTGGATTTTGAAAGGAGGAAGAAGGAGAAAAACCCTAGTGTCCCTTTCTTTGTATTCTGGTTAAGAACCCTAGTTTCTCCAGAGAGATGTGGAGGGGAGGAGACTGGTGAGCTGATGAGAGACTGTAATTCTTTTTTTAGACTTTTTTTATTTTTAATCTTTAACCTCAGTGCAGTGACTTTTTTATTATTGTGTGTTGTAGTTGTACTACTGTTCAAATTGCTGGTAAATGTCTCCTCCCCTACAAAGCATAAATGTCTTTGGTTTAGGAAAATTTGGTAAATGTCTTAGAAAAAGAGAGAATTTTGGTAAATGTCATAGAAGCAGTTCTGGTAAATGAACGGTATAAACTTTTACTTCTGAATTTGTATTTTAATAATTTTGTGCGTCGTTTTATGAAGTAGGTATTGTCCTTTCAATTAAAATTAATTGGGTGTGATTTTTTCCATTTTTAAAATTTGAACTCTAAATTTTAATTAAGAATTGATAAATCTCTCAGCACTCGATCATATTGGTTCTTTTTATAATTACTTTAATTTACGATCCAGATTATTAATATTTATTTTAATTAATTTTTTCTCATATCTAGTATAGGTATATCATCAACGAATTTATAGTCCGTTCCTACTAACTGCTCGTATATTTATAGTTATAAATTTAGTAAGAATTCATGATCAACTTGCTTGCATAATACCCTATCCCTATATCCCTAGAGGTTGAATTCCCGTTACCTCCTTAAAAGAGAGAGGTCCTATACCGTCAGACGAGAGGGGCGCGTTGTTAGGGTTGGCAATGGAGCGGGTATGGAGCGGGTAAGGCACTATCCATACCTGCACCCGCAAATTTACTGGTAATCCATAACCGCACACCACACCCGCGCGGAGCGGGTAAGAGAAGAAAAATTGTACCCGCGGATACCCGCAAATTTCTTAGAATTTAATTTTTCAAGTAATAAATTGACAATCTTTCAATTTCATAACACAAATTCTTTTGGAATCATTTAAATTTATGGTTTGTACTTTGAATTGGAAAATAGTTGAGAAATTACTTTAGTGGATATGTAAACTTTAATTTATGGTTTGTATTTGACTAAGGGATTTACTAAGGTTTACAAATTTTATGATATGTATATATATTTTGCGGGTATTTAGTGCGGGTATTGGAGCGGGTAAGCACTATCCATACCCGCATTTTGCGGGTGCGGGTAAATCCATACCCGTAAAATACCCACAAATTGTGGGTAATACCCACCCGCAATTGCGGGTATCCAGCGGATATCCATGTCCACGGGCGGAAATTGCCAACCTTACGCGTTGCACCACCATTAGCATACCATGTTCATATATAATATCAATAGTTTTTTTTAAATTATTAATAAAAATGAATGATAAAATTTTAATTAGAGTATAGAATATAAAGAGAATAGAAAAATAAAAATAAAAATAATGTAAATTAATGTTGAAAATTATACCGTATTTACTAAAATAATTAATAAATAAAGATTTATAATGTATTATACTAATAATATATTTTTATTACATCATATTCTATATTTAAATAACTTATTAATAGACACCAGAATAATAATATACAACGAGAGTAGTTTTTTTTTTATACATTTTCATCCATGTTTTCTTCTAACAAATGAAGAATATATAATTTTAACTTTTACATATTAAATTGTGCATAAATAGTAAAATTTATAATTTTTTTTAACATTTTAAAATTTTAGCTAGTGGGCGATGAACATATAGCTGAGTGGTTATTTACTAATGGTAATGATATAAATAGAGAGTTAGATTAGAGTCCTAATTCACCGTATAAAATAAAATGTTTAAAATCTTTAAAAACTAAGTGGATATAATCACAAGATATAATATATCATGCCACGGGTTGGAGTCCTAACTCAACGCATAAAATAAAATGTTTAAAATTTTAAAAAAGTTGTTTTGCATCATTTTTATTTCTAGTTTTTTATTTATTCCCACATTTAAAATTGTTATTTCTACGCTCTTATTTTATGATTTTAGTACACTATTCATTTTCATCTTAACTATTTTTTTTTAGTAAATATAAATTTTAATACTTAAAGTAAAAAGATGGTATAGTACCATTAATAAAAAAATTAACATTAGACTTGTTTTTCAAATTAAAAATCAAACGAGTTAAAAAAAAAAAAATTATCGTTTTCTTTAATTCATATCTATTCATATTCAATTTTTTTAAAATCCTTGTAGTGCTTAAAAAAATGGACAATATGGAGTAGTTGCTAAATTCAGTAGTGTGGGAGATTTTTTCCCCTCTTTATTTCTATAAGCAAGTCTAGTTTTAGTTTTAGTTTTTACTAATAAGTAAAATAAATTGTTTTAGTTTAAGTGTTAAAATTTATATTTTTTTGGATGTGAGAGTAATAATTTTGTGAGTGGGAATAACAGCAACCTCTAGATCATGATCTACCAAAGTATTTTCCTCTTGTCATAAAGATCCTTCCTTTAATGGCTTCCTGCTGATCTCTCTTCTAACTCTGCATTCGCTTAGAATTGGAAATTTGGCAGTTCCACTGTTCGGTTCGCACTTTCCAAGAGAGTTTTGATGTATCTGACGTTTTCCAATTGACAGATCAGTGAGTTTGTAGAGAGAGGATAAAGATCAGATCAGAGGTTTTGGTGAAATGGGAAGAAAGAAGAAGGTGATGAACAAGGAAGATTGTGCTGAGGACTGCTGCTTTCACTGTAAAGATGGAGGGTCTCTCAGGGTTTGTGACTACAAGTGAGTTTTTCTTCTCTTTTCTTTTGCAACACTTGTAATATTAAGGGAAATGACAGCAAAAACATGTAAACAATCTGCAGTGACTGGTGACTTGGATGTCTCATGTCTTTGTTTGTTGACCAGGGTCCCAGGTAGGGTTGGAGGAAGATTCTCCATTTTTCTTATAAGTGTAAAGTGAGGGTTTTCCTTAGGGCTAGGTTCGGCATATGTGGGTTAGTTTTAGTATTCCTGGTCCCAGTAGTATCGTATTGTCTCTTTCAATTTTATATTATTAATATGATGTGAGGTTCCAGCTGCAAGGTTTCTTTTTTAATTATTATTATTTATCATGGTAGTTATTTTTTTATGATGCGTGTGCAATTAATGTGGATATCAAATCATCAATTTGATATGGAGCACTTCCTGGGCTTTCAAAAGTTCATTTGAAAATTGGACTCTAACTATGATGGGTTATAGGGTAACTACATTCTTTTTTTGATAAGAGGGTAACTGCATTCTAACTGTAGTTGGTATCACAAAAAAGAAAGAAGAAGATTTTGTTGGCTACTATGGTTTATGTTTTTTAGTCGTCTAGCAGCACCTTAATAATTCATATGGAAGCTAAAGGGCTGGTTAGGTGTGTTTCATGCCTGCACATAAGCATTATGCAGGTCTCTAGAATGAGCTTGGCTGCGCACTTGAATGTCAATGATACATTTAACTGAACTGTTTGATTGGTGAGGCTCTTTTGTGATCTGTGTATATGAGGCTAACCTAGCTGGCTATGTTTTTATCATCGTACCCAATATACCATAGTTTTATTGATATATGGGGTTCCTATTCATACCCCTCTTACTCTCAGGGATTGCCTTAAAGCTTATCACCCCCAATGTGTGGAAAAAGATGATTCCTTTCTGGAGAGTGATGTTTCCTTTACTTGCAGTAAGTTACTAATTTCTATCCGCGCGTCTTGGTTTAATTTTCAATAACATTTCTTCTCTTAACTGAAAGAACGACGTGGCTGTATCAGGTGTGTATTCACAGGTTTCAACAACCCATTTGCGAAAGAGACATTTTTTCCTTTAATTTAAGTTGTTTTTCGTTTGTTCTTACATCATTTTTTAGCTAACAAGAGACAATCATATGCATAGTTAAGATGGCATTTATGAAAAGGGATATAGTAAAACTGTTTTTATTTTTTCTTATTTTAGTCTAAAGTATATTAGTATGTTTTGGAACCAATATGTTTTACGTTTATAAAGCAAAACTCTTAATACTGTTTACTTTTGGAATGATTGTTAATATGAACTTGCTATAAGTTCCTCTAGGGGAAAAGCAGCATGGCCCTCTATTGCTATACTATATGTCTTCCCTGGATCACATGGTTTTGTAGGATGACTTGTATTTTACTCCGCTCCACTTAATGCCATTGTACTTTGTTAAAGCTTAGTATCTGAACGATGTAGAAATTCTTGACCTGATAGCAACCACATCTGGTCGAAGGAACAGCTTAAACGTGTTTTTTAATGAGCCATGCTGACATAGTTTGTTGGTAGAGAATTCACATTTTCTCTTCTTCAGTCCACCATGCTACCATAAACCACCCTACTCAGATACTGGTTTTTCACTATTTTGTGAAAGACTTTTTTCTTTTGCTAGAACTGTTTATTTTTTAAACTAAATGAAATTTGGACAAATTTACTTTGTAAAATGTATCTTTCTAATTTTATTTTCTTGATCGCGGATCTAAATCCTTTCTGTTCCTTTTTGTAAGCTGATTAATATCATATTTCAGGGTGGCATTCATGCTTGATTTGCAAGCGTGCCCCGAAATTTCTTTGCTTTTGTTGCCCAAATGCTGTTTGTGGACGGTGCCTCTGTGACTCTGAGTTTGCAGTAGTTACAGCGAGAAGGGGATTCTGCAATCACTGTTTAACACTTTTAGGGCTTATAGAAGGAGTTAGACATCAAAGGTCTGGTGAGGTATGCAGTATTTCTGAAAATATCTACTCTTGCATTGCCTGCTAGAAAAATTCTTTTGAATTGATAAGAGCAGAAATATTTATGAAGTTCTTAAAATATAATGCCAATTTCCTTGCACATTTTTTTGTAAAAAAATGATTTTCTTGTGTACGCTCGTTTGTCCATCCATTGGAAGGTCAGGAAATATTGGGATCAATGGTAGTGATACGCATAGAAGGTGTGGTGGGTAAAAGCTCTACCGTTACCATAATGATTTTCTAGTTATAAAGAAACTGAGACTAAAAATTATGGGACTATTACTCAAATGGTCACTTCTCGTACTCAAATTTATGTCAATCTTGCCTTTTCTCTCTTTTATAATTTCCTATTTGTTTTTTATCTATAGGAAAGGATAGATTTCAATGATCAAGATACGTATGAGTATATGTTCAAGTACTATTGGAACTTGCTCAAGGAAAAAGAAGGGTTAACTTCAGAGCATGTGCATTCTGCATTCAAGGTGCTGAACAAGGGTCACAACTATGATTATAGCTCAGATTTAAATGATATTTATGAATGCTCTGGTGTTTCTGATGATGAGAGTCAAGAAGCATCCGATTATGATGATACAAAACATCTTAAATGGAAAAGAAACAAAGGAAAGTCAGCTTCTATGGAAGCAAAGTTACAGTCAAAGAAGAAAGTATTTGTTAAATCGAAGAAGAGTGAATTCATTGGATGGGGATCAAAGGCTCTTTTCAACTTCCTCACCTGCATTGGTGAAGACACAACCAAGGAGTTATCACAGCATGAGGTTTTTTCTATTATTATCAGATACTGCGAAGAACATGGACTTTTTCACCCCGTTCAAAAGAAGAAAGTACTGTGTGATTCCACTCTACAATCGTTTATCAGAAGGAAATCTGTCAACGAAAATAAAATGTACAACCTTCTAACAACCCATTTTGCTGAAAACTTTGAGATGTCAGAGGATGAGATAGCAGTTGATGAGGGTGGTGATTCCCTGCAGTCCTCTAAAAGGCAGAAAATCTCCAGTTCAGACAAGAGAATCCCAAGTAAAAAAGTAGTTTCTGATGTGGGAAATTGTTGTTTTGCATCTGTTATTGCCAAAAACATTAGATGTCTGTACTTGAAGAAGAGTTTAGTGGAGGAGATGTCCAAGGAACCTGAGACATTTGACATCAAAATCATGGGAAGTTTTGTGAGAGTCAAATCTGATCCCAATGACTATTCACAGAAAAATCCTTATATGCTCGTGCAAGTGATTGGTAATTCTCATATTGATGCCCACGCAATTTGCAACCTTTTTTTTTTTTTTTTAAAGTTAATAGTCTGCTTTAATCATGGCCACAAAAGTACATAATTTCACTAGCTTCACGTCATTTATTTAATTTGTGTAACAGTAAATAACCTGGTTTTCTAAATTTCAACTTGTTTCTTTATGATCTCGATTATCAGCATTGTTGGTATAGTATGTTTTAGTATCTGAGTCAAAGAAGAATTTGCAGTTTTAAAATCTTATAAAGACTAGTCATTACTAATGTTGAACAATTTACATGTTTGCAAGCATTGAGCAGATGCAGATATTGTACTTGAGAAGCAGTCTACACAAGTTAAAATAGTAACATCTTTTGTCAGTTGTTCATCAATTTCTGTTACATGAACATTTCCTGGTTGCATGAAACTCATACAACACTAGTTCTGTTCTTTTTTAAAAGTTTTTAAAATATGGGTAATGATTATTTAACTGGAAATTTCCTATAGTGAACAACTGGCATTGGAGTAAACAGTTTTCATTTAAAAAATTTGATTGTAACTATTTACTAAGTTCTCCTTGCACTCAACTAGTGTTGCACCCTGCTCTAATACATAGCATAGACCTGATTGAAGAGTGGCATTGATGTTTAATTCACCCATCTACATGTTTCCTAAATCAAGAGAAATAAAGGGATAAATTCTATGCATACGCTCTGTTTTAGAAAACTTTATCTCTTCCACCATGATATCCAATTTTACACTTCTGTTATAAAAAAAAATCCTTGAAAACATCTTTAGTAGTTGATAATTTAGACAATGTAAAACAGAGACTGGTAGGATAGAGATGAGAAACATCAAACACTCAAATGGTTTTGGTGCCAGACATGGGTTCTAATACTGTACTTGAGCCTCCTATAATCCATTTATTTATATTATTATGGCCTTTTGTTGCTCTAGGTGTCAAACCAGGTTGTGTTGTGATGATTGTTGATGGATACCGCTTGTAGGGTTTTACAGCTTTCATCTACTTACGATGAAATAAACTATACACTTATCACTGTCATGTATAATTACAGGCATAAAAGGAACTGCAAGAAATGGTGAAGTGAAATCAGATATTCTCCTCCAAGTTTCCAACATTCCAAAAGACATAACTATTTGCAATCTATCAGATGCCGAATTCTCTGAGGTAAAACAATCTGTTTATAGGGTCCTTTGAGCCTTGTAAACTATCGTAGGTTTCAATAACTATGATAACAGCTTGTTTTGAGGGCATTATACGAAATTGTTTGGTTTTTTTACGCAGGAAGAATGTGAGGATTTGCGCCAAAGAGTCAAAGATGATCTGATAAAAAGACCAACTATTGTAAGTTTCTTTGGTTTAGCATGCTGTTTGTTTTATTTGATGAAATTTGGCTTTTCAACCTTTACGTATTGGTGCCCCAATTTACCAAATGTTCTATCTTGTTTTGAGTGTATCACGAAGGCTCAAAGGAGTCGTTTCGATCTTGAGATTGATAAACTTGGATCCTTTGTTTTTTTTTAATTACCATTTTAGGCCATACATGATACATCAATACAATGTCAGAGTTATTTTGTATTTTATTTTTTCATTAGAGAACGTTACATTGGTGTACTGCTTGATAATGACATTTCCCTTGTGCCTATATACATATGTTTTACTGGATAAGGTGTAAAAACCATAACTTGGTGCAGAAGTGTTGAACCCTTTTGTTTGGGTTCAACATGTGAAGATTTTGCAGTTTTAACCCATTAGAACACAAGTGACATCCTGAAGCACATGCATGTCAGAAGGATCCATTAGTTCAAGGCTCTATCTATGAGATCCATTTAATAGATATGGAGCTTGCACTTTAGGATATGCATGTATTGCATCTCTCATTCCATAATCTACTAGAATGGAGTTATTGTGATTATTTTTTCTGCCTGGACTGTGGTTCTTGTCTTCAGTCCTTGGTACAAAAATGTTGAACCTTTTGGTCTGGGTTTACCATGTGAACTTTTTGCAGTTTTAACCCATTAGGACACTAAGGTCGCATCCTAAAGCACGTGCGTGTCAAAGGGATCCATTAGTTCAAGGTTCTATGAGAGCCATTTAACCCGCATCTCTCATTCCAAGGAGTTATTGTGATTCTTTTTCTGTCTGGAGCGTGGTTCTTGTCTTCAGTCTTTATGGCGTTGAAATATTTTTGGCCTGGAGAACTATGACTGTATTTCTTCTATATGAGTTTTTGCATGAGAAGGAGCATGTTGGTTATGAACGGCATGGAAACTTCAGCATGTAAATTAAAATCTGTGTTTCTGAAGAGTCTTCTGTTTCCATGCATCAAAGTTTTCAGTGTTTATCCTTCTCTTAGGTTCCTTCACTTTTCATGAGTAGCACCAGCTTTGCATTTTCCCTGTATGGTGCACTTGCATTCTCTTCAATTGAAGTCTACTGGGACATACCTATATACTGGGATATATATAATTATACATGTTTCGAAGTTTCAGCATATGCATTGAATTTTATTGTCTGGTCTCTAGAATGAAGCGTGTTATAGTGCACTTCTAAGGTGCACACACTTTCTTATTTTCATCTATCTTTTGAGTTGATTAAATATATACATTTGCGTCTTTCTATTTCGGTCATTCCCTCTAAGTGTGAGTTGTCTTTTTAAGTAAGGTGTGTACGTATCAGGTCTTTTAACTTTCTTGTAAAATGTTGGTGTGCAGTGCTTGCAGGTGTAGTTTCCTAACTATGAACCTTTTATGCTGTTAGATATAAACCTGTAATGCCAATCCTTGATGTCTTAATTGATAGGTGGAGTTTGAGGAGAAAGCCAAAAGTCTTCACGAGGTTATAACGAAACATGTATGTATTCTGTATTCGCATTGGATACCTAAGTAATGGTATGATACTTTATTATTGGGAATTTATAGGAAGTCTCGGGGATGGCAGTGTGCATCCATCGTACAAGGGAACATGTCCATGTCATACAATACCTAAAATGAGAATTTGAATAAGAATTCTGCTTGATCAGATGTTGTTTTGAATGGACTAACACATTCCCTGTTGCATTTTCCATAGAAATAAGAACATTGCAATTGTATCATCTTCTCATAGCATCCCAAGGGATGTGTTTGTGGTAGCTGTTCACATCAATTTATTCTTCTTAAAATCATTTTTAAAGTTGGCTGCAGCATGTAACGAGTTCACTTCCTTCTCTGCATTCTCCCTCCTTTTATTTTTATTTATTTTTACAGTTTTTTAAAAAATTTGTGTGGTAATGATGGTGAATTGTTCAAGCAGTTTGAGTTCTTCTTCTTCTTCTTCTTCTTCTTCTTCTTCTTCTTCTTATTATTATTATTTCTGCTTAGTTTTACTGTCTTGGTTTGTGTCATTCCAATACTCAAGTGGATTATGAGAGAGTTGGACCGATTACAAAAAGAAATCAACAGGGCACATGAGAAGGGATGGAAAAGAGAATATCCTTGGCAATGTTATAATTTCTTATGCAAATTGCATAGTTAACTTTCGTCGACCTACTGCGTATTTTGTCTTGGCTTATTTAGAAACAGGATTTAATATTATGTATCTTGCAAAAATTGAGATTAAAATCAAGTTTCCTGTCAGACTTTGTGTTCTGTTGTGTACAAGTTTCTTCCATGTTTATGCAATGACATGGTCAGCCCCAACATTCATGCATACAAGTTCCTCCCATGTGTAGATTGCCATTTTCCATCTTTAACTTGTGAGTGATTTGTTCGTATCTTCTTTTGGGATAATTTTCATTTGATGTATTCTTATTTATGATTTCAAGAACAGGTTGTCTTGATTATCTTTGTGAAATGATGTGACCCTTAACTTTCATTTGTGCATACGCTAGCTGAGTACATGGATAAAAAGCAACTTCTTCAGACACCAAGGGAACAGTCACGGTTATTAAATGAGATACCCGAAATAATTGCTGATAAAGAAGTCGAACATGCTGACAAGGATTTGTCGAAGAAGGATGAACAAGAACAATGTACCTTACTGATATCTGATCCTGGGGGAATATCGAATGTTACCAACAGAACTGTCAAAGGCTATAAGAGTCCTTGCCACCTAAATATTGTAGGAGATGATACAGGTGCTAACTTCATTTTGCATACTCCTTAAGCGAGGTTTACAGATTAATATTGTTTATTCTTGAAATTTGTTTAGATTGTTCCTCTAGTTATTATGGTATTGAGATGATGAGATATTTGCGCTAAAGAAATTTTTCTCAAATGCACAAATCATTTTCGCTTCTGACCTTAATAAATTGTGTATTCAACTAATTTGATGTTTCTTATAAATTCTTACATATTGATTATCATTAGACTCATCAATTTCATAAGTAATTCGGCACCTGACGTGTTTCACCTTCTGATCCCCATAGAAAACTAGGTTCATACATTTCCTTCTGCAAAGACTTGTTCATTTTACTTCCATTTTATATTTTTTAACCAACTACTTTTCTATGTTTAGTCTCCTTTGATTTTGTGGACACCACATTATGCATCTGCTATACTTATAAGTTGATCTCTGGTTTGGCCATAATTGCAAGATTTTGCATATCTTGATAAAAATGAATAGCACAAGTGAATGTGTCGCTTCATTGTTATCTAAATGTGTTAGATAAGAACTGTGAATATGACAAATTACTAGAGCATTGTACTCCCTTTAACGATTTTACATTGTATAATATATTGCTGCTGTGCTTAAGAAAAGTGAATATACTGGTTTAGGAGGTATCGTAGAGATGGAACGTTTGGTTTTCCTTTGTAAGGTCCTGTAAATATTACTAGAACTAGTGAGTGCCTATGTCAAATAACTGAATAACTTATAGTTGCTTTGAAGGTCTTGATCAGTTTTTAATTTTGCAGAAGATGGAGAAGTTGCCAGCGAAAGCTCTGCTTGTGGGCTGGCCAGATCTTTCCCTGCTGAAAAACTGATTGAAAATACTGGCGGAGACAGAAAATTCTGGCAAAGATCATCAACAGGTTTGACTATTCTACTTTGCTCAATGCTTCATATTTTAATGATTGTAACCTGAATTGCCATTCTAAATGTGTGTTGCTGTATCGTACTTCCACATATTGGGGTTATACCAGTTGATTGACCAAAAATAACAAGTTGATGGTTCAACCAACAAAATCTTGGATGGTGGGTTTGTAATGAGTTAGGAACTCTCCTTTTAGCTGCATTCTGCTTTCAGGAAATCTTTTATTGCCTCTGTCTCCTTGATCAGGCACTCTGGTAGAGCTTGCTGAAGTTCTCGTAATGAATTATAAGCGGTTAATAGTTTGGTCACCTACTCCTTGTAGACTTTGTTATATGCATATATTTTTTCATATATGCTAAGGGATCACATCCTATGTTGATTTCATTCTTCCAGAAGACAAGCAGCAATCAATACTATCTGAGTGCGGTAAACTGCATCAGCAATCATGCACCATATTTCCTGATAGTAATGATGATGGCATTCTTGTAATGGAGGGGAATAAATCTTCTCAGCAAGTACATCACGGATATGCTGAAACATCTCATGAACTTTTATCAGGGCAATCTTTTAGATGCATACCTGAGGGTCTCCCCAATGCCCGGCTTTTAGGAAAGCATTACCAGCCTGGTAATGCTGTTTCCAGAGATCAAAACGAACCAGAAGTTATTGGAGACAAGAAGGTGAAAGTAACTGTAATTGAGTTAAGCGACACTGACAGTGAAGAGGAGAACCAACTTGTTCCAATCAGTAAGCAAACCCCTGAAACCCCAAATTGCTCTATCTGGTACTGTGTGACTCCAAGTGGTTTCAAGTCTGGGCCTTACTCCATGGCTATGCTAAAGAGGTGGAACGATTCAAGTGCTTATGGTACAAAATTCAAAGTATGGAAAGCTGGGCAGAGGCAGGAGGAGGCGGTTTTGCTAAGTGATGCTATTGGCCAGAGTTGTAAGGCAACATTTCCTGATGTTTGAAGGAAAAAAGTCAGGAGTTTTTACAAGACATTTTGTTTCATGGACATGTCATTGTAGTTTTTACTATTTGCTGTTAGTCGTTAGTAGGTGGCTGCCAGGAATTCTACGGATGCTTCTAAATCTAAATGTACTTGAATACTTTTAATATAATTTATTGATATGTGAAAAATTAAGGAAATAGAAAATTTGGAAAAAAAAAGTAAAATTTGAAAAAAAAAATAGTATTTTATTATTAATAACTTCAACAAAAAGAAGAAAATGGTGAATTTCAATTATATGTTGCAGTTGTAAGTCTAGGGGGTCAATTCGGGTCTACGGGCCGGACCCGACTAGACTTGAAGATGATCGGGTTGGGACCAGACCCGGTCCTGATAAAAAACGGGACCAAAATCTTGGTCCCGGGCAGGCTAAGTGTTCGGATCCGGGATCAGACCCGGCCCGACCCGTTTTTTTTTCTTTTTTAAAACCAAAATACCCCTTTTGTTTAATTTTATTATATTTTTCATTTTATACTTAACATTCAAACCCACACTGTTTAATGAAATTCTGAGAACATAGAGCCCAAAAATGCAACAACCCTACCCGGCCCAAGCCCAGCTCCAGCAGCAACCTTCATCTTCAACCTCCAGCCAAACCCTGCAACTCCTCCGACCAAACAAACAACAAAACTAACTTGGTGCAGAAGTGTTGAACCCTTTTGTTCAAGTTCACCATGTGAACATTTTGCAGTTTTAACCCATTGGACACAAGTGACATCCTGAAGCACATGCATGTCAGAAGGATCCGTTAGTTCAAGGCTCTATGAGGTGCATTTAATAGATATGGAGCTTGCACTTTAGGATATGCATGTATTGCATCTCTCATTCCATAATCTACTAGAATGAAGTTATTGTGATTATTTTTTCTGCCTGGACTGTGGTTCTTGTCTTCAGTCCTTGGTACAAAACTGTTGAACCTTTTGGTCTGGGTTTACCATGTGAACTTTTTGCAGTTTTAACCCATTAGGACACTAAGGTCACATCCTAAAGCACGTGCGTGTCAAAGGGATCCATTAGTTCAAGGTTCTATGAGAGCCATTTAACCCGCATCTCTCATTCCAAGGAGTTATTGTGATTCTTTTTCTGTCTGGAGCGTGGTTCTTGTCTTCAGTCTTTATGGCGTTGGAATATTTTTGGCCTGGAGAACTATGACTGTATTTCTTTTATATGAGTTTTCGCATGAGAAGGAGCGTGTTGGTTATGAACGGCATGGAAACTTCAGCATGTAAATTAAAATCTGTGTTTCTGAAGAGTCTTCTGTTTCCATGCATCAAAGTTTTCAGTGTGCATTCATCGTACAAGGATTTTTTCTCTTTTCATGTTTTTTATTTTCGATATCATTGTTTTTTCCAATATTTTATTTACAATTTATTTTTGAATTTGATTGCAAATAAAAATGTGTGATTTTTTCTCTTTTTATTTTTTTAATAGTGAAATAAAATCTCACATTTATTACATTTTTCTTCAGTTTTTTATTTTGATTTTTTTTATTATTCTTTGAATTTTAACTACTTTAAAATTTTATAACGTAAATATAGAAAATTATAGAATTTTATATTGAAAATTTTAAAATATAGAACTAAAGTGAATATTTTTTTTAGTAAAAAATTGAACATTTTATGAAATATAATTTTTATTTATTTATGTAATTTACCTTTTTGTTGGCTACGTACGTTTATTATTTTTTCATACTATAATATAAAATACACACATGCGGGAACAGAACCATTGACCTAGCCGCTCACCGTCTCCTCCTTCTCCTCCGTCTTGTAAACTGCTGCCAAAGATTATCGTTTCTAGCGTAGTCCAGGTATAGTTGCTTCCCTCCTCGTACCTTATCTTTCATTTATTAGTTACTTGTCCAGACCATGGACTTTATCACATGACTTCAATTGCTGTTTTGATCGACATTGTGCTCTACAGCGAAAAAGAAGGTAAGAGAATGGATATTGTGGCGGGTCAGGAATGCTCTGCAGCGATATTGTGCGATAACATTATGACCGAGATTCTTGTTCGTCTGCCACCGGAATCAATATTCATGTACCGGTCCGTCTCCAAGCAATGGAACAGTTTACTCACTTCCCCGGAATTCCTATCCCATTATGCCAGCTGTTTTCATCACAAACAACGAATAGGGTCTCCTCATCGTTTGTTGGGCTTCTTCCTAAACATATTGTTCGTGCCCTTAAATGGACCCACAATGCCATTCCTATCCACTCTGCCTAATCTTGGTCCAAAACATTGTGCAATTTTCTTCCCTGATCTTGGCTACTCTATTACATCTTCCAATGGCTTAGTACTCTGCGGATGCCACGGCGGCAAATCATACCATGTACTCAACCCTGTGACGCGCAAACATGTCTCTCTTCCCCCACTCAGCAAGTTTTATCGGGGGCTATCTATTGGATTGTCTTGTGATGACGACGGTGATGATCTAACACCGCGCTACGAAGTGATTGCTAAGATTGCTGATTTTCCTTATACAAGTAACAAGTTATGCATCGAAACATACTCTTCTGAAACAAAGGAGTGGAGAGAATCGGTGCTTGTTGGTACCTCCGATTTTAAAGTAGAAGTCTTCTATTCCCCAACCGTAGTGAACGGGGTTTTCTACTGGTGGGCATCGTGGGCATCAGGCTGTTGTGTAGCTGCCTATGATCCTCACAATAAGCAGCGCGGCAACAAAGATCGCAATCATGCACAGCTGATAGAACTTCCTACTAACCATACTAACCAGTGGTGTCTGTTCTCTCGTGTTTTCAACCAAACACCTGATCGGCGCCTGATATACGGCACAACTTACTTTGGACAGACAGAAATTTGGGAGCTTCCGGAAAGGGAACTGGGATTCTGGCGTACAACCACCATAACAAAGCAAGAGTGGGTTTCAATCCATGTAGTCAGCATACAAACCCTTTGCCCAAGAAACCCTTTCATCAGAATTGAACAGAGAGAGCAACCGGTGATCATACTGCACGAAGAGGAAATGAGCAGCTGCGAGGCTAGGCTTTTCTTGGTGGATTTCATTCCATGGAATTCTTTGCTTCTAATGGTGAGGCTTGGGAGAAGCATTTTCCTATACCACATGGAGACTCAAGTGTTGGAGCATATCGTGTGTCTTTCAGAGTATCAAAGGGAAATGCTCCTGCTCCCTTTATTTGAGCCCACTTCTTTTTCATCCTATCTTCTTGCTTGATTTGTGGTTTCATATTTGGTGATGCAATTGGTGTACTAATTTTATAAATTTGCTACGTTATGGATTTTGCATTGAGTAGAGAACTTATGTACCCAACAATTCAAAGTTTAGGTGCAATACCTCCCAACCTTTTCACATTCATAAACATAAAGCATTGAAACAAAGTACCACATAGTCTACATAAACCCTAATGGACATTTACTTCACTAACCACATAAAACAAGTTCTAGCAAAGAAGAAACAATAAAGAATGAATATATATATATATATATAAACAATAACAAGTTTGGGTAAGTATTTGATTGATCCAATTGAGTGATGACAATCTCCTTAGGTTGGACATTAAACAGTATATTATTCAATAATAAGCTGGAATCAAAAGAGTAAAACCCCATTATCTAGCATCGAATTGAATTTGCTTGCTGATGATCCTTGAAACTCAGTTCTCGACAACAAGTTATGCGAGAGAATCCAATTACCTCTGAAACATGTCATGTGTTTTCTTGTGCTTTTAGTCAAACATCTAGTGGGAGCCTTAGATATGGCGCAACATGCTCAAAACTGATGCAAATCTGGGAGCTGCCGAGAGGGGAACTGGAGGTTACTAGCGACGAGTAACCACCATAGCAAAGCAATGAAAATAGAGAGCACTGCAGCTGGTGATTAAACTGTTGTAAAGAACTTAAGTTCTGTTATTCGTGGGAGGGTCTTGGATCAAATCCCACTTATGTTTTCTTTTTTCTTTTTTCTTAATCTCACTTCTCTCCATCATTATACTGGATCGAGCTACGATAAAAGCCACTTATAACTGTTTCACCGTATAATCAACATTGGCTAAAAGCCACCTAAAGTATTAGAATCATTTTCGCTTTTGACCTTAATAAATTGTGTATTCAACAAATTTGATGTTTCTTATTGTTAGAATATAAAGGTATGTATATGTATTAGTATAAGTAGAGTATATATATAGTGGTATACCCCTCGAATGTAGTAAGAAAATGAGACTTTCTTCATTTGCTGAAATAACATGGTAGCGGAGCAAAACTGAGCTCCCTTTTGCTGTCTCTGCTGTCTTTTGTTCGGAACCATTTCCAGACGCCTCCTATTCTCACCGCCCCACAGAAAGGAGTTGACGACCGAGATGAGTCAGGAGCAGCCGGAACGAAGCAATTCCGGCCGTCAACGCGCCTCCACGTGCAGCCGGAACGTCCGGCCCTCTAATTTTACTTATTGATTATCATTAGACTCATCAATTTCATAAGTAATTCGGCACCTGATGTGTTTCACCTTCTGATCCCCATAGAAAACTAGGTTCATACATTTCCTTCTGCAAAGACTTGTTCATTTTACTTCCATTTTATATTTTTTAACCAACTACTTTTCTGTGTTTCGATTTTGTGGACACCACATTATGCATCTGCTATACTTATAAGTTGATCTCTGGTTTGGCCATAATTGCAAGATTTTGCGTATCTTGATAAAAATGAATAGCACAAGTGAATGTGTCGCTTCATTGTTATCTAAATGTGTTAGATAAGAACTGTGAATATGACAAATTACTAGAGCATTATAATCCCTTTAACAATTTTACACTGTATAATATATTGCTGCTGAGCTTAAGAAAAGTGAATATACTGGTTTAGGAGGTATCGTAGAGATGGAATGTTTTGTTTTTCTTTGTAAGGTCCTGAAAAATATTACTAGAACTAGTGAGCGACTATGTCAAATAACTGAATAACTTATAGTTGCTTTGAAGGTCTTGATCAGTTTTTAATTTTGCAGAAGATGGAGAAGTTGCCAGCGAAAGCTCTGCTTGTGGGCTGGCCAGATCTTTCCCTGCTGAAAAACTGATTGAAAATACTGGCGGAGACAAAAAAATCTGGCAAAGATCATCAACAGGTTTGACTATTCTACCTTGCTCAATGCTTCATATTTTAATGATTGTAACCTGAATTGCCATTCTAAATGTGTGTTGCTGTATCGTACTTCCACATATTGGGGTTATACCAGTTGATTGACCAAAAATAAAAAGTTGATGGTTCAACCAACAAAATCTTGGATGGTGGGTTTGTAATGAGTTAGGAACTCTCCTTTTAGCTGCATTCTGCTTTCAGGAAATCTTTTATTGCCTGTCTGTCTCCTTGATCAGGCACTCAGGTAGAGCTTGCTGAAGTTCTCGTAATGAATTATAAGCGGTTAATAGTTTGGTCACCTACTCCTTGTAGACTTTGTTATTTTGTTCTGGCATGCATATATTTTTTCATATATGCTAAGGGATCACATCCTATGTTGATTTCATTCTTCCAGAAGACAAGCAGCAATCAATACTATCTGAGTGCGGTAAACTGCATCAGCAATCATGCACCATATTTCCTGATAGTAATGATGATGGCATTCTTGTAATGGAGGGGAATAAATCTTCTCAGCAAGTACATCACGGATATGCTGAAACATCTCATGAACTTTTATCAGGGCAATCTTTTAGATGCATACCTGAGGGTGTCCCCAATGCCCGGCTTTTAGGAAAGCATTACCAGCCTGGTAATGCTGTTTTCAGAGATCAAAACGAACCAGAAGTTATTGGAGACAAGAAGGTGAAAGTAGCTGTAATTGAGTTAAGCGACACTGACAGTGAAGAGGAGAACCAACCTGTTCCAATCAGTAAGCAAACCCCTGAAACCCCAAATTGCTCTATCTGGTACTGTGTGACTCCAAGTGGTTTCAAGTCTGGGCCTTACTCCATGGCTATGCTAAAGAGGTGGAACGATTCAAGTGCTTATGGTACAAAATTCAAAGTATGGAAAGCTGGGCAGAGGCAGGAGGAGGCGGTTTTGCTAAGTGATGCTATTGGCCAGAGTTGTAAGGCAACATTTCCTGATGTTTGAAGGAAAAAAGTCAGGTGTTTTTACAAGACATTTTGTTTCATGGACATGTCATTGTAGTTTTTACTATTTGCTGTTAGTCGTTAGTAGGTGGCTGCCAGGAATTCTACGGATGCTTCTAAATCTAAATGTACTTGAATACTTTTAATATAATTTATTGATATGTGAAAAATTAAGGAAATAGAAAATTTGGGAAAAAAAAGTAAAATTTGTAAAAAAAAATTAGTATTTTATTATTAATAACTTCAACAAAAAGAAGAAAATGGTGAATTTCAATTATATGTTGCAGTTGTAAGTCTAGGGGGTGTCAATTCGGGTCTACGGGCCGGACCCGACTAGACTTGAAGATAATCGGGTCGGGACCAGATCCGGTCCTGATAAAAAATGAGACCAAAATCCTAGTCCCGGGCAGGCTAAGTGTTCGGATCCGGGATCAGACCCGGCCCGACACGTTTTTTTTTTCTTTTTCAAAACCAAAATACCCCTTGTCAAATAGGCCCGCGGACCCGGCCCGGACCCGGCCCGACGGGCCTGGTCCGGGACCAATTTTTGGTCCCGTTTTTTAGTCGGGCCGGGTCTGGTCCCGACCCGGGACATCCCGGGTCTATCCGGGCCAGACCCGTTAATATAAAAAAAAACCTAAGGTTTTATTTCTAAACAATTACATTTACGCGTCCTTCTCTTCATCTCCTCTCCCTCTCCTCCCGACTGCTCCACGCCGCCATTGCTGCTGCTCCACGCCACCACCGGTGCCACTATCGCTATCACTGCTGCTCCTCGCCACCACCGGCGCCGCATCGCCACTGCTGCTCCACGCCACCACCGGCGCCGCATCGCCGCTGCTCCTCTCCTCCCGACTGCTCCACGCCGCCATCCCTGATTTCTCTCATCATCATCTTCGTTTCCATCTCCTCCTGAGATGAGATCCGAGATTACAACACAGAAAAACGAAGAAAGGAAAATAGATCCAAATCGGAAGAGAGGGAGAGAAACTAATCTGGTCTTGGTGGATGTTCTTTGCTGGTGAACCGAGAGAAGAGAGAAGAACTGCGTGGAAACAAAAGAAAGAAGAAAGAAGAAACTAACCTGGTCTGGGTATTTATTCAATTTGGTATGAATTTAGTTTTTCTTTTCTTGTGGTGATGAGATGGATTGAACGATTTGGGTTGTAATTGGATTGCTGTGTTGATTTTGTGTTTGGGTATTTGTTCAATTTGCTGGGTATTTGTTCAATTTGCTTCAATTTGATGATGAATATGATGGATTAAATTAAATTCAATTTGATGATGAATCTGATTCATGATTTGGGTTGTAATCGGGTCGGGCCGGGTCTAGTCCCGGACCCGAGCCATTTTTTCGGGCCGGGACCGGGACCAAAAATTGGTCCCGTATTTTTCCCGGGTCGGGACCAGTCCCGACCCGATTTTGTCCGGGTCTGTCGGGTCCCGGGTCGGGTCCGACCCGCAGACCCGGATTGACAGGTCTAGTAGTGACCAGCCCGTCTTTTCTTAATTAATTAAAATTGAATTTTGTTTATTGTCTTCTGTTATTTAGTCCATCAAAACTAAACTAAGCCCAAAAGGAACCAACCTATACAGCCCACATACCAAAAAACTTCAAACCCATCCGCGAAAGGCATTAAGGCTCCCTTTGGCCCCAGGTTCTACCTGGGGAAGTGTTGGGTGGAAAAGTGCTGTGTGAAAAGTACTTCCTGAAAAATGAGTATGCTGTTTGGTAAATATTTGTTAAAAGTGCTGTGTGAAACGAGAAGTTGTTTATGTTGTTTGGTAAAAACTGCTTTTAAAACTATGGTTGGAATGTAAAATGACTATAAAAGGCACAATGCATTTTTATGGTTTAAAAATCTGAAACGACCAAAATGTCTCTAAATTTAATGCCGATTCAGCTGTTCAAACCAAATGTTCGATTAATACACACACACAATTTAATTTGATAAATACAATATTTTAGTTAATTAATAAAAAATCAAAAATTCGAGCAAACTGTTAATCGGATTATCAAATTGAAGACACCTAATTAATCTAAAGGACGAGTATGAATTATTAAACAACAGATAAACTAACAATTTAAGCAAATTGATTAGCAATTGGATTTATGAAGATTTTGGCTTAAGATTTTTTTTTTATTTCTTCGTAACATATTTTTTACAATCCAGAAATTATTACTGATGGTCCATGTGGAATGATTTTATGAATTAATGGAGCCACAACATTCATACCAAAAAATTCTTCATTCGGACATTAGTAATAAAGTGAAAAATAAACTGAAACCAATCTGCAATTTCAATTTCAATCAACCAACTTTTAATCAACCAACTTCCTGGGTGGGGCATTTTATCAAACACTTACAAGTCGCAAAAAATAAACTGCTAATCAGACATGCAAAGTGATGACCATAACCTGCCTAGACTTGATAATTACAATGACAGGCATTTCAAATTTCAGCATGATTATAAATTTACAAGCACATAGATACTTTTTTAGAACCACTGCCTTCAAGCACAATTTCAAGCACTCTGAATGTAACAAAAATAAGAACAGAAACAGAGTGGTCATTGCCTTCAATTACAATGCTATATATAGTGCTTTCTACTTGATAATGCCATGAACACATTGCAACCCCTTGATTTGTTTAATTACCAAACAATTTTCATTGTCAGATGCTTCTACTAATTACAAGAGAAAAAAAAATTATGGTGAAGTGATCAATTCACAGTAAAAAACAAAAATAAAAATTACAACCCATGCCTCAGCAGTAGCTCACACATAAATGCTTCGACACAATTGTTCCAAGTGTTCCAATACAAACTGGAATCCACAAAGAGCTTCTGTGAGTGATAGGGCATGTTCCACAAAAAGATCATCTCCTTTTCTCTTGAATCTTGGATGCTCCTTTTGCTGAATTACAAAGACTATGTCACCAGTAACTGTATCCGGCTACAAAACTAGATCATCACAAACCATACGAAGAATTCAATCACACCCAAATTACTCATATTAAAAGTCACAGTATATCAGTAAGAGACCCATTTCTGTTGTTTAATCAATCAAATTAATAAAACTAAACCCAAACACAACCATACCAATATTTACTGTTATTCAATCAAACATTATACAAACATTGTCTAATTTAAACTGCAAAATGCTTTCTCACCTCTGCAAAATGCTTTTTCTTGTTGCAATAATAACAGAAGCTCAGGAAATCATCAGAGGGAAATGGGCTTGGAATTGCTGAGGTTGTAGCAACCTGAGGGTATCCTCTTTTGCATCAAAACAGCAGCAATTCAAGCAAATCAACCCAGTATTTAAATTGATCAAACCAACGATTAACCCAATAACAATTAATCAAGCATCAAAACCTATCAGCAGTTAATCAAGCATCAAAACCCAGAATTTAAATTGATCAAGCATCAAATTAAACCCAGAATTTAAATTGATCAAACCAGCAATTAACCCAATAGCAATTAATCAAGCATCGATCCCGTTCTTCTTCCTCAAGTCATCGTCGGTATCCACTGCCGGCCATCAACCAGTCACAACCACGAAACCCATTGCCGGCAGCCGACCAACAGCAACCACAAGATCGACAAAACGATAGCAGCGATGGTAGAGCGACGTCGTGGATGTGCACGATCTATGGGTTGACGACGAGGACGGAGGCGGAGGCTGTCCTGCGGCGGGAGTAGATGAAGAGGGAACCAACGACGACGAGGACGGGGGCGACCAAGAGGAAGGAACGGCAGGTGGAGATGGTAAGGATGAGGTTCCGGTCAGAAGAGGAGAGCGAGGTGAGAGAAGGGAGGGTGAGAGGAGAGCGTGAGAGGAGAGCGAGGTGAGAGGAGGATGAGAGGAGAATGAGGAGTTTTTTGTTTATTTATACCTGGTATTGTTATAAATATGAAGAACTTGAGTAAACAATTTTATCCATTTAAGTTTTGGTACCTCCTTCCCGTGTTTCTCAGGAAGCTTGCTTTTGAGAAAGGAGCAATTCAAAGCTTCTTCAAAACCTAAATTTTCTAAGGTTTTGAAGAAGTGATTTACAGGCCCTTTGGCGTTGTGGTTTGGTTTCAAAAAGTACTTTTTGAAATGAAGAAGCCACGTGAAGGTGTTTGGTTACCACCTTTCCAACAGAGCTTTTGAAAAGCTCTATTGGATTTATGCCTAAAGAAGGCAACTTTCCTCACTGGAGGAAAATTGAGCAGTGGGCAACGCAGAGCTGCGTTTGCACCCTCTCTCTCCTAATTTTTTTTTTTTCATTTTAAATTTTTTTTTTACTTTATATACTAGAACAAAATAAATTAAAAACTATCACAATAAAATCTCCATCTCATGATAAGTAATTCTAGATCCACTTTTCCTATTTTTATTAATTTTTTTAAAATGGGTTTTATGTCCTTTATGGTCATTTTACATTCCAACCATAGTTTTAACCGCAATTATTACCAAACACCATAAAACAACTTCTCGTTTCCCACCGCACTTTTCCAGAAGTACTTTCCACACAGCACTTTTCCAGAATTACTTTTCCAAGTAGAACCGGAACGCCAAACAGGCCCTTAATTGAAAAGGAGAGAGTCACCAAAAACCAAACCTCCTTTTGAGTTTGGTCTAGAGCTTTTGGCACTAGAACTTGGGACCAAAGGGGCACTAAGCCCAAAACGTATACAGACCCTGTTACCCTAGTTTGGTAAAATTATAAAAACCTGTGCGATATCAATCTACCTCCCATCTCCTCCGCTCCTAAACCCTAAACAACCTTTCATTTCTCACTAATGGCCGCCGCCGCAACTCGTCCTCTGGTGTCCGTGCAAACATTGCCGACACTCAATGACATGGCTACAGACTCCCCTGCCACCGTACCCCTTCCGCATGTCATGAAGGCGCCTATCCGTCCGGACATCGTCAACTATGTTCATAGTAACATCTCAAAGAACAGCCGACAGCCTTATGCCGTATCGAAGAAGGCCGGTCACCAGACCTCCGCCGAATCGTGGGGTACTGGGCGAGCTGTTTCTCGGATTCCCCGAGTTCCGGGTGGAGGTACCCACCGCGCAGGTCAGGGTGCTTTTGGAAATATGTGCCGCGGTGGGCGCATGTTTGCTCCGACCAAGATCTGGCGCCGCTGGCACCGGAAGATAAATGTCAACGAGAAGAGGTATGCGGTCGTCTCAGCAATCGCCGCGTCAGCTATTCCTTCGCTAGTCATGGCTCGTGGACATAGAGTTGAATCTGTTCCGGAACTGCCTCTGGTGATCAGCGATGCTGCTGAAAGCATTGAGAAGACCTCTGTTGCGATCAAGGTTCTGAAGGATATTGGTGCTTATCCTGATGCGGAGAAAGCTAAGGACAGTCATGCTATCCGTCCAGGAAAGGGAAAACAGCGCAATCGTCGTTACATTTCAAGAAAGGGTCCTCTTGTTGTGTATGGCTCTGAGGGTGCTAAGCTTGTGAAGGCTTTCCGCAACATCCCCGGTGTTGAAGTTGCTAATGTTGATCGCCTCAATTTGCTTAAGCTTGCTCCTGGTGGCCATCTTGGTCGCTTTGTGATCTGGACCAAGTCAGCTTTTGAGAAGCTGGACTCCATCTATGGATCATTTGAGAAGCCTTCAGAGACAAAGAACGGTTATGTTCTGCCACGGTCGAAGATGGTGAATGCTGATCTTGCCAGACTCATCAACAGTGATGAGGTGCAGTCTGTGGTGAAGCCAATCAAGAAGGAAGTGAAGAGGGCTCCACTCAAGAAGAATCCTCTTAAGAATCTCAATGTGATGCTCAAGTTGAATCCTTATGCAAAGACTGCTCGCAGAATGTCTCTCTTGGCTGAGGCTCAACGTGTCAAGTCTAAGAAGGAGAAGCTTGATCAGAAGAGGAAACCCATTTCCAAGGTATATTGTCTCTTTAACTTACGTATTGTTGTTTTCCCATTGTTTTCTTTGGGTTTAAGCACTTGTGCCTTTGTAGGTTATATTACTTGTGCCTTTGTAGGTTATATTTATTGTTTAGTTGTGATGTTATGCTTGTATGCATGGCTAAAGATGTCCTGATTGTTCATTCAATCTGGTATGCTATTTTACTACTCAATGATTAGCTTAGCTTATAGGTGTTTTTTGGTTTGATGAGTTGATGCCACCATTATATGTTGGATGATATGTTATTGGTTGTGGTTTTATCATCCCTGCTATAGATATCGGAATAGTGTTTCATTCATCACAAACTAGGCTTTGTTAATTGCTTATGGTTCATCTTGAGGCTTTGTGTTTTAGTCTACTGAAATCTGATAAGTTAGCCTAGTGGCATAAAGTTCCCCTGGAGATTTATGCTAAGCACTTAACGTGGCTTGAATTAATTTTTTATTGAACGAAAAGTGCGTTTATGTGGTTGTGGTTTTATAATCCCTTGCAATAGATATCAGAGTGATGTTTCATTCATGACAATTAAGTTTTGATCATCGTTTATGGTTCATCTTGCAGCTTATTTTTTGGTCTTCTGAAAAGCTGTGATAATGAATGGAACCCATTACATTTTCCTCGTTATTTCTAATATAATTTCTGACTAACTATCTTCTCAACTATATTTCTTGTCGCAGGAGGAGGCAAATGCAATCAAGGCAGCTGGAAAGTCCTGGTACAGGACTATGATATCTGATTCTGACTACACCGAGTTTGATAACTTCACTAAGTGGCTTGGCGTCTCACAGTAAAAGAATGTCTTTTAAGTAAAAGATTTTGATTGCTGTTTTTTTGTTTACTGGAATTTCTTGAAGTCGGTTCTTTTGTTGATTGTGTCCGACATTTTACTCAGTTTTATTCTGTTCCTATGTTATTTTTAGATTCTTGCTATGGTAATGTGTCCTCTAGTTACTTAAATTATATCATTTTGTTCTTATTTTCATGATATGTTGGTAGTCTGCATACTTCATCTTACGATGGCTCATTTTAAAGTAGAACCCAAGGTTTCTAAGCGCGATAATCTTGTTTGCTACGCTTGATCCACTCAGTTTCAATTTGCAAATCTCAATTTTCAATCTGAGGTGCTTCTTAGAAATCATAGACATGTGGACCGGCTATTTCTATTTCCAATAGCCTAATAAGCGGTAGTAAATTTCTGAGGTGCTTTTTAGAAATCGTAGAAACTAGTTAGCTCCAGCAAGATTGTATTATCCTGGTCAATTCAGGTCTATAATTGTACAAGTATCACTAGTATATGCCTATTTTGGGTCAATTAGGTACTTGCGGTCACACCAACGCATAATATGGGATAATTTATATTGACCCAGCCAGACCGATTCTTTTATTCAATTCAATTACCCTACTTTTTCGGTCCAGTCTAGAACTAATTAGATTCGGGTTTCGGGTTTTCCTTGCATACCAGCCCAGCTTAAGACAACTGGTCTGCTATGTAACAACTAGTATAGAGAGGCAAAAGCGAGTTCATCTGTTACTTCTTGTTATAGCTTTGCCAATATCCATCTTCCCATTTTTGTACCTGTCTAATTAAATTTACATTTCTCCTGTACAAACCCCCTAAGATGTGGGGTTCATAAGGAGGAGGCAAGGTGCATGGACTTGTAATTGAAGGACTCTTGACTAAAGATTCCATCATGAATTCCCTCTCATTACCATCTGCAGAGCAAGCTAGAGTCTCTGAGCACAACTCGATCGCTCCTTCCGGAACTTGTGGCTCGAATTTCAGCAGCTTTGCATACTCATTTAAGAGATGGAACATGTAGTCATACACATAATCCATCTTTAACTCTTCTTGCATGAACTCACTTGCTGCATTACCAATTGCTTGTGCCTGCCAAGTGCAAACCCCAGATAAACGGAGAATATACATTTTTTTATGTTAATTAGTAATCTATTAAAATATTTAATTACAATAAACTTGTAAATTAGTGGTACTTTGTGCTGCCTAATTCTCGAGTCACCTAGCTACTCACATTTCTATATATGCAAAAAAGAAGAAAACATAAGGAAGAGGATGGATTACCTTTTGTTTGTGTTTGTTTCCCCAATCAACTGCAAATTTGATGGATTTGCATTTTCCAACATCTCGTATTGGCCAATAATGATGCACTGGTTGTAGATTTCTGGTGAAGAAGTCATAGTAATTTGGTTTTACGATCAATGGTACTGAATCGCAGGCCAGGATGTACTTCTCGCTAACAGACCATGCGTACCCTTCAATGTAGATTTTGTACCTATACAAGCCATGCATGTCACAAAAAGAAAATTCTCCTAAGTTGGATGAGTAAGAATTGAGAATTACCTGTAGGTGCATTGATTGGCTAAGTCTGATTGCTTGAAACCTTGTTGAGATTCCAGTATCCAATCCTGCAAGTATATTGAATTTGTTGGAGTCTAGCTTACAAGACCAAGTACTTGTATCTATAATAATAGTATGTATGAATTACCTGGATGTAGATGCGAGCATTCCAATCACGGTCGTGGGAGACATTGCAGGTAAGAAGGTCCTTTCTAGAATCAGAAGCTACGTATGGGTTGCCCTTCCAATAAGCATAGGGCTCTCTTTCGATCCATTTTATCCTACGGTTCCCTTCTTTTATGTCTTTCAACAATTTATCCCATGGCTTTATATTAATCTCAGCCCTGTAAACAACAACCCATAATATATAACCTTTAATTCATTTCTTCTGGAGATAAATATGCACATTCCATAAAGCCAAACTGAATGACTAGTCGTTTTGCTCCAACTTCATAATATATAGTACAGGTGATCATAATGGGTAGTAGCATGTCAACTTTCAACATTTGGACCCATTGATGATGATCAAATCAACACCATTAGCCCTCCAATCAAGAAGCACTTCTTTTGTATAAAATAATAAAAATCTTCCTTCACGAGGTAATTTTCCAAATTTTGGACCCCATTTTTCTAACATAATAAATAGATACCCACTAATATGTCTCCCATGTTCTAATCACAATTGGGACCATACCATAACAAATAAACAACTTAATCAAAGTAAAAAATTTAAGGGTCCTATTTAATTTTGAGTTCTAATTTTCAATTATTTATAAATTTACTAAACTAAAACTAATTATATTCGTACGCATCAAATTAGTTGTTAAGTAGTAAAAGATTTTTGCATTTTTAATTAGTAGCAAATGCATTACCTTTCCCTATCATGTTCTCCAAAAAAAAATGTACTCTAATAATAAAAACAAATATATCTATCTTTTGAGTTTTGAGTAGAAAAGAAAGAAAGAAGGTGTATCATGCGCGCATTCTAACAGGAAACATTGAACAAAGTAGTAATAGTGCTAATAATAATTAAGAAAAAGCAAGATCCATCATTACCATCCCCAGAAGGACCAGTCCGGAAAGACTAGATCCATTGTCCACCTGTCACCACAGTACCGAAACAGCGGAGGTGGGCCCGCCGTCTTGTTGGGCCCACGGTAGTCGCTTGATCGGACCACAGGTCGGTCGTCGCAGTCGAACATGAGCTCCAAGTCCGGCAACTCCCCTGGATACCTCCTCAAGAGCTGCAGAATTCCCCAAATGGTAAATTTATCTCTGGTTTGAATAGAGGTTTTGAACTTTTTTATGTACACTTTCCCTTTGAGAATCACCAGGTGGAAATGGGCAGTCGTTTTGGCTCTCTCCACCATGTCTTTGGTGATTCCTGTAGCTTTCCATGGCCTTAAGTCTTCATGAATCCACCTGAAATAGTTGGGGCAAGTCGAGTTTGATGATGGAGGGTGGTGTCGTTGATGGGTCTCGAACTTTTTTGGGTAATTTGTTGGGCATGTTTGGGTTTGGTTGGTGAAGTTTTTGCAGCTAAGTGGGTATTCAATTTGCTTCTTTTCAATAGGAATCTTTTGGGTTTTGGAGATAATTAGCTCTGTTTTGCTTGTTGGGTTCTGGAGATAAAATCTAGACTGCAAGAAATTGAAAAAAAGAGAGAGGTTAAAATCAAGAACTGAAATCTTGAGTGTCTAAGCTTGATTTGGTTACTTACAGTGTCAATAAATGAGGAAGAGATGAAGGCGAGAATGAAGAGGAGGAGAAGGAGGAGGAGAGGTCTGATAGTAGATAGCAGTAGCATATCTGAGAAATGTCTGCCAATTCCAGCAGATCTTGTACTGAACAATATTAATGAGAGAAGCAGCAGCAGGAGAACTAGAAGACAGCTGACTGATGGTATAAAAATGGAAATTGGAAATACAACTAACTTTCTAGTATAACTTTTTCCCTTTGGCATAAACAGTTTGTTGCTCTGTTCTTTTCTTTTCTCTTTTCCATGGTTTCTGGTTGTGCAGGGAATTGTCTGACCAAATCAATTGTCGAACTCAAAACTCCAATTAAAAGCAACAAACTACGTACGGAATCTCCAAATTTCTATCCGGCTACAGTTTCCATGGTTTTTTTGGGTCTGCTTTTAGTTTTTAGAATTTGATTGAAAACCGAACCGAACTAAATCGAACCGAATATATTCAAACTGAAGCAAATTAAATATATACGGTTCAATTTTCAATTTTACTCCGGTTTTTGTACACTCATACTTCAAAATCATAATCATGCGGAAGTCACGCGGAAGTGCTTTATATTTTACTTCTGCCGACACATTATAAACATAGTTAGGATCAGCCGCACTTATTTACACATAAAAAGAGAATTCTGTGCTTAAAAACGGTCCACAGGATATTAAACTCCAGATCACTTGCCCAACTTGAAAACTAGCCATATTGGAGTGGCCCAAACAGGCTTTATTTATTTTCTTCGATAAAAACAAATATATAAAAAAATTAATGAACGACGATTTTTCTAAATTGGTACAAATTTTTTGGACATAGTCCAGTAAAAGTTGTCACTAAAAAATCTTGTCCAAAACATATAAATCAACCTACTATGATGACTTTCGTCACCCTGACGTTTTTGGGCGATAAACTTCATTATGATAAAGAACCATGGGAACAAAATTCGTTCCTATAAAGGACTTTTAGGATGAAATTCATTCTATTAAAGGACTTTAAAGTTTCTTTGGAAGACTTTTAGGGACGACATTCATTTGGTAGAGGACCTTTAAAAATGAAATTTGTTGCTTTAGTCAATTTTCAATATAAAGAGAAAAATAATTTCTATAGAGGATTTTTAGGGACGATTATGTTAATAATTGCAATAAAAGATAATTAAGTTAACTCCATTTTACTATTGCCGTAAGTAATTTTGTGTCAGACAAACTCGTGAGGAGTAGTATTCTTTTTTTTTTTATTGTGTTGTTTTTTAGTTTTGCAAGTTGATTGCTTAGCTTGCAGTACTCCATTATAATTTTTGGTGCTCAGAGTTACTAGTACTCTCATTTGTGAAAATCAGTATTATTAGAATCGGACAGACCTGACCCGACGGTTGAACTAACACACTGGCGATCTAATAAGGTTTTCAATTTGGTTCAACCTAGCTGACCGGATATGTATCCTAATTGATTAAAACCGATCGATCAAACCGGTTTTTAACATCAACTGTTGAACCGATCGGGTCACTATCTAACTTACTAGGTCAGGAATATCATCAAAGCAGCGTCGTGTTTATAAGGGGGCCGGCGATAGGGTCGATGTCTGTGTCCGTGGACGGATAAAAAATCGAATCATCGTAGAAGCAAGCAGCAATCAGAAACTGAGCAGATGAAGAAGAGAGAGAGATAGAGATCTGTTGCTATGGAATGAGATCGGAGAGTGGAGAGGAAATGACAGAGAAGATGATTGGGTTAGTCACGTGAAGGCAGACACTGTTTTTGGACAATGGCATGTTTGTAAATTCAAAAACCCTACAGGTCACAATTTCTAATCGCATCATGTGCCACTAGAACCAAAGTCCAACACCACAACGTCGCATTCACGGTATGATCGATTCCGATTTTTTTTTTTTAAAATTGAAAATTCAATTATAAAGAGATAAAGTTATAAACAAGTATTACAATCATCTGCTTAGTAAAGAAAAGCCTCAGGTTGGAATCCATGTTCTCAATCTAACATCTGTTTATAAAAAAAATAATGAAACAATTTACAATCATCTTAAATTTTCCGCAAATGTTGTCGTTTCATTTCGGTTTAATATTTTTATTATCTATTTTAATTTTTTGTATTAAATTTATCCATTATTATTAATATTATTATTATTATTAAACATTTTATGTGTATTTGTATGCTTCTGTGCTTGTATTAAATTGAGTTATTTTGAATTTTTATAATTGTTTTTGACATTAGATGATTTGAATATTTCATCATGTTTTGTAATTCAAACTTCAAAGAGTGAGTACTCATTTCATTTGAATTTTGAATTGTTTCTTTGTTTTTAGCCTTCAATCTATTTAATATTTATTTTGATATATTATAAGATGTCACATCTATTAATATAAAAATCTACCGCTTCAATTCAGTCCAATTATCTAAAACTAAACGATTCAATATATAAACGGTTCAAAATGATCCAATTGGTCAATTCAGTTGAACTCAATCGAACCCAGTTAAACCAATGATCCATTTATTACTGGTTCGCTGTCTGGTTTGGTTTGGTTCTGATAACATTGGTGAAAATAATCTTATTGTGTTTTATTCAAAAATAGAGACACACAATGAGTGTTAGCACTCTCACTTTTCTATTAACATTTCTGTTATTTTACATATAGATAAAATTACTCTTACTAATGTGAACCTATTTTTATAAAATTACTCTTGGGAAAGTGACGATGGATGGAGATTGAGAGTGCAATTTCGTAAATTAATGAATCTGATTTTGCCCGCTTGTATTTCCGGCAGTTTGTTGCTCTAATTTAGCATTACTCATAAAAGAAAAATTTAATCTCCATTTATTCATAAATTAATTTATATATATATAATTTTTAATTTTTTCATGTCACATTGTTTGTGTCGTGTTTGGTGTTCGTGTCATTGTCCGTACTTCATAATGTAAAATAATTAACAATTAGTATCATAAGTGACTATATCGCTTAATTTTGTAGCCCATTAACCCGACCAAGAACTAAAAGCAGCTCAAATAAGTTAAAATAATAACAAAGGTTGAATCAGCATATATAGTAAGAGTCACTTATTAAAAAGTTTAAGCCCACTAGCCAAATTGGTGGCCAGTGGGCTATATATAGTACTCGTTTGAGCGTGAGATGGTTGGGAACCAAAGTTGGATATTAGATTAATATAAGACACAAAACTTAAAATACGAAAGTTATAGAACTATTAAGACATTTTAAAAACACATGAATTCAGAATGAACATCATCGTTCCATGTAAATTTTTATTTCTCTAATAATACACATTTTTAAAAAATGTCTAACAATACACAATTAATCTTTATCCTCTAAAAAATATTTTTTTAGTCACTTTTTCTTGTCTTTGAAAAAGTAATGTTTTTATTATTTCCAATGTATTGAAAAAATAAAATTAGTGTCGATTGGGTGTAGTCAATAAAATTATTGAAAACGATTGACTAAAAATACATGAAAAAGATAATTAATTGTTACCTTAATCGTCGTGAAAGTAAATTGATTTTTATTTTTTTTATAAGATAGAAGGAGTAGACTCCTAAATTTTCTAAAAGAATTTAAGTCATGCGGCCCATTTACCATGGGGGTGTGGGCTTAAACTTTTTAATAAGTGACTCTTAAAAAGCTCATAGCGCAAAGCCCAATGTTTAGATACAAGCCTAACTAATATCTGCCTAATAAAGTGTAGTGTGAGCTTAAATGGGCCTTCTTCTAAAATGGTATACGCGTGCTTCTTCTTCTTTCAATAAAAAATCGATTGAGCTTCTAAATTAATTCAGATCGTTGTGTTCACATTAGAACATGCACGGTATCCTTTTTCTCACGGTTCAAATAGAAATATCTCATGTATATAAAAATTTGATGGTACGGATTGCCCATATGGCACAACAAAGGGGCGTACGTACCCTTATTTTAATGAATTGGTGGGCTGATTGGATAGGTTAAAAAGTGGTTAGCACCTCCTTAAAAGCACGCATTAAAACTGGAAAAAAATAGATTAGTGGAACATCAGCTAATTGCTGATGCATGCACTTCTTTTACGTACATAAAGCCAATCATATTTGTGTTCTACAATTAGCTTAATTAGCAAACGTCAGATGCTTCAAAAACAATTAGCAACTTACAGAGCAAGCCAATTGTATCACCATTCACCATGCATCTCGTCGTCACTCATTGATATAACCACTTTATAATTAAAGATTAACTACACGTTTTCTACTGTTCAATTTTTTGATCCATATAATCTTCATCCATATCATTTTAGTAATTATTGTAATATTTTTGCGTTTTGCATGACATCCACGAAGTACTATGTCAATATTGGTGATAAAAGTGCTAGCAAGTAACAGGGTTTCGAACTTAGTACTTCGTCAATGAGTAAATAATTCATTTGTTATCTTATTGGTGATAAAAGTGCTAGCAAGCAACAGGGTTTCGAACTCTAAGTTCGAATCTCATCACCGTCTATAAAAGAACAAATTAATGTAACAATCAAATTCAATTTGGTATTAGTAAAGGAACAAATGCTTTTTTATCCATCACTGTCTTTTGGTTCTCTTTTAACTAATTAATCTTACGCTTTCAACTCAGCTAATTGTACTTAAAATGTCTATTATCCAGAATCTTATCAAAGTGCACAATAAAACTGGAGCCTGCCGGATAAGATCTTGTGTTATCCTTCCCCTGCACGTGCTTTAATTATTAGTTTATTACCGACTTTATCAAAATTGACAGGCTGAATTTTGAGTTGTGAGCAAGCTTGAAACTTGAAAGAATCGGACCGAACATCAACTCGGTTTGAGGAGTTGGTTCAATTGAAGTCCAACTGGAATTGAATAAGAATTTTTTTTTCTAAATTTGAGAATAATAAAAAAAGGACTATGTTCAATTGGAATATAAAAATGTGTATTGCAGAAGATAGTAGGGTATTTGATTTGAAATTGACTCTATACTTGTTGATGACCTTTTAGAGATGAAGACTAATATGAATTGTTATAGAGAAAAAAACACCTGAAATGAAGAAAATATGAAAAAATAACTAAATTTGTCCTAATTACTCTTCATAACTAAATGATCCAATATCTTGGAAAGAATTAAACTGTGAGCCATATGAGGTGAAAAAATTATATAGTATTTCATCAAGTACTAATAGTGGTGGAGCCTGGATAAAATGTTTAGGGGATGAAATAAGATAAGTTTTTTTTTTCAAAGGATTAAAAATGAAGGACAAATAAAAAAAATTGAACTTTAAGGACTGTTGTGAAATGATTTAAAATTTTAGAGGAGTGAATATATATATATAAAATGACAAAAAATAATCATTGAAATCAAAGAGTCATGGCATGAAAAGATTGCATAATGATAAATACTTCAATCTCATGTATTAGAGGATGTGATAGGGTTAATCATTGACTTATCCTTTAAAAAAAATAAAATGATGTCACCTTAAAAAATAAGAATTATATTGCACAATCTCAAATAAAAGGCTAAAAGAATTGTATCCACCTACTTGCAAAATTTCGATCAATATAATACAAATTTATTTAATATTTTTTAGGTCTTTCTAATTATAATTCAAATGCCAAGTCTCACTTAGAATCCATGAAATATAAAAAGAAAAGAAAAAAAACTTTTGGTTAGGAAAAGAAAAATTGAAAATATTACTCTGTATTTTATTATATATTTATTATTACATTTTATCTTCCTTATTTTTATGAAAATAAAATGAAGTAAACTACTACTATAAAATAAGGGTTTAATCACATAAATCCCCTTATACTTTAATATTTTGATTAATTACCTTTTGTTTGATGACCCTATATACTCACACTTTTTTATTTAATGACCTTCCGACGTTACAGAATGGTGATCTGACACATTCTCCGTTAAATTTTTTTTAACATGTCAACAAGATCACCATTCTGTGGCATAATTTTGCTAACGTGTCTAATTCTTTTGTTTAATGACCCTCCGACGTGGCATAATCTTGCTGATGTGTCGAATTTTTTTTATCGGAGAACGTGCTAAATCAACATCCCGTAACGTCAAAGGGTCATTAATAAAAATAAATAAATATAAGGGGTAATTAAACATGGAGTAATTAATCAAAATATTAAAATACAGGGAGATTTTATGTCATTAAACTATAAAATAAGTATTAAATAACTATGTTGACCAGCGTGCTTAGCATGACTGTAAAATACAAAGTTTTGACATGGCACTCCCAAATTAATTTAATTAATTAATTGGTTGAAACATGTATAATTAAGACCTAGCATATACATAATTAAGTTCTCATCATTTACAAATTAATCAAGAATTTCTTTCATTCATCTTGGAAATTCTTTCTATTAAATAAACCGATGGCTAAAGTTTTTCCTCAGAATACAACAGTTCCTTCTTTCATGTCAGATGAAAGAGAGACATTTACAATATGGATGAGGTCCCTTATCTGCCATACTAATGGCTGCACCGTTTTCAATTCCACCGGAGAAATCATATTTCGCGTCGACAATTATGACAGAAAGTGTAGCAAAGATGTTTCCGTCATGGATTTCCGAGGTAGAGTTGTCGTCACCATCAGGAGAAAGGTATTTATACATTTTTTATTCTTATTTTCATCTAGTAATTTCCCATTTAATAATTTTCTTTTTCATTTCCTTGCTTAATTTTGTAGGGATTACAAGTATTTGGGCGTTGGTATGGATATAGATGCAGCAATGAGATAATTGGCATAACAAAAGAGAAGCCATGGTTTCAAGTCAAAAAATATTTCCAAATTTGTATGGGAAGAGTAGCCTGTCAAGTTACGGTGGGCATGAACAAGTTTTGGGTTGTGAAATTGGGTCACAGTCCATCAACAGGTGCATTTAGGATTGTGGACATTTCTGGAGATGTTGTTGCTGAGGTAATTAGCATCAACCGGATTTATAATCTTGCTCGAGTATTATCCGGTCCTTAAATCTACATTTTTAGTAAGTAGTTAATAATTATATTCTTGTATTGTGATGATCAGGTGAAGCAAAAGCAATCACATTTAGGGAACACATTGGGAGAAGATGTGCTAACGTTGGTGGTGGAGCCGAACATGGACCATTCTCTTATCATGGGAATTGTCACCGCCTATGGAATGATCACACAGAAGATGTAGATCTTTTTTTTTGTTCTTTTTCTACTTCTATGTAGTATCGTAGCTAGCTAGCCAGCTTGCATACTGCTAAATCTTCTTGTGTTCATCGATCTGTATATATTATAAACCTTTTTTCCTACTATACTTTCTTGTACTACTTGAAGCTTAGTGATATAGAACAGAGAGTCCAAAAGTTTATGACGCAATGGAAAGAAATAACTCAAATATGAAACTCAGGTTTAAAACAACCACATCTTTTATTTGGTGGTTGTATCGGGATGGGATTTAACAAACAAGTAGCTCGCAAGGTTTGAAATAAAATAGACTACCATCTTTTTAGTCTACAATTTCGTACTCTGCTACTTTGGAAGTATTTAAATCTTCTTTCCTTGAGTCATTTGAATATAAAAAACCATAAGTACGGTAATACTATACTTGAACGGAACAAATTAACTCATTCAATATACCACAATAAAAATAAATAAAAATAAATATCAACTGAATAGAGGGAATTTCAATAATTATAGTTTGGTAGTTTGATGCACAACCATAGTGGTTTAGGATTCCATGTAAAGGCAATAGGAAACAAATACGCAGGTTAAAAAATACAAATATTCTGCTTTTGGTTCCTAGGAAAGTTCGAGTGATCTTTTATTTTCGTTTTTTCCCGTGTCTCCTTCTGTATATGTACGAAGATTCATATGTAGGTTGGAAATAGCTTGGCTTCCAGTTCGATCCATAAATCTGTATATATTCCGATTTCCGAGCTCTTTGGATCCAAGTCCCAAGGAAAATAAATTAATAAGCGTCAAAAAGTTTGGGTATTGTGATCAAAGATCAGAATATAATCTCTGCGTACCAACTTAATTAATACTTATTTAGTTGATTATAAATTATAATTAGATATGGGCCTCATGTGTGGTTATTGTAAAGAGATACTATATGATTTATTAGTGTTCATGCATGAGAAAATGATCAATGTGAAAACACTAGTATAATTTATTGAGGAAATACGAGAGGTGTTAACTATGAATATTTATGAATTTCATTTTCGTCTATAAGAGAAAAAAACACAAATATATATATATATATATATATATATATATTTTAATTACGCGATTGGAATGTGGAGTATATATAATTTAATTTGATGCAGCAGTATTTGAAATATTATGAGAAGCATGAAAGACATGGTCGCCATCTTGTCCAAAATGGCGACTACCTAACCTAATCTAGTAATTTATGTGTTCCAATTCCAAATTCTAGTTGATTCAACACAGACGTGTTGATTCTAGTTGGTCTATGATTTTCTGCCAAAATTTAAGTTAATTTTCATCATAATAGTGAGTATTTTTACTAAGAATTAGATCTCCGCTTCATTTATGGATTCCCTTGAAAAAAGAGGTCAATCTCTAATTAGGGCTCCGGCCGCTAGCAAACTTTTTTTCCCCTTTTTTTCTTATAAAAAAATGCCATTAAACTACATGTAAAAAAAGAGTAAGATATTCGTAAAATCTCAAATTTAAATTCCAATTTGACCTCAGTTAAATCAATCTAATTATTTTTTACCACAAATAGTCTCTAACAAATATTTATTGCTAGAACACAAATATATCAATACATATTGAAATGTAAAATAATTGGTCTTCATTGACAGAAATCTAACTCTCCGTATTAGTTCTCATGTTCAAAAGAAGAAGAAAATCACTCATAAATATAGATTACGATTCGAGAATTGAAACTCATAACATACTTTATAAAAAGGTTAGGCAAAACAAAGAGACAGACGACAGCGCTATTAGTTTTAGCACATTAAGATATCAAATGATTCAAAACAAATAGGCATATAAAGCCAAGGGGAGAAGAAAAAGGTTAGGCAAAAGTGCTGTCGTCTCTCTGTTAGAAGGAAAAGCGTAATTGGGCACAAGGGAAGGGGGCAGCAAGCAATTCATCTGATTATTATTAACTCTCTTTTGTTGACAATTTTTTAAGCTGCGACTTGACATATTGACATATTATTATTATTAGTGGAGTGTAAAGTAGACACTTTACTATGTCATCACATCACCAGAACTATGTACTTTATTAATTAATACTGCCGCTGCTTGATCAGCATTAGATTCCACAAACAAGAAGTCGCCCCCACACTTTTAACTTGTAGGAGTAGTTTGGTGCATGTGACCTGTCATCCCCTTGTGGCATCCACCTTTTTTCTGTCTAAAAGTGAAAAAAATTCCCATTGATTTAAATAAAAAATTTACTACTTCCTTCAATTTATAATAAATATATATATATCATTTTTTAACAAAATAAATTGATCCAAAATAAATGTCGTTCTTTCTTACCTTTTGGCAAGCCGGAAGAGAAAACATGAGAAGTGGGTTTTGAGGGATGATAATGGAATGTTAAAATAAAAAATAAAAACTTAACAAAAAAAAATCTTAAAAGAACCAAACCAATTATTTCCTAAAATATTATGCCTCCTTCCCAAATGACATATATTTGAGATTGGAAAAAACTTGGGTATATCGGTACATTATGATCTAGGATGATGATACCTACCCCAAATAGTGCTAGAATACCACTATTCTTGACACTTTTGGACACTATTTAGGGTAGGTGTCATCATCCTAGATCATGATGTACTGAGTAGTGGGTACATCATATTTACCCAAGTTTTACTCATTTGAGATTGGAAGGAGTATTATACATATCACTAATTCAATAATAAATATAAACAAAAGGAATACAAAAAGCTTAACTTTGATAAATAGTAAAAATCCATTAAAAAAAGAATTTTTAAATGTAGGGTCCTTTCAAAATTTAACGATCTAACAATTTTATGAAGAGTTTGTCTAATAATGTTATCAAATTTATGTTAGTAGTATTTTAAAGCAAAAGGGTTAATATATCCGAGGATCCCAAATATTTGTCAATTTATTACGGTCAATTTTAAGCATTTTTTTCTATTTTTATCGGCCTCAAATATTTTATCCATTAATTCAATATAGTCTCAACTGTAAAAAAAATAAATACAGAAACAAACTCTCTTAGATTTGATTATTTTAATATTTTTTGCTGATAAATGGGTCCCACCAATAATCAAAGACACACTAGCGACCTAGCCATTTACAACAATAGTTCCACTCTTAAGGTACACACTCTCGTTAGGTTAAGATCCTAATAAAGAGAACAGTCAGGAGTGGAGTGTACTTTACGAAATATGCTTTTAGATAAGCTTGAATCTCTATCACATTATAGAAGGACCTACTTCCTTTATTAAGGAAAATATCTTAGACTGTACGAAAATAAAGGAAGCGATTAGTGAGTTAATTATTCTACTATTTATACACGGGATTCTCTTATTTATAGTAGGGATTATCTTTCCTTAAATAAAGGATCCAACTTTCATTATAAATACGACTCATATATGCCTAAGGTACGCATGCATACTAAATCCTAGCCACCCTTATACACAAATATTCTCTCAACTAATTTGATCGTCGGAGTCTTTACGCTGGGACAACCCCTAGCATTTTGCAAGTACATCGGCATCAAGTCATACCTTACAACATTCGCATCTGAGCTATCTCTTGGGTAAATAAGTTATTATTTGGTGCTTTCATTGAGAGCAATTTAGAGAAAATATTGAGAACTTATTTTTGGATAACTCTTATTCTTTGCTAAAACCCAAAGAGATGAGCAGCAATCCACCACTCTTGGGTAAATAAGTTATTATTTGTGATTTGGAGATACTATAGGGTTGTGACTTGTTCAACCCATTTCTCAGCCATTTCTTCCAAGTTACCTTCGTTACTTCTGTTCCTATCGCCAAAAACTTAGCTTCCCTGTTTGCAATAACCAGAAGAATAAATGAATCTCTACGACAATATGTTGATCATTTTAACACCGAGGTCTCTGAAATCTCAAATCTCAATTTGGAGACAATTATCCAAGCTATGAAGCATAACTGCAATCATGAAAGACTAATTTGTTCCCTAGCTGGGAAACCCACCACAACCATGGGTGAATTCCGCATGAGGTTGAACAAATATGTGACCATGGATGATGAAAAAGACAAGATATATGGTCTCAAGACTTCTACCTCACAGGGCATCAAAAACACTAAAGCAACATATAGTAGAAAATCTTTTCGAGCTTCTGAACGAAAAGTAGTGAACAACCCGTTATTGGCTGAAGGAATATATCTCCAATGCCAGATGTGGTTTTCCCACCACCCAAACGGATGTATCGTGCCTAGCCTATTGCAAGATAACGAAAATAAGCGAGGATATTTCAAGGACAGTGGCACTGGATCCGCCCAAGGATCAAGCCAGAACCTGACTGATTCTCCAGAACCAATCATTGTTTGCAAGTTATTGCTCCATAGCCCGAATAAGGTTGAAGAACGGCCGCATACTCTAATAATATCCTTCCAAATGGGAGAGAAGGTAGTATGATCGCAATCCCAAAGATCACCTACAGCTGAAATCGCGTATTCCTTCCTGACGATCTCGACCCATTTTCTTTCAAATCCAGCTAGAAGACCCCACATCCACTTCGCCATGAAAGCTTCGTTGCGCGTTTGGAGGCATCCAATGCCCAGCCCACCCATTGTCTTATGGCGGACTACCGTCTGCCACTTCACCTTGGCAAGAACGTGGTGACGTTCGGTGCCACTCCAGAGGAAACGACACATGATTTGGTTACATTTCCGAACTACTTCCTTGGGCATTCTATAAATACTCATATTGTAGATCGGCACGCTAGATAACACCGACTTGATGAGAGTGACCCTGCCACCAGCTGATAACAACGCACCTTTCCACACAGCTAGTTTCTTCCTCAGTTTCCCGATTAAGAACTCCCAATTTGCGATCCTTCTAGGATTCAATCCCACATAGGACTCGAGATATTTGAACGGCAGACCCTCATACTTGCATCCTGCTTTCTTGGCCACCTCTTTTCCCAGCTCTGTATATACGTTCACCCCGACTAGAGTGCTCTTAAGATAGTTTACCTTCAATCATGAAAAGGCATCGAACCACCTTAGTATCCCTTTTACACACTGTATTTCAGCCTCATCGTTGTTGACGAATACCATGGTGTCGTCTGCAAACTGCAAGTGCGTTATATTCCACCCTCGGTCCTGATTTCCGATACCCTTTAAGAGACCCTCTTCTTCTGCTTTACCGAACAGCTGATGTAAACCTTCTGCCGCGATATTGAAGAGAAATGGGGACATTGGGCAGCCTTGTCGCAACCCTTTACCCACTCTAAATTCTTGCGAAGGAGACCCGTTAATGAGAACGGATACTCTGGATGAGGAGAGGCATTCTCGTATCCAGCCACACCATTTGTGAGAGAACCCTATGTGGTGGAGGACTTCATCTAAGTAAGGCCACTCGACCGAGTCATATGCCTTCTCGAAATCTAGCTTAAACAGGAACCCTTGACGTTTGCTAGATTTAAGGTAGTGGGTGACTTCATTTGCGATCATCACACAGTCTAATGTACTATACCCTTTAAGGAACCCGTGTTGAGAACTGCTAATCACCGAAGCAATGACGGATCCCAGATGATTAGAGAGGATTTTAGTGATGATCTTGTATACACTGCTTACGAGGCTGATTGGACGGTATTCCTTAAAACTTTTTGCTGCGTCCACCTTCGGAATCAAAGTTAGAAACGAGTTATTAGCACCGTGGGGGGAATCTGCCAGTCCTGAAGAATTCCGTAACCATAGTGCATAAATCTCCTCCAATGACACTCCACGCATTTTTTAGAAATGTGAAAGAGAAGCCATCTGGTCCCGGAGTTTTATCCCCTCGACATTGTTTAACTGCCTCCCAAATCTCCACTCCCAAGACTTCTCTGTCCAACCATGTAGCCTGGTCTTCGCTCAACCGTTTAAAGCCCAAGTAGGGTATGATCGGTCTGTCCCATGTTACTGACTGGAAGAAGGAATTATAATATCCTATCGCTGCATTTTTAATGCCCGAAGGAGTGGTGTGTCTAATATTCCCGTATTTTACTTCGGGAATAGTCCTAGGTTTCACCCACATCCGAGCCATGTGATGATAGAATTTAGAGTTCCTATCCCCCAAAGTATCCCACCTGAATCTAGCTTTCTTTTTCCATTCACGGTTTGCTTGGCCTTGTTTGATCCACAGCTCGTTTGTAGCATCGCTCTTCTCTTGGTTTTCCTCCTCTGATAATTCCCTTTCATCACCCAGGGCTTCTAAGTGTTCTATCTTCTCTTGTAGGTTCTTTATCCTCTTCCCTATGTGGCAAAAAACATCTACATTCCAACGACGAAGGCGAGCTTTAAGCCACCGCATCTTTCGCAGGAACTGAAAGTTACCTGAAAAGATCTCAGTTGCTTCATCCCATAGCTTCTTAATTAATTCGAGGAACCCTTCCACCTCCCACCAAGCAGCTAAATCCCGGAATGGTTTGGGACCCCAGTCCATTTGGTCATTCGCTAACAGCAACGGAGTGTGATCCGAAGAGTTTCTTCCCAACGCCTTCAGCTGCAGACTAGGGAATTTTTGATGCCAACCCAAATGCATGAAAACTCTATCGAGTTTGCTACGACATAGCGCATTGGACCAAGTAAACTGCCTGCCACCTAAAGGGGTGTCTATCAAATCACTTTTTTCAGCCCACTCTCTAAACGAATCCATGCTTCTCGTGATGGCCTGGCCGTTACTTCTCTCGTTTGGCCATAGCACCTCGTTGAAATCACCCGCCACAAGTACTGTTTTGTCACAATTCTCTATCAGGGAATGCAGCTGATCGAGCAACTGACCACGCTGCTCTTCGTCATTGTAAGCATACACGTTCACCAAAATGCAGCTGAAATCTGACTCTATTAATCGGCCTTCAAGCTAAATAAATCTGTCACCCAACACTTTGCTAGACACCTCTAGGGGGTTCTTATCCCACATTGTAACGAGACCTCCTGACCTGCCTACAGCGGGGGCCCACGCCCATTCCATATTCTTTGAGTTCTATAATGAAGTCACGAAAAACTCGTTCAAAGAATCTCTCCTAGTTTCTTGTAAAAACACGACATCTAACAATTCCCTACGGACCATTTTCCTCACAAAGTTCTTTTTGTGTGGCGAGAGTAGCCCTCTACAGTTCCAGGATAGTAAACGTACCATCTAAAATTAAGAAACTCGGTTGGTTCGAAACTCAACAGAGGTATCCTGCCTCTACCTCGAAGCGTTCTCTGTCAAAATCCCTCATTGCTTCCTCATTCGCTCGAGTGGTAATTGCCAAAATCTGCCCCAACTCCCACGCATTACTTTCCAGCAACGTGTGTGCTTGTCTCTGATTCACGTGGTTAATATTCTCATCCCCAATAGCATTGTCACGTAACCATGAGGTGGATCCCGATTTGGTTGTCCCCACGCTTCCCATCAGGCCTACCCTTTTTACCTTAACTTTTCTCTTTGTAACGAATGGTGTAGGATCATCCACCTTTGGCCATTGTGTGTAGTATTCCTCTTGTTCTACCCCAGCTACTGATTCCTCTGTTGGTAAGTCTCTACCACCAACGTGCCGTCTTCCTTCTACCTCTTCCTCTTCCTCCCCTTCCGATTCTGACTCTGTGTTAGCTGTGTAAGTCCCTATCATCCAATCTAGATGGGAAACGACTCCCTGAAGTGGTTCCTCCATGCATGAAACAATGGAGGATATCCCTTCCACCTTAACATTAATTACGGCCTCCACTCTAGCTGCGTTTGTGGCAATCAAGATGCGGCCTACATCCAAGCGCTTCTTAGCCAAGGTGTGTTCGTCTGTAGCCACGAAAGTGCCTAACTTGTTCCCTAAAGTCTCGAACGTCCTGTGTCCCTATACTTGTAATGGTACTCCCGTACAGTGAACCCAGCAAAGTCGTCCCCCGTCTCCGGAGATCATCGACCAAGGAACCACCTTCGTGAATAAGTCTGTGCCCATGTGATGCCATGTACCCAAGACTTGTTCGTACTCCTCTTCTCTATCAAATTCCAAGAGTACGAGCCCTCTGCCCATAATCCTTGCTTCACAAATCCATCCCAGCTCGAGGGCTAATTCCTGAATTTTTGGGATGTCATCAACACGCCTCAGAATGCCCACTGCACAGCGGCGAAGCCACATCCTGTTCTCTTCTGGAATTATTAAGTCAGCAGGTTCGTGATCCTGGATGATCGCGTGGCCTGTGTCAGCCTTGACTGGCGTGATTGGGTGATCACTAGGACTCGCAACAACATTCCTCTTGCTGTTGCGCGAGCCTTCACGACCTGTCCCACGAGAGTGGGTTTCTGCCCGCCGTATGATCCTCCTGTCTTTCATTAAAATCTTAACCCGATTAGGTTTCTCTCTGTCTGTTGTTCTACGACTGGACTTTTTCTCAAAACTACAGCGAATCTCTGAAGCGCCGATATGTTGATTGTCCAACGCGATCTCCATGTCTATGCGGTTGTTCACATCTTTGAATCGGACGAACCCGAAACATTTGCCCGCTTTATTCCGATGATTTGGAATAAAAATATCTACCAGTTTCCCGTACCTCGGTAGACGCCATCGATTCAAGATCAGATATCGAAGGGCCTTGTGATCGACATGGAGGGGAAGATTTTCCAGGTAGTAAGAGACGATCCTTGAACGATCGACTCCCAACAAGACGTCGTGCATCCTCTAGCCGCTTTACTCAGCTTGATGTTACCGACTGTGGTTATTTCACCCTGGTCGCAGTGGGCGAATCAGTGTTTAGGGTGTTCCGGTAGTAGTGGGCTACCGGAGGGGGTAGCCGAAAAAACGGCGGTTAGGTTTTTATTTTGAAAAAAGCTCTCAATTTCTGTTAGCTTTTTTATTATCCTCTTCTTTCTTTCTTTTAAATTATTTTATGAAGAGTTTGTCTAATAATGTTATCAAATTTATGTTAGTAGTATTTTAAAGCAAAAGGGTTAATATTTCCGAGGATCCCAAATATTTGTCAATTTATTACGGTCAATCTTAAGCATTTTTTTCTATTTTTATCGGCCTCAGATAATTTATCCATTAATTCAATATAGTCTCAACTGTAAAAAAAAAAATTACAAAAACAAACTCTCTTATATTTGATTATTTTAATATTTTTTGCTGATAAACGGGTCCCACCAATAATCAAAGACACACTAGCGACCTAGCCATTTACAACAATAGTTCCACTCTTAAGGTACACACTCTCGTTAGGTTAAGATCCTAATAAAGAGAACAGTCAGGAGTGGAGTGTACTTTACGAAATATGCTTTTAGATAAGCTTGAATCTCTATCACATTATAGAAGGACCTACTTCCTTTATTAAGGAAAATATCTTAGACTGTACGAAAATAAAGGAAGCGATTAGTGAGTTAATTATTCTACTATTTATACACGGGATTCTCTTATTTATAGTAGGGATTATCTTTCCTTAAATAAAGGATCCAACTTTCATTATAAATACGACTCATATATGCCTAAGGTACGCATGCATACTAAATCCTAGCCACCCTTATACACAAATATTCTCTCAACTAATTTGATCGTCAGAGTCTTTACGCTGGGACAACCCCTAGCATTTTGCAAGTACATCGGCATCAGGTCATACCCTACAACATTCGCATCTGAGCTATCTCTTGGGTAAATAAGTTATTATTTGGTGCTTTCATTGAGAGCAATTTAGAGAAAATATTGAGAACTTATTTTTAGATAACTCTTATTCTTTGCTAAAACCCAACGAGATGAGCAGCAATCCACCACCCTTACCTTTCCAACAAGACAACAACCAGCAGACAAATTCTTAATTCTTCACACACGGTTTATCAAATCCCCCCCGACCAGCTACCCTATAATCACCGCAAGTCATGTCCAATCTACCTTAGCAGGCACTACTAGAACCCTGTAATTTAATAGGGTCAGCCCCTCTATCCCCACTAAAAAATTCATTAATGTAACGGCTCCCACACTGCCACCTGCTCCACCACTTCATCCTGGAATGGTGTTAGTTGGATAAAAGTTGTAAGGATTCCTGAATGCCATGAACGCCATATTTTCAACTCCAGGAAAGGCTGGCCATAAATGTCCCCACTCTTGCCAACCTACCCCAAACTCCACAAAACCAAACCACCCATTCCAGGAACATAAACGAACGTCCAAAACCAGAAGACTTGAGGATTGTTCTTAACAAGAAAAAGAGTTCTAGAGTCATTCAAAACATAGAAGACTTGGATGACATTAGCAATTCTGATAATCATGGAAACCCTCATGGCCAGAACACATGCACTGGTCCCTACCATCCCTATGAAATTACAGGAACGGTCTAACTAGTACACCACTTGAAATTAATCTGGAGACTTTTTACACCACACAAGCTCAAAACTTTAACCTTGTAGTTGTTCCAAGTCAGACTCATACTCCTCCTTTAATGCATAATCCTCATTTAGCAAGCAACATTGTTTCTCCCATTTACACAATGGTGTCTATTCCCATGGTGCATCTGTTCCACCTTGTGCCTGCACGCGTGGATAACTACAGTTTTTTGCCTAACAAGAACAGATTGCGAGAACCTCCTGCAGCAGCAATACTAGTTTTCCAAACTCCTCATACCATCAAATTGCCTTATGATACCTACATCGGAAATTCTTACCCAGATGATCATATACATAGAGTCCGGGATTATTTATGCTACCAGTGCAGACGGGATGAAACTCTTAGCCAATTATTCCCACTGACACTAATAGACCCAGCAAGAAAATGGTACTATGAAGAATTAGCTGATGGGTGTATAAGTATTTTTGAGAAGTTGTGTCATGCCTTTCATTCAAGATTCGTTACTTCTGTTCCTATCGCCAAAAAATCAGCTTCCCTGTTTGCAATAACCAGAAGAATAAATGAATCTCTACAACAATATGTTGATCGTTTTAACACCGAGGTCTCTGAAATCTCAAATTTCAATTTAGAGACAATTATCCAAGCTATGAAGCATAACTGCAATCGTGAAAGACTAATTTGTTCCCTAGCTGGGAAACCCACCACAACCATGGGTGAATTTCGCATGAGGTTGAACAAATATGTGACCATGGATGATGAAAAAGACAAGATATATGGTCTCAAGACTTCCACCTCACAGGGCATCAAAGACACTAAAGCAACATATAGTAGAAAATCTTTTCGAGCTTCTGAACGAAAAGTAGTGAACAACCCGTTATTGGCTGAAGGAATATATCTCCTTAGCCCCCGAGAAGAAGTGTTAGCATTTATGGAATGGAAATGACTTCCCATCATCTATCCCCCCAAATTGCAGAATGACAGTCGCTCCCTACAATACTATTGTAAGTTCCACAAAGGACATGGTCACAATACAGGTCATTGCAGAAATTTAGCCTAGACTCTAGTCAAACTCTTTGAAGAAGGTAACTTGGGAGAAATGGCAGAGAAATGAGTTGAACAAGAATCCAACAATCATGACTATAAGCCCTACAAACTAGATGACTCTAATGAGAGCATGCAAGGACGACGCAGTTATTATAACAACAACTGTGGAAATAACCGGAATGCCACTCAGTATAACAACAACAAAAACTGTAATAACGATGGTCATTCAGGTTATCACCAAGACAATCAAGGTTACAAGTAGAACAATACAAGAGATAACAACACTAGCCAGGGAACGACCGTTGCTATAGTAGAAATGGGCACACAGTTAGATGTTCTAATGATCGCATGTTGTATGACATCTCTCTCCTTGAACGACTCATGTGCAAAAAGAAAGTATCAGGATATATGCACCATGTTCGTTATCATGCAACCAATAGAGGATGACATACCTATCATTTTCTCAGCAGAAGATAATATTGGTGTTTTATACCCACATGACGACACCATTGTTATTTTTGCCATCCTTTATAATTGCAGAATAGGTCAGACTTTAATTGACAATGGAAGTTCGGTAAACATCCTATCTCTAAACACATTCCAAAAGATGGGGATAAGCGAAGAATGTTTGGAACCAGTTGATTTCCCGATTGTAGGTGTAGACGAAATTCAGTGGTAGTAGATGACTGTTTAATACTCCCAGTCCGTTTTCACAAAGACATCTCCGACAAACTCATTGAACTACTCTTCATGGTCATTGATCTCAATATTTCTTACAATGCAGTGCTAGGAAGATCGTTCATCAACCTTTTTAGTGTAGTAATCTCACAACGATATATGAAGATTAAATTCATTTTTAACGACGGCGTTGTCACAATCTGTGACAATCAAACTATGGCTAAAGAAAGTTATTCAACCATAATCAATGGAGAAAAAATAGATATGTCGCCATGATAGAACAATTATCACAGGATAATGAGAAATAAACAACACAATATATGGACAAAATGGTCTCAATCCCGGTCCAAGGTATCCCCGAAGCCCATTTTATGATAGAGGAAAATCTTTCCCTCAAAGAACGGGCATAGTTGGCCATTTTATTACACAAGTCCAGAGCTGAGTTTGCTTGGAGAACAGCTGACATGCCAAGAATCTCTAGAACAGTAGCAAAACATAAATTGGGGATTGACCCTACATCCAAACCTGTTAAGCAATCACAATGGTCATTCGGAAAGGAGAAATTAGCAGCGATTGAAAAAAAGGTTGACAAACTGCTTAGTTATGGATTCATAAGGGATGGTTGGGAAATAGAGGAGATATGGCCACATGTCACGCGCCTAACAACTTGGCCGCCTATATAAAGTATTTTCTCTAACACAATCATCACACTTTGAAAACACGCGAGATTGCGAAGGGATGTTATAATCACCATGTGGAACGGTTGGACATCTTGATAACCTTCTCTAGAACGACCTAACTATTTGCGACTATAGTTCCACTCTTAAGGTACACAATCTCGCCAAGTTAAGATCCTGATAAAGAGAACGGTCAGGAATGGAGCATACTTTCCGAAGTATGCTTTTAGATAAGCTGGAATCTCTATCACATTATAGAACGACCTATTTCCTTTATTCAGGAAAATATGAAAATTAAGGAAGCGATTAGTGAGTTAATTATTCTTCTATTTATACACGAGATTTTTTTATTTATCGCATGAATTATCTTTCCTTAAATAAAGGATCCAACTTTGATTATAAATATGACACATATATGTCTAAGGTACGCATGCATACTAAACCCTAGCCACTCTTATGGACAAATATTCTCTCAATTAACTTGATCGTCGGAATTTTTATGTCGGAACAACCCGACGCTTTGCAGGTACATCAATGACAACTCATACCCTACAATATTCACATTTGAGCTATCTCTTGGGTAAGCAAAATATTACTAGCCAAATAAAACCAAGCTCATTTTCTTTCTTTCTTTCTTCTCCTACACCAACACAGCAGCATAACTTTTTTTTTCCAACTACACGACGTCCTCTTTCTTTTTTTTCTTCTTTTTTTCTTTTACACAATAACAAACGCAACAACAACAAAAAAGGTCGGGATTTCGGAAATGAGAGGTGCGGCAGTACAGTAGCTGAGAAACTGAACGACGCGCGGTGGTTACTGGTAGTGCAGGAACGGAGGGTCCAAAAATGAGAGTGGACAAAACGGATCTTAGATTGAAATCAGCAGTAGTAAGACGACGTTGCCAGGTGGTTTGCGGCTCGCTGGAGATGGTGTTGTGTGCGTGGAGGAGCTATTGCCGGACACGGTATATAGGTGGTGGTTATGCGTTTTAGGGTTTCAAAAAGAAATTGAAATCTTTCCTTAATTTTGGATTCTAAAGGTGGGAACTTTGTTTGTGCAAAATGGTGATATCTATTTGGAAAGGAAATAATGGGTATTCGTTTAGATATTGGATAAAAAAATGTGCAAGTTTATTTTCCCATAAAGTCAACGACTTTTATGAATAAAATATAGGAATCAATCAAGAAAAAAATATTCTCTTTTTAATTGGTATTAAAAGAATATATTTTTTTAATTTGAATATAAATTAAATATTGAATATTTATTTTGAATAAAATTTAATAGGACCGTTTGTCTGTACAAATTGTTAAAATAACTCAATCTTGTTTCGTTAATATTTTTATTATAATTGTGATTAAACATTTAATATTAATAAAAATAAAAAATAAAATTTTTTAAAATTAATTAAAATAAAATGATAAATATTTGGTACATTGTTTATATTTAACTGTAACAAAAAAGATTGTTATACTGGTACCTTTTCCGCAGGGCTTCCGTAGCCCGTAGGGTCACTGATCAAATTTGATCTCTGAACTTTCACTTATTGATTTGAGTCGGAAGAAATGGTACTTACTACTTAGGGTCAAAACAGGTCGAATTATAAAACAAGTTCTATATTATACTACTCCTGGCTGGCGGCTGCTGCTCTGCTCCTCTTTATCAAAAGGACTTTTTCCTACGTGTAGTGCGTATGTATGTGATCAACGACATAAACCGAGAACTTAGCCGTCATAATACTTTTCCTTTTATTATTTTAACAAAAAGAGACTAAAAAGTATTTTTAACCCATATTTGTTCATTTTTCTTCTCAATTAAACCCTCGTGTTAACTAAATCTCAAATAAACTCCCACGTTTATTAAAAGTATCTCATTTAGGTCCCTATTTTCACAATCTTAATTCCCTAAGAAATGCATCAAGAGTTGTTTCCATAAATCATGATTTCAAGCAAACAGGTTTACGTTGCGTATTAATTTATGGCGAACTAAAATTATGAAAATTGAAAGAAAAATGAAGGTTTATTTGAAGTTTAGTTTACATAGAGGGTTAATTGAGAACAAAAAGATACTCATGGGGGCTAAAAATATTTTTATTTTTTAGAAAAGCAAGTAAGCGTGTATTGGATTGTTGATTAGATCAATGATGGTTTCAATATTCAAGCAATTATTTCTCATGTCACACACCACTACCATATTCTACTAGGAAGGATAAGTTCCACGGTGTACACAAATAAACAAAGTATTAAAAAATAGAAAGCAATACCTAAAACGTGGCGTGCCACATAATATACACTATTTCTTGTCTTTATAGCTTCCCTTCACCATATATATCCCTCTCTCTATATAAATATACCCATTCTATTCACTTCAAACTATCATCTCTCATCTCTAACCATTTCTAACAACTAAAACAAAAAGCTCTTCTTTCCTCCACAAGATTTAAGCATCAGCAACAACAACAACAGCATGAATTCCAAGATTCATCCTCTATTTTCTTCTCTTGATCACCAATCTTGTTCTTCCGACTCGTCTTCTACATCTGATGATGATGATTGCTGCTCTACAACATCTAGTAAGCAAGAAAGCTTCACCATTTGGATGAAATCTCTGGTGATGCAAACAAATGGATGCACTGTTTACAATGAGAGTGGTGAGATTGTTTACAGAGTCGATAACTATGACAAGAAAGGTTGCAATGAAGTTTACCTCATGGATCTCAATGGCAAAGTTCTCTTCACCTTGCACAGAAGGGTATGCTCTCTGTTCTTCATCATCGATTCATCTCGATTTGATTTCCTATTTCGTATCTCGTACGAGCCAAAGATTAAAACAAGAACTACAGGACTAACTTTTTGTTCTTAATTTTGGCAGAATCTATTGCTTTACAGACAATGGAATGGATACAGAACTGATGGATTATTGAAGAGTGCAAGAACTCAAAAGCCTTACTTCCAAGTTGGAAAAAGCTATTCATCTTCTTGTGAAATCAATCAAGGTAGCTGTTTATACAAGTTAGAAGCCTCGAGCGGGAAATCGGCATTCAAGATCAGAAATTGCAATGGAGGAGAAGTTGTAGCAGAGGCTAAGAGGAAGCAATCATCTTCAGGGGTTTTGCTAGGAGATGATGTGCTGAGCTTGGTAGTGGAGCCTAATGCTGATCATTCATTCATCATGGCCCTTGTCACTGTTTATGGATTAATGAATCACAAATTATAATATAAAAATCTCATTTCTTCTTTTTAGTTAAGGAAGAGATCTAAGAACATACAATTTTATGTTCTCAATCTCAATGAATGGTTATTCTTTTTAGAGAATTTGTACAAGATTTCTGTAATTAGTATACAATTTTTGTTAGTGAGTGATGATTAAAGTTTCAGCTCTCTCAATTTTTCCGGTTGAATCGGTTGTTCTGCTTCAGTTCTGGGTTCTGAAAACATTGAAACAAATGAACTGTAGTGGTCAAGAAGGAAAATACTAGTAGTTGGCAACGGCATGGTATACAAATCTGGAATGGACTATAATTTTCTAAAAGGAGAAAAGAAAGGAAACAGAAAAATCTGTATCAGCTATTTAATGAGAAAATTCTTTTTTGTTCTGTATTTCAAAACAAGAATGCATTAAATGGGGATCGAATCATCCATGACATACATTAGGGTTTTCCAAGAATAAACTTTTTCACAGCCATGTGTTTGAACTTTGAAGTTATGGTTAAATCTTCTGGTAGACCAAATAACTAATAATCGAACCAAACACAGATGGATGTTATAAATCAGGAGACCTAATCAATTAAATAATGGAAGTTCCTATTATCCTGTAGCTTGTATCTACTCTATCAAAAATGATTTTAAGAAAAAAATAAATATAAATATGTAAGAAGATCTTTAAAAAAAAATTAATAACAAGAAAGAACTTTCAATTTTCAACGAATGAAAAAAAGTGGATTCAAAGAAGAATGATAATGATAATAATGCAGATTACCCATTTTCATTCCATACCAAATACACGCGATCAATCAGCAGGGAAGACTGTAATCAATGAATCCGTTCTTTCATATTGTTAGGATTTTAATTTTCAAGGATACATCATCTGATTTCTTTTTCTTTTTTTCTTTTTTTGTAGACGGAGGTGAAATTCAAATCAGTTTGAAACCCTACTAGTACGGTTGTTAATGAGCTAGATGCCCGTTGACATCAATCATCGGGTGTGTTCAGGATTCTGTTCTGTTTTTGGAACTGAAAGTTACGGAAGCCTATTTTTGACCAGAGAAAACAAGAAGCAAACAAGAAGCTGGTTGCAGTCTTCCATAATACTCTTACATGCAGCTTCAAAAATGTGTAGCTCATCTAATCATCTTCTACTCTTAAAAGATGACAATATTATATAGTACTGTTACATTCATCTAACCAACAAGTTTGTTACATTCATCTAACCAATAAGTTTGTAGCTCAATGATATTTTTTACAGTAACTAACGAGAACTAGGTCCGAATTAGGTCTCAGAATAGAGTTTACTCTACATTCCTATACATGGTTGAAAAAGGAAAAAAAGTGTCAACTAATCCAACCAATGAACTCGAGCTTAATAGTACTATGTTTTGAGCAAGTCTGCCATCTAACATCCTAACACTGTAGGTTTACTATGTTTATCACTGAAATCAATCTGTAACTGAGCACAAAATAATTAAGCAATTGTTAATTACTCCTATTTTTTTCTTCACTCTGTCAATATCATCTCTATTCGACAAATTATTTGACAGTTTTTGAGATCCTCTCTGTATTTTTCTTGTGACAATTCTCTAATAATCTCCTGAGAATTGATTCTTTTCCAAGGAAAACAAACAAATATACAAACAATTTAGAAAGGAAAAAAAGAAGAAGAACAAATTGATCAAATGGAGCCACCAAACCAAAAACAGAACTCCACCGTAAAGTGTATTGGTTTTCTTCCATTAAATTCCCGACCAGAAGCCGTAGACAGTGGTCCAAATCATAGAATGACAGAACACTTTTCTGTTTGCCATGTGTGATGTAATTTTCTGGGCTCCACATTAGACAAACTCCATCTACAACTTTTTGGGTGTTATCTTTCTTCTCCTTTTTCACTAACAGGACAAATCTTTTAAAAGAAAGCTATAATGATTTCATACTCTAAGCAAATTTTATATATTTTGACATGGTTACCACCCTATAAGCCAGCCTACCATCCTCCCTACAATTTTCAAACATATTGTGGAAAAGAAAAGAAAAGAATAGCACCTCAAAGCAATCCTAATTCCCTGTTGTTAAGTTAATTAGGTTGGCTAATACTACAATATTGCTTCCTAACCAACAAAACTTTAAAGTAAAATCAGACATAGTTTAAATGCATGACTCAGTTCTGTCGAGGAATGTCTATATTTTGGGGTGAAAAAACTAATTCCATCACTATCACTACCCTCAAAAACAATTTTGGAGTTAGAAAAATCAAGATCATGAGTAACAAAATGAAACAGTTTCCGTCATGGTCGATTCTTAGTACCTAAGAACCGGTTTGTGGTTCCCCTAGATTTTGACTTCTTAGAGGTCGAATTTAGAAATTTTTTTGGGCACACATCTTGTGTAGCCTTCGTAATAAATTTTCTGAAGTGTCCATCTTCCTACTTTATTTGTCTAACAGGTCACAGCTAAGAACAAGAACAGCTGAAAATATAGTTATTTGTGAGTTAGCAGAGTTGTCATGGGTCCAGCTTTTGCTCATGCTCACATGAAAGAACACAAATCTTGAAAAGAAGGTAAAAAATGAAATGATACATATATTACTGAAAGGACACCATCACTGTAAGAGATTACATAAAAAAAAAAAAAAAAAAAACATAAATTGGACACCAAAGAATGCTTGCCTACATTTTGATTGCTAGTAATTCCGTATTAACTTTGTACAAAACTAATTATTCATTCTGAAGTAACTGCCACACCTAGACTTTGCGTCCGGAAACACCCATCTACTACACTATACACTGTATATAAGTTTCTGTAAATAAATGGAGACAAATTTATTAGCTCTTTTTTGCATTCTTTAGATTCCGTACCGTCATAACAAGCTGTTGTCTTTCGCCTTCTACCTCTGCGAACTTGAGGCTTATTTCTGAATATCTCTCCTGCATCTCCTTCAATTCTGTTTCCATTGATTTGTTTCTCTCCTTCAATGATACCAGTTCACCTAATACCTCATCAGCATTGCAGTCAGTTCCATTGATGGTGAATGCTTTTGTTTCTTTCTCCAATGGCATTGCCTCATTGCTGGAAAGCAATAAAATTTCAGATAAATTAAACCGGAAACTAGGAGCGAAGCTAGAACATGCATATAAGCTTCTGTTTGTTCAGAATCATACCTCTTCAGGACCACAGAATGCCCGTTTTCTTCGGCCATCGATGCTGTCCCATTTTGATTTGTTGTATCTTCAGCCATAACATCATTTGATGCAATGTCAAAGGTTTCATCAGCAAACTGCATCCAAGAATAATTGGTCAGAATATGGGTATATATTATTTGCGCATATGTAATGCCATTTGAGAGGAAATATAATTCAAACTAGATAAACTGTTGATTTTGGAAAACTGCATATGCATCAAAGCACTTGAAACAGAAAAACAAACACACACAAAGGCCGTATGTACCACATCCCAGAAGGAGGTCCCCAGTGACATTGTTATTACAACAAAAATCCTTTTCCCAGGTGGTGGTATTCAGTATACATTTACATAGCATAAATTGCAGACCTTTTGACGTGGGTTATCACAGAAACTTGAACTGTTCTGATTGAGTTCCTCCACTCTACACTCTAGCTCTTCAATTTTAGTTCGACGCTCCCTTCCATTTTCCAGAAACGAATTTGCAGAGGCTTCTAGAGCAGTTTCCTTTAACTTTATCTGCATCTGTCAAACAATCATGACAAGAGCACTTAAATCAGCATTTCAATTGCAACTGATAAAGGTCCATAAATCAATTTCCACAAAAGAAATGATATTCAACACAAAGATCAGAATGCATATACCATGAATCATGACTATGATACACAAATAACAAGAGAGTTTCTCCATATTATAGCCACCGTTTCTCTTAACCTAGTCATCATTAATGTCACTGACACTTCATCTTCTGGTATCGCATATTTAGTGAAAGGAGTAAATTTACGGATAATATGGTACATTTAAATACATACCTCAAGTAAACTCATCTTCTCTCTAAGATTTGCACCCTCTTTGGAGCTGTTAGGAACTTGAGCAACCTTAATGTTTCTTGGCGAAGTTTTTGTCTCGTCAGACACCCCCATTCGCTTGGCACTTTCCTTGTGTTTCTTCTCCAAGCTGGTGAAGGCATCTTCCTTCTTCTTAAGATCACCCTTTACTTGGAATAGCTGCTTTCTGAGTTTTTCTTTCTCCAACTCATCCTCAAATATCGTATGTTTCAAGTTATCACACTGAGCTTTAAGTACTTCTACCTCTGCTTGTAAAAGACCTGTTGCTGTCTCCTCTTCATCCTTGGTGAATCTCATTCTGTTCAATTCCTCCCGTGACTTTTCTGCTTCCTCCTTCACTAAAGAAATTCTGCTCATTAGCTCATTTCTTTCTGTATCACCTTTTTGTACCAATTCTTCAGTGTGCTTGATTGATGTCTTCATTTGGTCCAATTCAATTCGCATAGTTTCCTTCTGTTCTGCTTGTTCAGAGAGGAGATTATTTTCTGTTATCAGTCGTTCAAGCTCATCTCTTACCCTTTGGATTTCCTGCAAGGAAGCACCACTAGCTGCTTCCTCGCGCCTTTTCTGCTCTTCAAGATGCTTGGATTTATCATCAATTTCCATCAGCAACAGTTCTATCTGATCTATTTTCAAATTCAGTTGATTGGAAAGCTCACATAGTTTTGCCTCATAACCATCTTTAACTAATTGGAGCTTGTCACTAGCTTTCTGAAGCATCTCTTCTAGCTGACTTTTCTGCTCTCGCAGTTCAGTAGCTTCCGCCAGTGCTTTCATAGCCACCTTCTCATTCGCATCAAATGTGGAGACCATTTGCATAGACAGCTTTCTGAATTCCTCTTGTAGCTTTTCTGCTGTATTAGCATTATTCTGTTTTGTCTTGCGCAAGGCTTCCTCTGCTCGGATGGCTCTTTGCTCCTGCTCAACCTTTGAGAGCATCAGAGCCTCCAGATCAGCTTCAAACCCTTGGCTTTGCTTCTCCAGCTCTTCCTCCAAGATTTTAACCTGGTTATCTAATTCATTTATTGTGGCCAAAGAATCAGAATGTTCTTTTGACTGCTTCTCAAGTTCATTTTCCAGGCTTTCAATTTGGGCTTCTAGTTCATTTATGTTGCAAAAAGAAGAGGAGCACTCATATTGCATCTTCAGTTGTTCTTGCAGCTCACTTTGTTCTAGCTTATATGCCATCTCATGGTTTTCCTGCTTTAATATCTCATAGTCAAGTGCAAGCTGCTCCATTTGCATCTCTAACTCATCTTTATCTCTCCTATACATTTCTATTTCGCTGCACATATCCATGACCTTTTGCTCTAGTACGTATGTTTCCTTAGCATCTTTGTGCTCCTTGACAAGCTCGTTCAGCGCCCTTTGATCTTCATCATCATCGCTCTCATTTCTTGAGATACCACTTGCGCAGGTTCTTGATTTGCTGGAGGTATCTTCTAATTCCCTACTTTTCTGCTCCAATAGTTCGTCCAGGTCTTTTACAGCAAGCAACAACTCAGCATTCGACTCTTGAGTTTTCTGCAGTTGTAACCGAAGATTGGCATTCAGGTCTTTCTCATAACCCAGTTCTTGTCTGACTTCTTCTAGAAGTGCCCACGGATCGCCACCCTCAGACTGCAACTTATTTTTGCTTTTTGACTCCTCCATGCGCTTTTGGAAGCCCTTGAGTTTATCGCATTCTAACTTGAGTACATCTTTCTCCTCTTTCAAGCATGTTACTTCTTTCGATAGATCCTGCCCCTTCTTGCATTCTTTAATAATTTGCTTTCGAAGTGTCTGTAGTTCCATCTCCGAGACATCCACCTGTCTTGCCAAGGAAACAAGTTCAGTTTTGAGCTTCTCAATATCAATATCTGAAGCCTGTTGAGATCTTTCTTGGGAACTATACAAAGAGTCATTAGCCGTCATTCCATGATCAGAATCAGCTGAAGACTCCCAGTGTGATCGCGGTGTTTGCTGCTGATGCTCTTCACAGATTGGTGCATCGCCATTTGCACCCGGTACATGCAGTGCTGAATTATGGATCCTAGATGATATGAAGCCAGTAGGGTCGTGGAGGATGTTACTATTTCTCAATCCCAAATCCCGCGGGGTATTGAGGCCAGAGCTGCTATCTGAACTTGACAATGTAATGTCAGATCCATTGGATGCTCTGCAGTTAACATTAAATTCTGTATTGTGGGTACCATCCTGCAAAATAGTGACAGACATCTTCAACAACCAAAAAAAACACTAAGAAATCAAGAAAGAAAGGAGAATGAAAAAAAGAACACAACAAAAAGTTTTGAGAAAATGTCATGATATCGTTTTTTAGAAATTTTAACCTCCACTCCCTAACTCAATCAACGTAACCAGGAACTACATGTGTGATTACAAGAAGACAGAAAACTTACTTCATTAACTTGACTCTTGATGGGTTCATCTAGGTCACCATTGAATAGCGTGTTCAACGATCTTCTCTGGGATTTTATTGAATCTTCAGTCTCCTCCACCTCTCTGCAAAACTCACAACATGTTCCAGACAAAATCCATCAAAGAAAACTCCAGAAATTTGACAGAGTTCAATAACACATCCATGACATTCATATTCACCTTTGGTCTGCATTTTCCTGCAGCCTTTGTATTGAAACCTGTTGAAAGCCATCCGATGAAGTTAGGTTTTAGACTATCAATTATAAAATATCATAACTTTATCATAATGCCACCAGAACTCTAATGACAACTACTAAAATCAAAAGAAGTAGGTATCAGAGCTACACAGACAGAAGGACTCACATGCAAAACCCCATTAGATTTGGAATTCTTCAGAGGAAGAGAAACAGTAGATGCTTTTGTAGCCTCAGCATAATCAGCAAAATTAATTGTAACTTCTCCAACCAAACTACTCTTCAGTGATCCCTACAACACAAATCCAGAAAATAAACATTATTGTCATATAATCAAACAGTCAAACACCCAAGATGAGCTAACAAAATTAACACAACTCAAAAATTTCGCTATCGACAAGTTTCTTACAGTTGATACAATAAAATGGTAGATCCTCTCATTGATCTTCCCCGTTTTTACATCTCGAACAAATTTCACAGTCTCGTAAACTGGATGCTCCCACCGACAGCTCCCCTCTATAATTATACATTTGTCCAATCTTGCAGTTGGCTTCCCCACATCCCCTGGAACCACACAGATCACCAATGCATTCACATTCACTTGCCCAACCTGCATTCAGACCACAATGCTTCATAAATTCAAATTCTGCACAGAAATGCAATGAAGGAAAAAATTCAAAAACCCCATTTTTTCTTACTGCTGCTTACATTCCTGAGCATTCAAGAAAAACCCAATTCAGCTAAATATCCAACTATATTATAATCAAAACACAAAGTTCACATTTTTGGCAAGCTTAAGACTTAAAAGATGGAATCTTTTCAATTCAGACACAATTTTAAGGGAGAAAAAAAAGACAATCTACAAATAACAAAATCCGTATACGATACGTATGTACACTGTAATAGAAACCCAATATTTTAAAAAACAAGTACTGTACTTGAGTCGCATGGAACTGCAATTTGAAGACAGCTTTGATCTTGTTCCGGTCACTCCTCCATCTGGCTGACCGGAACATCTTGTTCTTCGCCAGAAAATCCAGTCACTCACCGGAGCTCCGGCAAAAGAAATATCAAAATCGGCATTTGGGCAATCATACCAAGCAATGCAGATTGCAGACGACACCACGCACAGGTAAAAACAAAAGTGAGTTTGGTCGAGTACCCAGTTGGGCACTGAACCAGAGAAAACGAGATAGGGAGTCTAGAGAGAGAGAGAGGGGTGCAGTGGAGAGAAGATTAATAAAGAGAGGGAGAGGCAGATCTGAGGAGATGCTGCTGCTGCTACTTCCAATGTGTTTGTTTGTTCCTATGCAGGATTTTCTTCTTCTCTTTGAGTTGTTTTGTAACAATCTTTGAGAGAGTTAGGACACATGTGTTGCTTTGTTTAAAGTAACAAGGAGCACTTACCGCAACTGTTAAAATAAAATTATTGAAAAATTAAAATCCAATGAAAGAGAAGGTTCTGCTTCTTGTTCTTTTTGGAATTAATTAGTACTCTTTTTTAACATTTTTTACATAAAAGTATTCATAGTAGGTGGAGGTGTTTGCTTTGGGTAAAGGGAGGCAATACAATCTTTTTATAGAAAAGAAAATACTGTAATGCTTTTCTTTCTATTTTAGTCTTTTAGATTTCCCGTTTGGAATTAAACATCGTTTACTTTTTGAGTACGCGTATTAAGGATGCTGGATGACTCACTATTTGATCCAAAAAAATTCCTTACCTTTTTTTTCGTCTGAGAAAAAATAAGAAGCAAAATTGTCTCAAATAGTGAATCATCTGACCTCTTTAATATGCATGCCCAAATAATAAACGAGGTTTAATAAAAGAAGAAATATGTAGCTTATTGGTTGTATCGCTAGTGATAATGGTACGAGTAGAAACTCAAACTAATTTCGAATCTCATCTCTATCTATAAAAAAATATTTTTATTTATTTTTGCATTTCCCAAGTTCATTTTGAGAATGAAAATAAGTGATTCTTGCTATTGTTTTTATTGTCATTTCTTAGTTTTTATCGATCGGTAGCTTTCAACAAAGATAGGAGAGAGGACAAAATTCTAGTATAAGATTTGGCAAAAAGTTTTATTTAAAGTTGAGACAAGGAAAACAGATGGTGGGTATATCCATGGAAGAAGAAGTGTAGTTTTAAGAAGAAATTACTGTTTTTGTTTTTGTTTAAATAGACTGAAAATATTTGTTTATATAAAACTAGGTTCTTAGTAATTTTAACTTTTTTTAATTTTTTAATTTTTTTATAACTATGGTATTTTTTCAAATATCGGGTAAATATCAGTATCCGATACTTATCCAATACGGATATTTCATACCCCCTGAATCTGTTACCAACCTGACTTCATCGTATTCATATATAGATTACTTGTGGTCGTTGGTTTTACTGCCAAAATATGTAAAAATTGTGTTTTATTGTGTGTTGATTCAAGGGTAACTTAATTTTTACAACTAAAATTTACCACTTCCTTAAAGTTAATTGCGAAAATAAAATCACATAATTTTCAGACCAACAAAACATGTGACAAGAGCCTTTTGCATTTATGTCATCTTTTAATTTTGAGAACCACGCGGGCACCATGATAACATTGTACTCCCTCCGTCCCACAAAGGATGACGTTTTAGCTTTTGCTTTTACTGTTTCGGCACGTATCTTAAAACGGCCGGCAGACGACCTATTTGAGACAATTTTGCCCCTAATTTTTTCTGGGAAGTACGTTAAGGATTAACGTACGTTCAAAAAAAATTTCGGATTTTTTTGGGGTCAAATAGTGCCTCATCCGGTCTCCTCGATATGCGTTCCCTACTGAATATTGGGATGCGAGGAAGTCATCCTTTGTGGGACGGAGGGAGTAGTAAATAAAATTTAAAAAATTAAAATGTCATTCATTCGCAGATAATAACTTTAATTAATGTACACAAACTAACTTCTACTTCAACTGATTTTATAATGTAAAATTATGTGTTCGATCTTTACTATTATAATGATGATTAATAATATAACTAACTTCTTTTATAAAAAAATAACTAAATACAATTATAATACTCCCTCCGGTCCGAAATAAAAGTCGTTTACTATTTGAGCACGCATCTTAAGAAGGTCGAATGACTCACTATTTGATCCCAAAAAATTCCGTACTTTTTCTCGAAAGTACGTTAAGTACAACGTACTTCCGAGAAAAAGTACGGAATTTTTTGAGATCAAATAGTGAGTCATTCGGCCTATTTGAGATGCGTGCCCAAATAGATTTATTTCGGACCGGAGGGAGTAAATAATTAACTATTTCTTGAAAATAAATAATTATAATAAGAAATTAATTACTGGTTGTATAATAAGGAATAGCCAATGAGTTATGTGTTGATGGTAAAATACTAGTAGGAGATTCGAGTTTCGATTGCACATTCGTTTATAAAAAAATAAAAAATAAAAAGATATTCAGTCAAAAGGGTTTTAATTTGATGATTTGATTAAAATGAGTGGATGCTGCTGGGAGCTGAATGCTGAGTGACGGTGAGCCAAGTAAAGAAAAAGTCTGATGAGGTAAAAAAGGCAAGTAAGGAAAAAGCAGAATCGCCAACGGCCAGGGACGACTAATTAACGTGTATTTTTAATCCCATGAAAATGACATTATAACCAACACAAATTATCATTTTTTGTTTCGTTTTACGTACCCATTGAGTACTCGTATCTCTACTAGGTCGACTAATCTAAATTCGAGAATTATAAAACTCGAAGTCAGCTCATATCTCTCTTAACATTCATTTCTTAACAGTTGTGTTTCAAAAGCGAATAAATATTTGTGAAAGGAAATATTGAGAGGTATAATGAATGGCACACAAGCATTATTTATTGCAAGCTCACCACGACTAGAATATTTGAATAGAGTTTTTAATTAGCGAATAAATATTTAATTAAGAAGCTTACGCCGTACGTTTAATTAACTTGGTTTTCTAACAGAGATCATTCAATTTGAGACACCAGCTGCATTAAGAGCGTTTCTAGCCGTTGACCAGTCATGCGGTGCATTCCATTTTTATTTTTATTTTTAAAGAAAAATTAAAGGCATCTAATTTCTAAAGTCTTGAGAACAAAATAAATATATAGCTCCATGATCCAAACTTTTTTTAAAAGAAAAATAGAATTGGATTAACTCATATCTATAAGTACAAAAGACGCGATCGCCTCGGAACATTCTCCTATCCATATTTTTCCTAAACCGGAAATCAAAATAAATATATACCTCCTCCAATACCAATCCCGCAAACTTTGAGTTCATATAACGTATCAATTTTACGGAGTCGGTTTTATATAATAGGAGATGTTGAGAAATAAATTTCATATAAATTAAGAATACTAACAATCAGTTGAATATAAAATTGAGTGAAGACACCCGCTCTTATATACCCCTCTGGAACTTTTTAACTATCATTTTGAAATAGTAGCAAATTTAAAACAATGATTTTTGATTTTATTTTAATTCACATTGTTTTATTTTTACTCCTAATTTTTACTCAAATTACCACACTATCATCACATTGGGTTAATGCATAAATTTTTTTTTTGTCATTTGCACAAAATATATATTTCAAAAAAAATAAAATGACAAATATTATGAACAGACAATTAAAAAGTTGCGGAGGGAGTATAAAACTTAACATTTATATATACCTTTCTAAAAATTTATAATGTACACAACTCAACTGGTTAGTTAGGGTAGGTATGGGTTTAATGTTAAATTATATTTATAAGGTAACAAACTCTGGCGAGCGTTCTGTACTTATTCATTTATTTATTTTTGCTTCAAGCATCATATATATATATATATATATATATAAAGATTAGAATTTCTGGGCAATCTGTCGGTCCAATAATATATTCTTCAATTTCTCAAACGCAAGAAAGAATTTTTTCCAAAAGATGAATGTGGTGTGGTAGGATTATGGTTACAACTTACAAGCTGTTGGGTTGTTTTCCGTATTTAGGGTTTAACTTGGCTTTGAAGACGCTCATGGGTTTGGGAATTGGGAGTGAGGTATATATTATGCAAAATGTTTTACGTGATAAATCTTACAAACTTTCTATACTAACTGACGCGTTAATTTCTGAGTGGTATACATAATTAAGTGATGGATGTTTTAAGTGAATTAATTTATACCGTTTATATTTTGACATATTAATTAGTATAAAAAATTTGTACGAATGTACTCCCTCCGTCCGGTATTAAGTGGCGAAAATCTACGGAAAGTTACTGTACACTTTACTTGACTTTTTAGTGTAAAATCTACTGAAAATTACTATTATAAAAAGACAGTTAATACCGGACAGAGGGAGTATCACATTACTCATACATTATAGATTGACCTTAGCTAGTTCTCCACACCACCACCGCAACAACATGCATGAAAAGGAAATTATCCATCCAAGATCCAGTAGTGTAACTATACCCACCACGTGAGTTAAAACGTGCGTCTGCAATCACCTTCAGATTTAAAACTAATTAACACGTATATATTACCGTAGCAATGATCGAGTAATTTGTACTCCACTAATACTTCTTCCAGAGCATAAAGATCTACTCCCCCTATAAGGCTATAACAGACTTTTTCTTCTTTTTAATGCTTACGTGGTTCCATTTATACGTCAAAAAATTATTTTACGGTAGATCAAAATTAAAATAAAAAATTAAAATTAATTTGTGAGTAGCTTGTTTATTATATATATCCACTCACATTATTATAAAACGAAAATCCAGAATACTTCCGATTAATTTGATAAAGACCATGGTATAGCATTGTCCTCGTAATAATCCAAGAGTACAATGTTATACCATGGTTCTTATTATGCATCATAAATGCTAAAATATATTACTCCGATAATTTAACTTTCAGTAGTATATTTTAATATTTATGAAGCATAATTATAATAATAATAATAAATAATATCAATAATTTAGTCACTAGAATTTCAAACTGCCGCTATAACTACCCAGCAGTTCCAACAGAATTAATGCTTCTGCTTGCAGCTTAGGACCACTGCTTTCTTCTACTACTAGTTTGGTACATTGAAAACTTCAATTTATTTTTTGGGCTAAAGAAAACTTCAATTAAAAGGTTTGAACTTTGGGTCCATATATATCCCTAAATATGACCCCAAAAATATAAAGTGACACTAAATACTCTCATATTAAGGAGGCCGGATGATTTATTATTTGAGGCAATTTTATCCCAAATTTAACGTACGTTCGAAAAAAAGTAAGATTTTTTTTTTGAGTCAAATAGTTAGTCATCCAATTTTTTTAATATGCGTGTCCAAAGTGAAAATGACAGTTAATTAGAGCGGGAGGGAGTATGATTTTTCAATGCCTACAGGACATCTGTGGAGGATATAAAGTGTCTCAGACTAGTTATATATTTTTAATAAAAAAATATATCCTTTTAAAAACTCATTTTAATTAAACTTATTTTTTCTTCATTTTGTCATCAGTTAGCATTTATAAGATAGAAGACTTTATCAATTAACATTTGATCTAATTATAAGAGTTTTTATTGACTAACTGAAATTGGTGGACGCAATGGTTAATTGTTTGTGACATAAACATGTATTTTAGTACTTTTATCATAAATAGTTTTGACTATTAAATTTGTGGTGACAGAAAATCCTATATCTACAATATTGTCAATATCTCAACATCTCTTATGAAAATTGTCACAGGAAATAAAACCGAATTTTTTTAATGTTCGTGCGGCCAGAACATTTTAGACATTAAGAGATTTATATAATTCTAGGATAAGTCCACGGAGGCACAGTCAAATTTGTTAATAAGGGCCTAAATGGTACCAAAAATTTCGGGTTCAAGTCTTTACGCAACTGTTTTAAAACCTCAAAGTATCATTTACATCGTAGCTCAATTAGGGCCCGAAAAAGGGACCTGATAAATGTCTCACACGATAAAAGTTCGGATTAATCGGATTTGAAAAAGAATCTGGACACTAGGTGTTAACTAAAAAAAATTTAATTAATCTTTTACACTAAAGTAAATTATTATGTTAAAAGCATAATTTAATCAGTCAAATAATATCCTTTCCTACATTACACGTACATGTTAAAGGTACACTCTAAAAAAATTATGTCCCCGTGCGGTCAGGAATTTTAGACATGAAGAGATTTATATAATTCTAGGGTAAGATTTCTACCAAATTTGAGAGTAAAGATGATGCTTGTGAGTTGTGTCGTCGACAATGTAATGTGAACAGAAGTTGATGGCTGATGAATGATCAATAGATGGCCATGGTTGTAATCTCGTTTTGGGTCATAGCTCCATCCTGGCTGTCTTTCCAAGATATTGAGCTAGGCCTATGTGGCTGTATTTGCTACTTCCTTTCAGAGACGGAGACAGAAGAAATTTCTTAAGTGAGCTAACATCAATATACAAAAAATAATATAACATATATAATATTCTTTAATTAATTAACAAAATACTTAATAATTAATTATATATGTGTGCTAATATTTTTTTATATCAAAATAAAAAGAAATAACAAGGCAACTACACCAACATGGTTCTTGAGAATAAAATACATGTACGATCACCTTAGAGCTTTAAAATATAAATTCAACTTTTAATTTGATCTAAATATTAAAATTTGACTTCCTAAAATTCTAATGGTATCAAATAAGTATATATATTAAATATAGTAATATTTTTTTATTAGTAAAAGTATAACTTGTTAAAATATAGATACTATTTTTGTAGATTTAAAATTTTAATATCTTAAATTCATTACTAATTAATTAATTATTAATAAAAATACAAACAAACATAAAAATAATTAATAGGTATATATGTATTAAAAACATTTGAGCGGGGTGTTGAGCGGGCTTAATTAAAGGATAAAAGACATTTTTTCTCACTTCTAAATCAGACCTTAATTTTAACTGCTCGCTAAATTTACCTGTAATTTTATATTATGTCACTCACGTTTAACCTCATTTTTTCTTCCGTTAGTTATTTAGACCTTCATACTCCCAAATTTCCAACCATCTCTTCTAACGCTGTTCAAAAGTTGTTGCCAGTTTAGTTTGGCTCCCACTTGCGCAAAAAAATGATGTCGTTTGACTAGAAATTAAAAATAAATAAATAGAAGAAAGCAACTCCAACGGTAATATCCTTATTTATATATTAGAGAATGACTATTTATATTAGGGTTTAAGAAATATAGAATTTGAGATTTTTCTTCAACTAGGGATTTGAGGGATTCAAGCGATTAAGAGTTCAGACGGAAAAAATTAAATTTGTTGATAATATGCCTACCAGAAGAACAAGTAGCGGCCGCGAAGAGTCAAGCGGCGCTGGCGATGATGAAAGTTATGGTGGTCGATTCTTGAATAAGAGATGTAGATGCGAAAACGTGTAGTGATATTGATATTTGAGTCAAATTCGAATAAGAATCACATATATTATGCGTGCGGTGACCGAGTTTGCGGCTCATGGATTGAATGGAACATATTTACACCTGCGACTATGAAAAAGAAAAGAGAAAGGAAAGGTAAGTGTTGCTTAATGCTAAACTATTTCATTATTATTTATTTTAATAATATTTGTTGTTAAAAAAAATCATTAAAAAATAGAATTTTATCGCCAATTGAAAAGTTGGGGTATGGGGGTTTAAATGACAAACGAAAAAAAAGATAAGGTCAAATATGAGTAACGGAACTTAAAGTTGAAAGTCAATTCAGTAAGGTGTTAAATTTAAGGTCTGATTTAGACGTGAAGAAAAATGTGAGAGTATGATATATTTTTTTCCCATTATATGAAAAAAGAAGAGATGGCCATGGTCCCCTTCTTCCACCTTATACATATATGATATATCCATACTCGAGAACTATTCATCGTCCTCTGCATCATAACGTGCACCACTACCACACTTTTATCATGACTCAAATTGGTTCAAATTAGTTCAAACTAGTTCATACATACATACATATGTTTAAGTGTAGCCATCAAAATTACTTAATTGCTAGTAATAATTAAGTTATGATGATCAAGGATTTGAAATATCACAAAAAAATTAATATAATTTATAGTAATTTATGTTTTCTCTGGATTTGGGTTTGGTTAGGACTTGGCCACTTAGGAGTTGGAAGTGATTTATAAGAGAAACAAAAAGGGGATAGATTAATCCACTTCCAATGATCAAGTGTACCAAAGTGATAGTTTGTCAATTGATTGTGTGTATATTTTGATCATATTTGATATGTAATTGATTATAATTTGGGCAGTAAATCTACTTATTAGAGCTATAATTATTTATTTATTTTTGCATTTTATTTGTATACTTTTAATTTATATTTGTAGGTCTAGTTAAGTTTCTTTATTCCTGATAAAGACCAAAAGATGTATGATTTCATGTGTTTGTGAGATGTAATTGATCTTATAGTTTCTGCATTGCATTTATAAACTCTCTAATTGCTTGTAAATATTATTCATCTCATGTTTAAATTTGGCCAATTTAGATTTTTTTTGAAGGGGGCCAATTTAGATTTAGATTTACATTTGAATAATCATTGTCATTCCTGAAGGCTACGGAAAATAATATACAAGGCTAGAAGGATATAGTAGACACCTAGATCAATCTCAGTTTAGTATTAACTCTTTGAGACTAGAGAGAGTGAGTAATTTGAATAAACACCGTTTGGGAAACGAGGTGTCTTAGTCATAAGTTGTCTTCCCCTGATCAAAATCAATCAATTTAGTAAACCTTTTAACCAAAGGTGCTCGTTGATTAGGATTACCTATTTGAGTGTTTCCTTTAGGTAATTTAAAACACGAGAGAAGTAGGAGCTCTAAGATAACTGGTGTCTATAGCAATTTTGTAAATTAGAAACGAACATTTTTGCATCAATGATCGAGCACCATGAATCATACCCTTACTTGAATCTTTATTGGGAATCTTTTACACAATTGTTTGATCACACACTCCACACTTGATTGCTAAATCGAGTTCTTTCTAATATTATTGTATTTTTAATTCATAATTTTAAACAAAACCCCTCATTCTACTTAAGTGTTAAAATATGATAGTTATCTTGTTTTAAGGCTACCCATTCTCTATGATCGAACCTTTTACCATTATTTGCAATATTTTGTAGCTAATGTTAAGTTATATTTGTTTTTTAAGATCTCAACAACCTATCACCAACCCACTAAATTGCGGATGCATCTCTTTTACTTATGGAATTTTTCTTCTATCTTCCATAAGTAAAAATCAGTTTGTGCAAAAAAAATAGAGCATAAAAAATGATTAACTAACTAATTAACACACCTTCCTATCCAATCTTCTTTCATATAAACAGAGGTGATATTCACATTTGAGTATGAGTTGAGAGACAAACCAAAACCCAAATTCATACGTTGTTATTTCTGTTTTTTTAGCTGGTGATTGATGTTGTTCTCTAACCCCAAATTATTACTCTCACATCGTTTGACCTGAAAATTTACTACATTAGTCTTTATTATATTTTATGATATAACTTTTAATATTTATATAAGGCTAATGAAGTAAATTCATAGATTAAAAGTGTGAGAATTTCAATTTGGGGTGTGAGAATAACTTACCATTTTAACCAAAAGGTAGATACCAATAAAGATTTGAATCTCATTTCCGCATATAAAATAAAAAAAACTTACCATTTTTTGTTTAGCAGACAATTGTTTTCTTTCAACTCAAAAAAAAAAAAAATACACACGTTAAGTAAAAAAAAAAAAATCCCAAATCTCTTATATTTTTTTAAGAGAGGCTGGGTGTGCGCCACCAGGGCTAAATTTGATTCATCTTTTAATTGGTAATAAAATCCATTACTAGCTTGAATCCAACAAATTAAAATTGCTACTTTTGAGAAAAAAATTACCAAACTCCTTTTTTTTTAGCTTTACAAATGTCAAAAAGACATAAAACAACCCTAAATTTTAATATTTTGATTAATCGCAACTCTTAATTTTTTTTTGTTTAATTACCCTCCTGGTCTTCGCCGTAATTGCTGAATCACCTCCCGACTGTTACAGAAATCTGACATGGCATCGTTGACCGCCGTTATGTGCCACATCATCCACCCCACCATTGCCATGTACACTCGCCACGTCAGCCTACCACGTGGCAAGTTGGGGGGAGGGGGGGCTTCTTCCAAAACTTCTTCTTCATTTGGTCATCGACACCGCTGCAACCCCGGCGACCAAAAATACAACCAACCCGACCAAAATGACCCAAAAAACAGCCACAAATCCGACCAAAACCTCCCCTAAATCCGACCAAAAATGAGCAAATCAAATCCGAAACCAACAATAGTCAAACCAAACTCCGAAAACAAGGTAAACAGAAGCAAAATAAAAATGAATACAACCACACGGATTTGAGCTTTCTCGATCTCCAGGTCGTCGGAGCAGATCCGATACGCAACCAAAGTTCGGGAAAGCTCAAATGGAAAGGAAAGAAGAAAAGAAAGAAAAAAATGCAGAGATGATGATGGATTTCAAATGCAAGAGAGTGAGAAATTACTTCTTGCAGCATTCGAACGAGAAGGGAGTGAGAGAGCGAGAGAGCGAATGTTTTCTTTGAATTGGAATTTTTAGGTGTTGTCTTCAAATTTTTTTACCCGTTTGAATTGAAATTTTTTGGGTATTTATAGAGTGAAAAAATGGAGATTGAGTGCTGGATGGCAGAGGGAGAAGGTGAGGGAGTAGAAAAAAATGGAGTTTGGAGGTGATGGTCATTAAATGCGGTAAGGGATGAGAGTGGATAAGATGAGTGGCAGGCTGACGTGGCAGTTTGTAGACGTGGCGAGCGTAGGTGGCAATAGTAGGGTGGATGACGTGGCACATAACGGCGGTCAACGATGTCATGTCAGATTTCTATAACAGTAAAGGGGTGATTCAGCGATTACCGCGAAGACTAGGAGGGTAATTAAACAAAAAAAAAGCTAAAAATTGCGATTAATCAAAACATTAAAGTTCAGCGTTGTTTTATATTTTTTGCTCTTTACAAATTATCACCACAGAAACAGTCACATAAAGTTGAAAGTGTCGTCATACATAAGCTCTGCTCAGATAAACATAATAGTGGAAGCGGATCTTCTAAAGCATACTGTACTAATGATGAAAAGCATATCATATCATATGTGCACACATGAGAGACAACACAAGTGCTCACGTGAAGGTGGTCGACCCCATTTCATTTTCCAGACTATATAGAAAAATATCATTAAAATTTATAGGCTCCCAGTTTTAGTGGCAACACTTTTCCCCCAAGAGATCATGGTCTGCCCATCACACACCTCAAGCTTGCATTTCCTACTCTTCTGATTTGATCCAATATTATTTAAATGGTTTAAGTACTTAAATTCCTCCTATATTTTAATGTTTTGATTAATTAGCTCCATGTTGTTTATTTAATAATCCTTTATACTCATCCTTTTTTTATTTAATGACCCATTTACGTTACGAAATAGTGACCTGATACGTTCTCCGTTAAAAAAAATTTGACACGTCAGCAAGATTATGTCACGTCGGTTTCCCGCCCGTTGAATTAATTACCCCCATGTACAATTTGCTTATTTAATGACCCCCTATACTCATACTTTTTTGTTTAATAACCCCTCGACGTGGCATAATCTTGTTGACATGTCAAAAAAAATTTAACGGAAACAGCGTTAGATCACCATTCCGTAACGTCGGGGGTTATTAAACAAAAAAATATGAATAGAGGGAGGTCATTAAGCAAACAAACTATACAAATGGGTAATTAATCAAAACATTAAAGTATAGTGGGATTTACGTCATTAAACTTTATTTAAATCTTAGAGGTAATTTAAGTTTGCCCTCTTAAACTTTTGGTCAACTCAAATACCCCATAACAAAAAAAAAGTCGATTTTAATGCACAGATTTTATGGGAAATTCAATCTCCCTCCTTCACCAAGTTTTCCGTCCAAACAGATTTTTAAAAAAAAAATACCAAAAAATAAGAAATAGAATAAGAAAATTCAAGAAAAATGAAATAAAAAACATGAATAAAACAAAAAAATCTAGAAAAAAATAATTTACAAAAAAAGCTTAAATTTGTTTTAAGTTCCTATTTTTATAAAATTATACTTCTTTAAAACCTAATTTTATAGTGTTTAATATAATTTTGAAACTCATTTTTTTAAGAATAACCAAAAATAAAAGAATCCAAATATTAATAAATTTTACAGAATTATAATAAGTTAAAAAGTAGGAAATTAAAGAAATTTAAAAAATCTAGAGATAAAAAAAATCATTTTTTTGTGAAATTAATTTTTTTCCTGTAACTATTTTGTTCTTCAATTTCATATTTCTTAAATAACCATATAATTATTTTATTTTTTTAGATGGGGAACTTGACGGAGGGGGAGATTGCACTTCCCGCAAAGTTCGTGGACCAAAATCATTTTATTTATTTATTTACAGAGATATTTAAGTTTGACTGAAAGTTCAATGAGGTATACTAAAACTACCCCTAAATTTTATATGGTAGTAAAGTCATTATAACCCAACGATCTAATAATGCCTGATAGGTCTTCTAGCCCATATCACGTGTCAGTCTTGCAAAACCAGAACAACTCATTGTAAAACCTAATTTTTTTTAAAAGTAACTCAACATTAAAGTTCTATACGGAGGAGGGTGTTCTCTATATCCTTCTCTTACTGAAAAAAATGTGAGGGAAGAATAGATGCAAAGATGTGTTGGAAATTAAAGAGAAAAAGAAGAAGAAATGATCATGTGCGAAGAAAAGAGACAAGACATTACAGTTTTACAACCCAGCAACCTACACCCTACATCCTACACGATCTCACGTGATGAAAGAACTTGATATCTTTATAGGTCGTCTATGTCACGCCTAAGGTGGAAATTTTAATTTGGGTGCCTATCTAAATTCACATTCCAACTTTAGGGAGATACTATTACTATTACATGATCTAGGTCTCATGTCCATGCTGGCAATCCAATTAATAGGTCAACGTTATTGGTTTTCCCTCAAACTTTTTATTAATATTGCAAACATACATCCTTAACCTACCACAACTAGCAGTGAGGCTATATTAAGTCAAAATTAATGAGACATTCTGGGAGCTTCTAGTAATGTTTTACATGAAATCAAAAGATTCAAAACTGTTACTCTTTCGTCCCATGGAAATTATAAGTCGGAAACTAAAGTAGAGATACGGGCCTGAATACATCCAATTCAAAATCTTTGCTAAGCGAGGCCCGACCAAACCATATAACAAGCCCATTTTCACATGGATCAAAAGTCAAGGCCCATCTGGTGTTCTTCTGATCTTCTCCTCTCTCCTCTTTGGAGTGCATACAAATGTTTCATGTTTCTGGGGTTGGTTGCATTTTATAGCTTGTCTCCACTCTTTGTAGCAGATTAGCGTGGCAAGATTTGAATTTTGTTCTATTGGTAGGCTCCGTTTTGCAAACTATGGAGCTAAATTGAAGCATTTTAGAATACAAGGGCTGAATTTAGAAAACACAAAACAATTTCTGGTTTCTTAGCCACCTTGCAAGTTGCAATGCTATTGAAGGAAGCATTGACTCTGAGCTTACAAAGCAATTGAAAATAAATAAAAACCTACTGTTCTATACTTTACCTCTTTCTGACAACTCATAACCTGTAAACATAATGGCTTCAAAAGGGAAAAAATGATTCCATGATATATAGAAAATTTCGCATTGAACACCGATGAAAGGCTTAATATTTGACAGTTTCAGAATAAACCCACATGAAAACAACAGCTACATCATTCTTACAGCTACTATCATAGAAAATTAACAGTAAGTTACAAACACCTAACCGCAACAATTGTTGTTCTGCTGGATTGGCTGCCCCTTCATTTGAACAGTGCCTGCTGCTGACTTGTTAGCAGTTGGCTGGCTACCCATTCTGCACAATATTTTAAATCAAATGATAAGAGAGCAGGGAAATTCATCAGATATCATTAACATGATTTTACAGCAGAAAAATCAAGAAATCAAGGGCCTTGCTAAAGGACAGCGAACTCCATTCTGACAATATTTCACCAAGAAATGAATTCTTTCAATCACATAATAGTATTATCTATGAGAACATGTTACATGAAATATAACTAATCACCTAATCAGTATGATTTTGGGGAATATCAACATGAACTGCACTTGAGAGGGCAAAAAAAAATTTCACGCTAACTGAGAAAATGAAAAGAAACAGAAAATTCGATCGAACATCAACCTTAGCTTTGCATTGACATTCTCATGAGAGCCAACCATTCCAGTTTGAAGTAAAGCATGGGATACCATGTCATAACATTGGCAGCAAAAATAAAAGTGATTTTGAAAAACAAGCTACTGCTGTAACACTATTATTTCGTCAGTTTAGAAAGAAAGAAAGAAAATTAAAGCTGTAACTGTAAGAAAAACTAAAGTGACAGATCAACGTATAACAGTGGTTAACTATAACTGGATCTACAGACTAGATAACAATAACACTAGAAATACAAGTTTTAGGGAAGAGTTGATCAGCCACTTTACTTTTTCTTTATCTCGCCAGCCATGGTTAAGAAAGCCTGCTCCACGTTTATCGAATCTTTGGCACTGGTTTCTAGGAAAGGGATGCCAAGCTCATCGGCAAATGCCTGTAGTTCAATTGTGGAACAGAACGTAGAATCAACAGAAGTACGAGACACTATGATTAAGATAAAACTGTTTAACCTGTTCCCTAAATTTACTATATCAGTATATCTCATCCAACTATTTTGTCATGTTACTAAGATGGCATTCAGTCAACTTGAATGGAAAAGGTTACTGCTTAAACAAATCTTGACTCAAACGGGACAACATAGCTAACATGCAGACATCAGCAAACGCAAACACCCACAAAAGACGACTATTTCAATGAGGATATACTTCTGAAAAACATTTGAAGATTTCAAGAATGCATCTCCTGAAACTCTTCCACCAAATATTGTTCAAGAAAAGAGTGCATGCCACCACACTCTAACTTAGGTGACAGTAGTGAAAGCTCTCACTCAGTATAAGTACTGCAGAAGTTAACATGCTAAGGGTGAAATGACAGTCAAGAGCTGAAATAAGAAATGGGTAGTTAACAACTTAGAAAACATCGTGTAAGGAGGAGCAGAAGACAAGTTTATTAATTTGCTGAACATGTTCTTTCATGTGACAGGTTTCCAACAACTAGATATTTGGCACTATTTAAGCAACTAGGCTAGAAAACTAAAATCAAGAGAAAGCAGTTGAAGCAAAGGAACTAAAAATGTGAGCAAACAAGCTATACCTTCGCTGTTTGTGTGTCCACAACCTTGTTCTCAACAAGATCGCATTTGTTTCCAACCAGAAGCTTGCATACACTATCATTTGCATACCTATCAATCTCATTCAACCACTGTTTGACATTGTTGAAGCTCTCCATCTCAGTAACATCATAGACTACCTGTGGCAAATCCCCATAAACATTATAATCTCATCCCCTTAAAAAATGACTGTGAAGGAAATTTTCTTTTGAAGTGTATCAAAATGAAGTAATAGACCAGCGGAACTACTTACTATTATCCCGTGTGCTCCTCGGTAATAACTGCTCGTTATAGTCCGGAAACGCTCTTGCCCTGCAGTGTCCCACTACACAGACAGTTCAAATAACAGGTCAAATAACACAGTAGTAAATGATGAGGGACTAAACACAATTGTCATCCATAATGCTATACCAAACGAGCAGAATGTTCTACACACTTGGTTTATTCTATTGACCATATTTAATGTCTGATCTTTTAAATGGAAAGTATAATGATTACGATTATAGTCAAAGTACCTTTCGGTGTCATTGTTTTTTTGTGCATAGTAACTTGCAAATAGTCATAGAGGATATATCAGACTGCATAATTGTAATCATACAAACAGGATAAAAAACGCAATTAGCTTCATGAGCCGACACCTCAGAGATTGGTCCACTTTTAAGAGCACATTAAACACCGACACGTTCTAGTTAAACAATTTTAACTAACAACCAGTCACAATTGCTCATACGAAAATATGCAATTGACTCGACTCCACTACCTCACTGCATTGGTCACCTAAACTTTTAACAAGCTGAGATTCTTATAGAGAGAATGTGAACCACGTGTTCAAATTGTATTACAAAGAAATACCACCCTCCAGGGATGAAAGTGAAACCAAACCAAACCAAACCAAACGAAAAGGACAGTATACTCACAATCTGCAGCTTGATTGTCTTCCCATCCAGCTCTACAGTCCTGATTTTCTAGAAAACCATGATTCAATGTTTAAACCTTTAGAACTTTTTAGAAAACCTATAAATTGGAAATACGCTGCTTGCCAGATATAAACATGGACACAAGCGCGTAGAAGCAGGAGATTACTTACAAAATCAACACCAATGGTACTGATATAGCTGTCCACATAAGAATCATCCTGAACAAAATTCCAACGATACCCAATTGAATTAACTCATTTGCTACTAAACCAATAACCACGGAACTTTACACTATCCACCCAAAGCACAAAACCTGGAGACATAATTAACCCAACTGCGCGCATAACAGCATAATCTTACAAGCCATTAACAATGCAAAGAGTAAAAGTGAAAGAAAACAAAAAAATAGCAAGATCTTTGTAAAGGGATGAGTCAACTCACCGCGAATCTGAGCAGCAAACACGATTTCCCAACAGACGAGTCTCCAATTAGCAGAAGCTTAAATAGATAATCACTGCGAAACAAAGAGAAGAAGGAGTTTAACGATTTTTACAAGGAGAAAGGGATAAAAATAAAGAAAAGGAATTGGAATAAAGATGGAAGGATTACTAGTCGTTGCTCATGGTTGGACACAAGAGTATGAACCATGGAAGAGAAGGTTGGGAAAGAAGACGAGGAAAGCAAAAGTGGGGATGATTCTTCTACTCTAATTTTTCTTTATCGTCTACCCACGCACGGATACATTTTTTTAATATCTGCCCCTCCCGTCTGATTCATTTACGATAATAACACTACCTCTCGTATCCGGTTTTTTGTCGGTTACAACAATGCAACATATAATTGAAATTCACCATTTTCTTCTTTTTGTGGAAGTTATTAATAATAAAATACTAATTTTCTTTTTACAAATTTTACTTTTTTTCCAATAAATTATATTAAAAGTATTCAATTACATTTTTTTTTTATAAATAACGACTTTTCATTAATAAAGATTCATAAAACAATCGAATTGTTCTGGACACAATTCGTCCCAACAATCAGACATGCTCATGAACAGTGACGGATCTACTAAGGGACAAGGGTGGGCGCCCAATCCAATTTTTTTTTTATTATATGTATGTTTGTGTATAGATTTTTTTTGGGTACATTTGTATATATGTTTACAATTATTAATGATTGTTTGATTACTTTGGTTGAAAAAGATATTTTTGATAGCGTAGAGAATGAGAGAATCATACAAGGATTTCAAAAAAATGAAAACTCGTAGAGAACAATTATAAGAAGTACGTATATTGTATGAATTCTAATGTATAATTAATTTTTTTCTATATTGTCTTCTTATTTATCTTTTTGTTAAGTTTATCTAAATATTTGTTATTTAGTGACGAATACTAATACTCTTAAGCATTTGTTCAATTTTTCGTTCAGCTCGCTTACTTTCCCTTTAAAATATTCCAAAAAAAAAAATTCGGAGGCGCTGCCCCCGAACCCCGCTCCCCCTGGAAATAATTCCTGGATCTGTCCCTGGTTCCGGACTTGTATAATTTAAAGGGCTGGAGCCGGGATAATTTGGAAGTCTCGTTTAGACTTGGGATTTGTGGTTGCGTTTTGCCACCCTTAATTACCGATGGCTCGTTACTAATTACCCTATAGTGATTGACCTTATCATTTATAATTACTCAATTGATAATCATAACAATTAACAAATTTATGTGTTAATTAGCCGATTAATTATATACCCATCTCCCGGGGTAAGTAAAAAGGCATGCAAACAATATTCATTATATGCCTCGGCCTCGGCTATGATCGGAGAGACGGTGTGTTCTCATCGACGCAATGATGTTGACAATAATGAATATATTTCATTTTAATCATGTATGTATAATGTGGGATCGATGTAGCAGCAGGTGTCATGAGGAAAACAATATATATCAAAGGTAATGATTAGTGACTAATCAACTTTTAGTTCAGTGACAAACATTTTTTTCTTGCCAATTTTAATCCATACTCGAGTTTGATCCTCTCATTTCGTGGCGGTATTTACAGCATTTGATGGGTATTCATGTCCTACAATTAATCAGCTTACTGAGGTGTTATCTGTTAGATTTTGAAGAGAGAATTAGAGGGCAAATTTAAAAGTTCAGGGATTCGTGAATTGAAAACAAAAAGACCAATAATTATTACTGCAATTTCTTGTACTTCTCCTGTACCATTTTGTTAGATGGTCTCTTTCAGTTTTTCTTTATGGAGAAACTATCATTATCTTTTGCCAAAAATGAAGTACAAAACTAGGAGCACTCAGAAAAGATGCAACCATCATTTCACCGAACAGTATTTATATGTTTGATAATTACGTGTTGGAATTTTTTTCGAGACTAAATTAATTATGTAGAGATTTAATTAGAATTTTTTTACGAACACATAAACTAAATCAATAACTATATATATATATATTTAAAAAAATGATGGTGTTAGCTGTTTTGTCTTGGAACCGAGAGCTGCATCATGTAGGGGTTTTTATAATTACTTAAATTAAATTTATTAATTTTTAAAATTAATTACCTGAATTTTTATAATTATTATATTATTTCTATGAATTTTTTAAAATTAATTATATTATTTTTCAGATGTGGCATGCCACTGATGACGTGTCATGCCACGCTAGCATTTAACGGTGGAGGACAGACGACGTCAATGGCAAGTGCTAAATGAGTCATTTCGTGCCTTTTTAAACCGTTTGACCAAAAAGGTGCCAAATGAGTCAGTCAAATCAAGTGCAGGAGCCAAAAAATGACTTAACCCCTTTCTTTTTTCTTCTTGTTGGGAAAATCTATATCTATGTTAAAGTGCAAGAATGGACATGCTGCCTGCAAAATCTGCTGCAATCGACTTGGCAAATGCCCGATCTGCAAATTGAAAATCAACATCAAGAACCTTGTCCTTGAGGAGATCATAGAATCTGTCAAGGTTCCATGTAAGAACAAGGACTATGGGTGCAAAGAATTCATTAGCTACTGCAACAAAACTGACCACGAAAAGAGTTGCACTTATCAGTCCTATCCTTGCCCGCAACCATCTTGCAACTTCAGAGGCTTGTCTAATCAACTATCCTACCATTTTTGTTCTCAACATGCTCGCTACACGGTAACATTCCATTACTATCTCCCCTTCCATTTAGCTCTGTCCAAGAACCAGAAGACTTATGTTCTTAAAGAAAAGTGGAGTGGTGATCTGTTCGTTTTGAACAATACAGTGGCGTATTGTAACGGGAATAAGATCAGAATCAGCTTCGTGAGTCCGAGTCCCTCACTACTAGAACATTCCTATGAGCTTAAAGCAAGTGCTGGGCGCGATGTTCTGAAATTCGACTCTTTTACTCATCATGTTAGAAGCATTTCTGATGAGCCCCTTGCACCGTCGTTGCTGGATCTTAACAGCGAGCTCTTGAAGTTGGAGTTGAAACTACTTCCCGTTCCAAATCTGAGGACGAGGACGTGGATATCAGGGATGATAATGAATCTCTGACTCATCGGAGAATGAGGATGCGGACATCGACACTGTGGTTGAATCTCTGCTTCAATGTATGAGGTCTTATCGGATGAGGACTGAGTGAACAAGTTGTTTTGGATTTTTGCTCTGTAAAGGGTATTGTTAGCATTGGCAGGATGTAATGCAGTGATGCAAGGCAGATTACAGTGCCAAGCCAGTGATGCAAGGCAGTTGATTATTACAGCATAAAAAGGGTCCATGATTGAACTTACAGTGCCACAAACTTAAAAAAGAGATTACACTTTCAACTCAAAATGCAAAACAATCATGCTACCTCATAAAACTCAGTTCCTGCCCCTCCTATTTCTTACTCTCCTTGTTCTTTTTACTCTCACCCTCAAAACCCTAGCAAACCATTTAAAGTGCCTTGTCACCACAATGTACCCAATGACTAGTCCAAATACTAGTCCACTCGCGTATCCTATAGCAACAGGTTCCCAGCCAAACCCTAACAGAGAGCTCGAGTCGTCTTCGTCGTCAAGACCCGGAGGGAGTCTTGGCGGAGCCTCCGAATTTCCGCATTTCTTTGGCAAAGGATTCCCGCACAACCCCAAGTTCTCCTGGTATGAATCATTTTGGAAAGTGTCAAATTGGTCACCTAGAGGTATAGGCCCTGTAAGAAGGTTGTGTGACACGTTGAAGACTGCAAGGAAATCAAGTTGCGCCAGTTGTTGAGGAATCTCTCCCGAGAGTTTGTTCTGAGAAAGGTCCAAGGATTCAAGACGTGTGAGGTTCGCTAAGGGTGATGGAATGTCACCACTGAGATTGTTGTGGGAAAGGTTTAGCAAACGAAGACCTTGCAGGCTGCCTATGACTCCTGGAATGTCTCCCTCAAATCTGTTACATGAAAGATCAATTGCGACAAAGTATTCCAAAATACGCTGATATACTCGCTCAGTGCCTTTGCTCGTAATCAACATTGAGTACGAAAAACCTAGAACAGCGTAAATCCCTCCCTGAAAATCCCTCTCATGTGCTTCCATATATCTCAATTGGTCTTCCTGAACCACCTTCATTGCTACCCAATTGAAGAAATATTGCGTTGGCAATTGACCAGTAAAATTGTTTCTCGACAGGTCAATAATGCTCAACTTTTGAAAATCAAACTCTGCTGTCGTACCCGTTAGTACACCATGGAACTGGTTTGACCTCAAAATGAGAACCTTTAGATTTGGGAGTGGTCCTAGCCAGGACGGAAAAACATCGCGGATCTGATTGTTTCCAATATCTAGGAACTCCAGCATGGTGCAGTTGGACAGTGATCGAGGCACTTCCCCTTGGAGTTGGTTGTAACCTAATTTGATCATTCTCAAGTTGCTCCCACTTGATAATGTTAGAGGAATTTTGCCATATAAATTGTTTGTTCCCAGGTTTAGGGCTTCCATATTGGTACTGAAATTTCCCAAGCATGAAGGAAGTCTGCCACTTAGTTGGTTGTCTTCCATAAACAGGGCATAGAGTGAGGTCAGATTGCAGAACGAGAGAGGTATTCCTCCAGTCAGTTTGTTGCCGCTAACATAATAATTTTCAATTGACGCTAGAGGAAGTGGAAGTGATGATTGCAGCATGTTATCATTCAAAAAAATGTCAATTGCTTTAACCCAAGGGAACACAAGTGGGTGTGCTTCAAATCCTGTGAGAAAGTTTGAAGAGAGGTCTATAAGATGTAAACTATCTGTGCTGGTGTTCCACAACCATTTGGGTATTTGGCCAGCAATACTATTCCTTGATAAGTCCAAATACTCCAACTTGTCCTGGTAGCGAAGAAAATCTAGAAACACATCCAACTTGCAATCCCCAAATCCTATAACAAGAAACTTTTGAAAAGTGTTGTTTGAACTGGTGTTAATGACCAAAGTTAAGTTGTTAGACGACAAATTAATACGCTGCAGTTTCTCAAGTTTAAGAAATATATCCCACTCCAACGTGCCTCTAAAACTATTATCATGAAGGTAAAGATATTCAAGATTCCTTAGTTGAGAGATGGACTTAGGTATTGATCCTTGTAATCTATTGTGAGAGAGGTCAATAGAAATTAAGTAGGTAAGGTTCAGAAGTGAAGTGGGAAATGGGCCCGTCAATTGGTTGCTTCTTAGCCACAAATAAGAAAGTTGGGTCAAATTAGCAAACAAAGAAGGAAATTCACCATATAAATTTGTTTGTTCAAAGCATAGATCCATGAGTTTGGTCAACCTGGCAACCCATGACAAAGATGAAATGCGTTGAGGATTAAATGCGTTGTTTGAAATGTATAAATATGAGAGTTTAGTGAGATTTCCAAGAGAAGGAAATTCACCATATAAATTTACTTTTTCAAAGCCTAATGCCATGAGTTTGGTCAACCTGGCAACCCATGATAAGGATGAAGTGTGTTGAGGATCAAATGCGTTATTTGAAAGGTATAAATGAGAGAGTTTAGTAAGGTTTCCTAGAGAGGATTTTAACTTCCCAGAAAAAACACAGTCATCAAGATCCAAGGTAGTCAGGGAATCTAAGATGCCAATAGACCTTGGAATTTCACCGGAGAAACTGGTGGATGCTAGTATCAAAATTCTTAGTGGGCTAGTTGAGTGAAATTCAGGCAAATGACCTCTGAGATTTTTATTAAAATGTAGACGAAGAACCTCCAATTTGGGCAAATGAAAAATCTCAGCAGGAAATTCACCAAATAATCCACAATCTTTCAAACCAAGGACTGACAGGGAGGATGAATTTGCCAAGATAGCAGGCACTGTGGAAGATATGTCAACCCCACTAAGATCGAGGACCTCTAGGGGGCGGGATAAGTTGTTGACGAGGTGTCTAAAATCAGATGCTTGAAACGACAATTGATAGTTAAAGGATAAAACGAGAGAAGACAAGCTTGACAGATCTGAAACATTGGATGGAATTGGGCCAGAAAGGAAAGAATTTGGCATGTTCAGATACACTAGCTTAGAAAGAACGCCAACAGCAGGTGGTATTTGCGAGTAATTAAAATGATTGAAGGCCAAGTTAAGCTTACACAGATGAACAAGACGGAACAGGCTACTGCTAGAGTTGATGGAACCATAAAGACAGCTGCTACTGAGGTCAAGACCGATCACATGACCGGTGACGTGGTCGCATTCTACTCCATCCCACGAGCAACAATCACTTGCTGCTCCGTTGAGCTTCCATGACTCAACTTTTGGGTAAGCAAAAGGGCCATCAGAAGAAGCATCCAAATCTATGATAAAGCTCTCCTTGAACTGTAACAAGGTCGATCGCTCATCATCATGGCAGAGTGGAAGGTGAGTTGAATTGAAGGCAGAGGTGGGTGGAATAGGAAACATTGAGGACAAGAACAACAAACTCATGAAGGAGATGAAGGAGAATAGAGTAAAGGACTCATCCATGGCTGTCTTTTCGTCTAATTAATCAGCTTTTCCGTTTAGTTGTTTTAGATAACAATGAACGAGAATCCATGTGGTTTTATAGGCAACAAGAGCAGTATGTATAGAATGCTTAGTCATTCAAGTGGAGTCATCAATCATGAAGAAGAGTCAAACATTTCTGTGCCCCGAGAAATACAAAGCACTCTACCCCTTTCTTTACGCAAGCTAACTTATCCATAGTTATCAGAATCGGATCGGACAGCAAAACAAATAAAAAATTTCTAGTTCGATCGAGTTTAAATGGGTTCAACCGGATTGACCCATTGGACTGTTTTAAACCGTTTACATATCGAACGGTTCAATCTTAGATAATTGAACCGAATTGAACCGGCTGAGTTAATTCCCGTAATGGGCTGGCCCATGCCGGTAATGGGTCGGGACATGTCTGTAATGGACTGGCTCATCAAAATTTCAAAAAAGAAATAAAAAAAATACCAAAACGACCTCATTTTGGAGAAAAAACATTGAACTAGCCAGTTCAATCGGGTTCAATCCGGGTCGTCGGTTGTATAAAACCGGCTGGTTTGAACGGTTGAACCAAGTTCGTATGCATACCGGTCAGATAGCTGAATCGAATTGAAATTTTGAAATTTTGAAATTTTACAGTTGAACCGGTCGGTCCTGTCCGATTCTCATAACAATATCATTATATTTGTTGAACAATTACTTACCAACACAACATTTGGTGCAGATATAATTAATTTCAATCAAATGAGTTTAATATACTTATGGTTTGTTAAATTCAATCAAGTCCCACCATCATTCACTAGTCAATAATCAAACATTTCTAAGTCAGGAATGCAAAATTCTTTAGTTAGGCTATTAAATTTGTCTGGAAGATAAAACTGACCTGAAAACGAAAAGGCCGCCAATTTATTGTATCCCATCCCTCACGCTAGAAAAAATTGTATAAGCTCATTTGCCAGCTAACAAAATGAACAAGGAGGAGTTAATTTTGAGTTACCCAAATTTATTGTTCATTTGATTTTGTACCTACCGGATTTGCGTCCCCGGGCCGGGAGCCGGACCCAGTTGTCTTGTGGCTGCCTGATAAGCTTTCCCGGAAACTGCAAGTCGTGTGTGAGTATAAGCGATCCATCTGTTTGTAATGCAACTTACTTTTCTATTTCATTCGTACGGAATTAATTGTATTTGGCCCACACCAGGGGACTAAGGGCCTAACCCTCGAGTTTTCAACTGTAGTTGTTCAAAATGCCAGGCTTTAGTGGTTGATTTCATGAAGATGTTTTGATGAAATCTAAAGATTGCAGAAACAAAAAATACAAGCAAGCAAGGACTAGCCCATGGCCAGGGTGGGCTACCGCCCCCTAACCCAATAAAAGAAAAAAATCAACCCAACCCACACCCAAATCCTTTCACTTAAATCCCAAATCAGCAAATCCTCATTTCCAAAAGGGGGAAATAGTTTTTACCACCCCTAAACTATCATCGAAAATCAAAAACCTCTCCTGAACTTCATTTTTTGAAATTCGCCCCCCTGAACTATTGTTTTTTGGGCAAAAAGCCCCTTCAATGCACATTTTTACAATTTTAAAAATATTATAAAAAATCTTTAAAAAATGTAAAAATTCACGAAAAAATGTAATTAACCTAAAAATCAAGAAACATTGTCAAAAATTCCAAGAATTCACAAAACAATTGATTTAATTATGGACAGAAGGGACTTTTTGCCCGAAAACAATACTCCAGGGGGGTGAATTTCAAAAATTGAAGTTCAGGGGAGGTTTTTGATTTTCGACGATAGTTCAGGGGTGGTAAAAACTATTTCCCCTTTCCAAAATCCCCCTGCAATTCCCCCATTCCAATCCCTGCGAAACCAATTTCAAATCGACAAATCCTCATTTCCCAAATCCCCCCATTCTAATCCCTGCGAAACCAATTATAAAGTACCACTTCCAATGGTGAAAGAAACAACCTTCCTATCTCCATTGACAGTTTAGATTCCTCCAACAACATATCCACATCTCTCTCGCGCATAACAGATGGGGAGCGTCTACCCACATGGATTGCAGTTTCCTGGAAGGCTTGAGCTCTCTGTTTGGATTTGGTTGGGAACCTGTTTTGATAGGATATGCGAGCGGACTAATATTTGGACTAGTCATTGGTTACATTACCAATCAAAAAAATATATATATTTAAATGAATGAACATATTAATTTACTAAGCAATGTTAAACATCAATACTAGGATGGCCGAGTGGTTGAAGGCGTTAGAATTTTGACATCAATGTCAGAGGGCGTGGGTTCAAATCCCACCACTCAGATATTTTTGGGCACTCTAAAATGTCGAGTCAAGCCCATTTTGTTTAAATTGAATTAACTAGATTCTCTTTTTCTTTATTTTGATAAATTAACATGTATTGATATACGATTTAAATTTATTCCACTTCTGATATTACTTTTCTTTTCTTTTTCGGCCATGGATTCATGCATGTTTCTGATAACCGAAAAATTTCAAATTGGTTAACTAAATTATATTTTTCCATCCTATAAAATAAATTAACACTTGTACAAATTTATTCATAATATAATATTTTGATATTCATTATATAAAATAATATTTTGCTGATGTATAATAATCTATAATGAATCATGCAAGCCGAGTTTAAAACTGGAGAAATACAAATTAGTATTATTTTCTCATTTCTGTGTGCCTCGATGGGTTTGCAATTGCCCCAAGTAATGGCTATTGCAACCAATATCATTTAGTTCTCTCGTTATTGCTTGAATGCATGAACTCTAAGCTTGTTACTTTAGTTTGTTTTTGTTTCTTCATTGACAGTAGTAAACTTCCAAGTTCTTAGATGGTTAGAGAAAAGAATTGGATTGCAACTTGATAAGTTTTACATGCGTATGTGTTGTAGTGCATTTGTTCCTTGTTGGAGCATATATTGGCAACTTTCTTAATTGACTTGTATTTTTATTGAAATCAGAATGTTACACTGTGTCGTTTTGTGTATTATCTTCCAACGATCAATTTGTTATCTAGTGACCGATACAAATACTCTTAAGCATTTTTCCAATTTTTCGTTCAGCTCGCTTACCTTCCCTTTAAAATACTCAAAACAAAATTTATTCGGGGGTGCTGCCCCCGAACCCCCGCCCCCCTGAATTTAATTCCTGGATCCGTCCCTGCTCATGAAACAAAATGTCTTGTAAAAACTCTGACTTTTTTTCCCCTTCAAACATCAGGAAATGTTGCCTTACAACTCTGGCCAATAGCATCACTTAGCAAAACCGCCTCCTCCTGCCTCTGCCCAGCTTTCCATACTTTGAATTTTGTACCATAAGCACTTGAATCGTTCCACCTATTTAGCATAGCCATGGAGTAAGGCCCAGACTTGAAACCACGTGGAATCACACAGTACCATATAGAGCAATTTGGGGTTTCAGGGGTTTGCTTACTGATTGGAACAAGTTGGTTCTCCTCTTCACTGTCATTGTCGCTTAACTCAATTACAGTTACTTTCACCTTCTTGTCTCCAATAACTTCTGGTTCGTTTTGATTTCTGGAAACAGCATTACCAGGCTGGCAATGCTTTCCTAAAAGTCGGGCATTGGGTAGACCCTCAGGTATGCATCTAAAAGATTGCCCTGATAAAAGTTCATGAGATGTTTCAGCATATCCGTGATGTACTTGCTGAGAAGATTTATTCCCCTCCATTACAAGAATGCCATCATCATTACTATCACCATATGATTGCTGATGCAGTTTACCGCACTCAGATAGTGTTGATTGCTGTTATAGTGTCTTTTTATGCATGTTTTTCCCTCCCTTTCAGGTCCAATTTCACGCTTGATACTACTAATTTGGGTTGTTTTCCAACTGTTTTGTAGATTTGGACTAAAGGGAGAAACTTGAGGAAAAGCGTCGTCTTGGCCTAAACGCATCTTCAGCGTCTTGGCCTAAACGCATCTTCGTCGTCTAGGCATATCCATACTTATTTCGTCGGGACCAAGATGAGATCTTATGTCCAGACCTAGACGCCGAAAGACGTTTGACAAAAGAGACCAGAACGATTCTAGCCGGATTTTATGCAATATTTCGTTCCCAATCAAGGACTTTCCTTTCCAGCCAACTGACCCATCTTGTCCCCTAGTGGGGTTGTTTAGGCTATATATAGACCTTTAACTCTTAGAGTTGAGAGGAGGCTTGTTTTTGAGTGTATTTTCTATATTTTAAGTTTTTGATTGATTGTATCCGCCTCTTCAACATTAAGAGTTGTTCTTCCTCTACCTTTCCACAAATTGGAGCCCCAAGCTCCAATTGGTTTTAATATATATTTTCATTTTCATCTGCACCTCTTTTCCATTTATGTTGCTCTTTCCATCTGTCTTGTTCATAATTTCTAATATGATTGGCTAAATCCCTTAGTCTTGGCAGGGGTGTTTTAAGGTTTGCAAGAGGATAGTTGGGAGGTCAAAGTGTTCTTAAAATGTTTTCATTGTTGTATCCGCTTTCTTGCCATCTTATTGTCATTTTGTGTGAGATTTGTTGGTAGTTTGATCACCTATTTGCTTATTTCTCATGAATATTGTCATTTCCAGGGTAATAACTAACGTGAGGCCATGGAATAGAGTAGGCACCTAGCCCAGAGTCACCATGTCGTTTGGTCCAATCTGTCTAGGGCAAGAAACCAGTTAGGGCAGACTTCTCAGTGTCCAGCTCTAGACGTGTCTTCTCTCCACTTCACGGGCCTGCGTGTCTGACCCATAAGCGTACCTTGGGCGCAGTGTCACGGCCACTCCCATAAGCGTACCTTGGGAGTGACTTTTCTTAAGAAGAGAAGTAGGGGATCCACGTGAAAACAGGATCCCTATAGCACGTCTATGGCGTGAAAACAGTCTATCCTTGCACCAATGACCGACTAGGCCTCGACGCAATCCACCGTCTACCCCTGCTAAGATTTCCCCTTTACTTGATTTGTTGTCTCTAACTGTTTTGTTATTTCCTTCTTATTTGATATTCTATCTCTACTTGATTTAATTTCGTCTTTGCTATATTAATCCGTCTGTACCATTTGCTTCTTCGTCTGCACCACTTCTATTATTGTTCTTCTATTTATTATTTTGTTTCTCTTATTATTTGTTATTTGCAATTTCATATTGTGTCTCAACATCAACTACCATCGTTGGCTAGATTCGTCTAGGCCAACCAAACCCCCCCAGACTTACTTTTCTGTCTTGTGCATTTTGCCCTCGTCATACATCTAGGCCAAGATTAAATCTTGTTCTTCACTTTCCCTGTGGTTCGACCCTGACTTGCCGCTATATACATTAATTTGTGCATCTAGCCCATTAGGAATATAAATACTACTTTTGATGCGCGTTTCGACGGCGCATCAAATTTTGGCGCCGTTGCCGGGGAAAGTATTGTTTACGGTACTAATTTTTGTCCTTTATTTGTATGACCAGGAGATCTACACCTGATCTTCTACCCCTTGACCACGAACTCACGAAGACAGAGAAAGAATTTTGAAGACAGGCCAGAGGAGCAACCTCTAGCAAAGTAATTCCTCGTCCTGCCCTTGACAACCAAATCTCTAGTCAGACCAATCCCAACAATCATCTGCGTCCAGATCCATCCTATCTTCATCCTGCCCTAGACAACCCAACAATTGTCTACCCTGAGACGTTCATTATGGCAGACCCTCCACAAACCATTGAGGACCTCAATGGTGCCCTTGAAACACCCAATACTTGTATCGTTTGGCCCACGGTTGCCCATGACTGGACGCTCAAGTCCGCAGTCATGCACCATCTTTCCCTCTTCCGTGGCGTTTCCAAGGAAAATCCTCATCGCCACCTTCAACAACTTCACTCAATATGCGACGCCATGAAGCCGCCCAATGTTAGTATTGAGCACGCCAAACTCCGAGCCTTCATGTGGTCTTTGAAAGATGATGCCCTAGACTGGTTTTATGATCTACCCCCAAATTCCATCAATTCTTGGGCAGAAATGTCAAAATCCTTCACTGAAAAATATTACCCATCAGAAATGGCTAATGTGACTCGCAAGCAGTTGGTGTCTATAGTCCAGAGGAAAGAAGAAGATTTTGGCCAATACCATGAACGCTACAAAAAGATGCAAGCTATGTGCCCCTCACATAACCTTACCGAGCACACCCTAATCCAGTATTTTTGTGAAGGTCTCAAAGGCCGTGACAAGGCATTGCTCAATGCCGCTGCTAATGGTGCTATCACTAGACTCACCCCTGCTACCGCGAAGGCCACCATTGAGTTAATGACAAGAGATTGCATACCTGAGGAAAACAATCATCCAGGGCAAGATGCCCAAGTTGCCGCGATGCAGACCCAATTAACAGCTATGATGGGCATGCTTCAGAATATGGCCCCTGGACAATCAGTTCAGGTCAAGGCTTGTCAGATTTGCAACTTGACCGACCATCCAACAGATGCGTGCCCCCATATCCCTGATGAGATCCAGAGTATCAATGCCATTGGTAATTACAATCAGGCCCCATATGCACAAAACTACAATCAGGTGTGGAGACCACAAAACTCCGGTTGGGGCAGCCATCAGCAAGCGTCTAGCCCAGGACAATCGATGCAACATAATCAGTACATGAATCAGACCCAGCCACCTTTCAATGTCCAAAATTTCAGGCATAGATCTACCCACCCCAACAACCAACAATCTTTCTATCAAGCCAATCAGGGCCAGACCTCCAATTCTTCTGCCCCACCGGTTGCTGAGGTAGCTCACTATAGGAACATCATTACTGATCTACAAAAACAAATGAGCATCATGGTCGCGAACATGAAGGAATTGAAAAACAAGGGCAGATTGCCGCCCCAGACAGAGGCAAATCCGAAGCACGAAGCTTGTGCTATGACGCTTCGTAGCGGTCTTGAGCTACCAACTAGAGAACATCTGATAACAAATCATGACAATCTCAAGACCAGGGGGGGCACCTTTTTTGAGCCGTGAAGACCCTTTAGCTTTGACCCTGAAAATCCTGACGGCCTTCTCCCAGGCCAAATAGCACATTTCGACGGCTCCTTCTCCCAGGCCAGCCGACGACCCTCTCTCAGGCCCTTCTCCCAGGCCGAATAGCACATTCCGACGGCTCCTTCTCCCAGGCCAAATATGAGTTCCCGACGGCTCCTTCTCCCAGGCCAAATATTACTTACCTATGGGCTCTAGTCAACAAAGGCTTGCCAAAGGAATATTACAGCTGGGCACTGGCCCACTTAAAGGCATCACTAACACACATCCCAATCCCACGGAAAGCGTTGGCTATATTTAATAACATGAGAATCTCCCTTTACAGCAAGGGAGCATTATGATGATAATGATGAAGGTCTATGGTGGGACCTCCACCACCCATGAGTTTGAGCTATAAAGAAGGCTCAAGGCTAAGCAAGAAAGGAGGACAGACACAGATTGAGAGAGAGAACCACGGCATGATGCTGGTAAACTCTCAAAACCCATTAAGCATATTATTCCTGTATTAGCTCCGATCTAACTTGATCTTCGGAGGCTCTACGCCGGATCCTCCGGCGCTTTGCAGGCACACCCACAGTCAAATACAAGCCAGGTCATCATGGTCAGCGGAGTCAACACAGAAAAGTCCTACCCCCAGGTCGTAGTTTATCAACATCCTGGCCTAGACGAAGGTCCACCAGTCGAGCCCGAAATCATGCCTAAGAAGCTCCCCCAAGCCAAGTTCATTGGGCCTAAACTCCCAGAAGTGATGGAGGATCGCATTAGATCTCCAAGGGGGATGGCTCCACGAGGTGACACAAGCCCACAAGAATTCACCCAGGAGTATATACACAAGATTCTCGAGCCGCCCTTTCCTCAAAGGCTCGTCAAGACCAAGAAGAAAGAAGAGGATAGTGAAATCCTTGATATGTTCAAAAAAGTCATTGTCAATATCCCACTTCTCCAGGCCATCAAAAATGTGCCTCGCTATGCCAAGTTCTTGAAAACACTCTGCACCAACAAATGCAACTTGACCGGGGTAAACAAGATCAGTGTGGGAGTCCATGTCTCTGCCCTTATCCAACAAAAGATCCCTCCAAAATGCAAGGATCGGGGCATGTTTGTTATCCCTTTTACCATTGGGACCGTCAACATAGGCAAGGCTATGTGTGATCTAGGGGCTGACATTAATGTCTTGCCCTTGACGATTTTCAACCGTCTTGGCCTAGGGCCCCTCGAGCCAACTCCACTTGTTATCCAATTGGCTGATCGCTCCGTAATTCACCCCGAAGGTGTAATCAAGGACGTCTTGGTCCAAGTAGGAGACTTCCTATTTCCCGCAGACTTCTATGTCATCGCCATGGAGAATGAAGAATCCGCTAGAGCCACAGATGTTCTTCTAGGGCGACCGTTTTTTGCTACAGCCAGGGCCAAGATAGATGTTCATGATGCAACTATCTCTCTAGAGTTTGATGAGGAAATCATCAAGTTCAAAATGATGGATGTCATGCGATACCCTTCTGATTTAGACTCTGATCTCTCTTGTGTGAATTTTGTTGATTTGATTGACCCTCTAGTTGATAAAGTTGCTGACTTAAATTGTTTTGAGCCCTTGCAGGTTGCCCTAGACAGGAGTATCACTTCAGCATCATTGGACGTCTTGGCCTCGACGATCAATATTCCTCCGGAGCTACATACCATCGTTGCAGCCTTAGAGGAAAAGCAACCCCTTGTCGACCCCACTCAACCTGCTATCCCTCTTTATTACGAGGAACACACAAAACTCCCTCCATCCCTTGTGCAAGCACCCACTCTCGAGTTGAAAGTTCTTCCAATGCATCTCAAATATGCCTATCTAGGTGCAGACGACTCACTTCCAGTTATTATCTCCAATCGTCTAGACCATGCCGAAGAGGCTGAGTTGATTTCTTTGCTCAAAGAGTTCAAGTCAGCCATGGGGTGGACTATTGCCGATATCAAAGGTTTATCTCCAGATCTATGCACTCATCGGATCCATCTTGAGGACGCAAGCAAAACGGTCCGCCAGCCTCAGCGACGCCTGAATGAGAAGCTTTTAGGTGCTGTGAAGCAGCCGTTTTATGCGCGGAAATATGCCATTTGGATGCCGATGGAGTAGTGCGGTATCGGTGAGTCTTTGATTTTTTTTTTTTTGTGGTTTCCTAGTCTTGCTTATCCGATGGTGTTGTTTATTGCAATGGGATGGCCGTGATTGTTTTTGCAGAGACGAAGGACGATGAGGGGGACGATAGGGATTCCTCGGCGCCTAATAGCGATAGGGGGCCTTCGGCGTCGGCGGAGCGGGAAGATAGCCCTGAAGTAACTCTCCAAAGGCGGAAAAGGACCGCAGTGGGAGCTTCTACCCACCCAGCGGGGGATTCATCTTCAAGTAAAAGACCAAGGTCGCTGCGGAGGCCGGTGGCTGATCTGGTTTCTGACATTCCTCCCTTGTCAAGGGTGACCGAGGGTGCTGGTACCGATGGTTTGGGGCCGTCGGAGGGTTTTGGCGGTGAGAGGACGCCGGTGATTGAGGATACCTGGCCGTCTTTGACAGGGTTTTCGGCCGTTGCAGCGGAGCCTCTTCGGTTTTATACTTCCGAGACGAGAATGACCCCTTCGGCCTCTGAGCCTTCGGCTCCGAAGACTTCCTCTGTTGTGTCTGATAGGATCGCCCGTTTGCGTGAGAAGAAACAGAAAAGGGACGATAGGGCAACATCGCCTACGATCACAGAGGTTTTTGGGGTGTCCTCCGGAGGGGAAAAGGTGCTTGATGTTGTCGAGCTTAGCGGGGATGATGAGCAGATGTCGGACATTCTCGCAAATACTTCCGTTGGGCCGAACGTGGAGAGTACTCCTCCTGATGGGTTATCTCCTCCGCCGTTCCCGGGCAATCGGTCTGATCCTTCTCCGAATGCTTCTTTGTTGGGCTGTGGCGATGGTACTTGCTCTTTGGGGGTTTCTGCTTCGCCATCGGTACCCTTGCGTATTCATTTTACCCCTGCCCCTGCTCTTACCGAAGTTCCTCTTCCGGACGATTATCTGCAGTCTGAACGGACGGTGAGTACTGATGTTCATCTTTCTCTCGACGGGCCCGGTGGTCCCACCACTCACCTCTTGGACCTGAAGGATTTGGCGCAGCAGGGATTGTCGGCGTTAGGGGTGCCTCATCCCAATGCTACCGATCTTCCCCTATCGGTATTTTTCGGGGAGATGGTTGGCTTGGACTATGAAGCGGAGAAGTTTCGCGAGATGTCTCTTGGGCATCAGCATGCCGAGGCCCGGGCAAGCATATTTTCTGCATTCTGTCAGCTCCGAGCTCTGCAGGACAATACGTCCGAAACGATAAGGTTTTTGATAGATGAAGTTGAAAAGGAGCGGGCGGAGCATGCTTCTACTCGAGCCATTAGTGATAGCATCGGCGCAGAGCTGGATGGTCTTCGGGTGGAGATGGATAGTGTTAAGAAGAAGGCTGCCGAGCTATCGGGGATTCATGAGGAGCTGTCGAGTTTGAAGAAAGAGAGGGAGGCCGAGAAAAGCAAAATGGAGGACCTTGCCCAAGAGAACGAGAGGCTCCGACAAGACTTGGCTTTGGACAGAGGGCGAGCCTAAAGACTTCAAACGGGGCTGAATGTCATTCCTCAGCGGATGGCTGTGCTTCGGGATGAGGTCGTTGATGCTATGCTGATTACCTTTTCGGGCTGCTATGATGGTCCCGATTTTGATTTGTCGATGGTGTCTGAAAGCGTGGATAAGCTTGTTGCAGCTATCGATCTTAGTCGCGTCGGAGATGATAGTGGGTCCGATCGGCCAGCATCGCCCAAGGGAGATGCACTCCTTCAGCCTCCTCCTCCTGTCGATCCTTAGTTCCCTTCCTTTCTCTCTCTCTTTATGCCTTTTTCCCGTTTGAGGGGGCACCGTTTGAACATTCGCCGTTTTATAATAATATTTCCCTGACAATTTTTACTATCTACTTTCTTACTTTGCTGTGGACTGTTTGTGGAATGTTTACCATGTCTGTGTGATTTGTGTTGGACTGTGATTAGGTTTGTCTGCGCCTGGATGTTCCGTTAGCTTTGAGAGGTTGTTGATAGCCTCCGATAACTCTTGGAAGAGAATCTTTAACTGTTCAATCTTGACTGTTGGGTTGGCTTCCCGAGGCGGTGCTTGTGTATTTATAAATGGTCCTCTTTCTCTCTTCCACTTACATCCCCTTTTCGTTTCTCTCCTGACCCTTCTTTATTGTTTCTTCCTTTGCTTGTGATCATGGATGACTCCACCAGGAATCTCCTGGGCGCGCAGGTTCTTCACGCGAAGGGTCATGTCCTGGAAGATATCTCTGCCTTGAGGCGTATGTTGGCAAGTATAGCTGAGGATATCGAAGTGCTGGAAAATACGTTGGATGACTTGGTGGATCTTCGCGATCATGCGAGGGAGAGGGATCCGGATGCTATCATAGCAGTTTGGAAGGCGTCGGTGTCGGCCTCTCACGTTCAAGCGACTCTGACTGCTCTGAAGAATCAGAGGGCTATGTTGCGAGGCTGCCTGGAGGGTATGAGGGGAGCATCCTCTGATCTGACTGCAGCAGCTGCCTATATCAAGGAGATTCCTCCTCCGGCTCCTCAAGATGATGAAGATAGTGAGGGCTCTATGGGTTAAGTGTTATTTTCTGTGTACTTTGTTTCTTTGTTGTAGATGCCGTATGGCCTTTGTTTAATAAAGGTTGTGTTTGCTTGAGATTTTGGGGTGGTGTTGGTTCTGTTACCGTTAGCCTCACCGTTGTTCTTGTGTTGTTTCTTTGTTTGCCGCTGGCCCGGTTGTGGTTCCGATGTTTCTTTCTCTTTTGTGGTTTTGCCGATGGTGGTTAACTCTCTCTAGGCTTTGGACTAGCCTGTGCCGTTTCTTCGGTACTTAGCAGCTTTTTCATAAATATCAGCAGCTTTTCCATAAATGCTAGTAGCTTTTCCTTCTGGTTGCGTCTTTTATGAAGAGTCGCGCATTCCCTAGGTGCCTTTATTGATGGTCGCGTCTTACCAAGTGCCTTTGTAACCGCACCATTAATTGCCCGGCCCTTTATAAATTAGTCGTGGTTTGACGTTTAGAACCACTTTGCTTTCCTCGACCTTTTTGCTTTCTGTCATCATGGATGAGCAGACCCTGGGACAGTGGTTATTTTCAATCCACAAGCTGAAGAAGAACAGCCTCAAGGATTCTCTCTTCATTCATGAGATGATCCAAACCGTTGAGGAAGAGATCCGTTGCCTGGAGGGGATGGCAGAGCCTTTGCTTGCCAAGAAGGGTCTGGCTTTGCCGGAGGACTTCAAGGCGTTGCAGGTGGTGGACACCTTTGGCAATGCTCTTCTCCGTGTGGAGGTCTCTCTCAGCATGCTTCGCTCGAAGAAGGTCTTTCTTGAAAGCTTTCTGCGCGTCCTATACCCTATTCCCGGTGAGCTGGGGATGATTGGTCAGACTTTGATGGATATCCCTTTTCTTCTCGATGGGGGTGAATAGGCGGTGGTTGCTTTCTTTCCCTTGCTGTAGATGCCGTATGGCTCCCCTTTATGAATAAAATTTCTTTGTTTGGAATAGTGTTGTTTTCCTTGTGTTAACGAGTATTATCAGGCCGTTGTAGGCCCAACAGAATACCATCAGCCGACAACGCAGGCTCTCTCCATTCGCCTGTTTGGAAACAGAGATGGGATTGTGTGTATAGGTCTGTTTAACGCGTATCGTGGTCGATAGACTCACAGAGATACGGTCAGCTGACAATGCAAGCTCTCTCCATTCGCCCATTTTCCTTAAAACGGAGATGGGACGTCAATCGCCCGTTTGAACAAACGGGGAGGCTTGGTGAAACTTTAACACGTATCGTCGGTCGTTTAGACACGTGACGAAATACGGTCAGCTGACAACGCAAGCTCTCTCCATTCACCGTTTTTTCACGCAAAAAACAGAGATGGGATCCGTATCGCCCGTTTGAACAAACGGGGACGGTGGTGAACTTAACGTGTATTGTCAGGCCATTGTAGACCGAACGAAATACCGTCAACCGACAAAGCGGGCTCTCTCCATTCATCCGTTTTTCTTAAAACGGATGAGATGGGATTCCAATCGCCCGTTTGAACAAACGGGGATGGAGTTTTGAGGCGCGATGCTCCTTTTACCATGTTTTTTAACGTGGTTCGGCATACAAAAGCCTATGTCTACGGTGTTGTTTATTCATGCTGATATAACGAGTAGTACATCCGCCCTTGGGTGGTACAATTTTAAGTGGGCAATATTCCACGAGTTTGGTAAGGGCGTGCCATTGAGCTTTTCTAGCTGATAGGCCCCTTTGCCGATGACTCGGATGACCCGGAAAGGCCCGTCCCAGTTAGGGGAAAGCTTCTTTATGTTTGGTCCGGTAGCCTCTTTGCTGCATAGCACCAAGTCGTTTGCCTTCAGTAGCCTTTCCTTAACGCGTTGATTGTGATATTTAGCCATCTTTCGCTTGTAGAGCAGCATTTTCAGCAAGGCTTGCTCCTGCAGCTCTGGCAGAAGGTCGAGTTATTCCCTTAGCCTATCCTCATTCTGCTCCGTATTAAAGTAATCAATGCGCAGGCTGAGGGCGCCAATTTCCACCGGCGTTATGGCTTCAGTACCGTAAGTTAGAGCGAAAGGTGTTTCCCCCATGCTGGCCTTGATTGTCATCCGATATGCCCACATGACGTAAGGCAGTTATCCCGTACGTGCTCCTTCCAGGTTTCTTTTGATTCTGCCCAAGATAGTCTTGTTGGTCACTTCTGTTTGGCCGTTAGTCTATGGATGGGCCACGGAGGAGAACCTTTGCTCAATCCTGAATTCCTCGCATCGGTTTTTGAAATAATTGCTGGTGAACTGCGTGCCGTTATCGCTGATGAGGATTCTCGGAATACCGAAGCGTAGGATTACTTGGTTTTTAAAGAATTCCCATGACTTTTCCGCAGTGATTTCGGGTATAGCTTCTGCCTCTGACCACTTAGTGAAGTAGTCCACCGCTAGGATGACATACTTCAGCTGAGGGTGGGCTATCGGGAATGGTCCCATGATGTCGATTCCCCATTGAGCGAACGGGCAGGGGCTAACGATTGCCGATATCTCCGTAGCTGGTTGCCTTGGGACTCTTGAGAATTCTTGGCATTTTTGGCAGGTTCTTACGAAGACGTCACAATCCTTTCGGATGGTCGGCCAGTAGAATCCGTTTCGGAGGACTTGGGCTGCCATAGTTCCTCCGGAGGCATGCATGCCGCAGATACCTTCGTGGATTTCTCGAATGGTGTAGTTCCCTTCTTCCTCTGATATGCATTTGGATGCCGGATGCGAGAAGCATCGGCGGATGAGGTCTCCGTCGAACATGGAGCACCTCGCTGCTCTTTTGAGAGTTTTCATCTTTACCGCGGGGTTTGTCGGTAAGATGCCATATTTCAGATACTTGATAACGGGCGTTCGCCAATCACTCTCGTCTTCCTCGAGGCATGAGACGAGTTGCTCCTTCATGAAGGAAGGAATCAGGATTTCCTCTATCATGACATCTTTCGGTATAATGACGGTGGAGTCTGCCGCTAGTTTGGCGATCTCATCGGCCTCAACATTCTCCTCCCTCGGAATGTGCTTGATGGTGACCCGAATGCTTTGGCTGCTGATGGCCGTTAGCTCCTGCCTGGCTTTGGCGAGGTATCGGACCATAGTGGGGTCCTTTGCCTGTGCCTGGCCGTTGACTTGATCTATTATGAGCTTTGAGTCGCCATATAACTCTAAGTGCGGCTTTTCGGTCACATTCTCCTCCTGCGTTCTCCTTGTTACCAAGTCTCTCCCGATGCGAAGGCCAGCCAAGAGTGTCTCGTATTCGGCTGCATTGTTTGATAACGGCTTTAAGATTCTCAAAGCATATCGTAGTTTAAGCTCCTCGGGTCCGGTAGCAATGATGCCCGCCCCAGCTGACTCTTGGTTTTTTGCCCCATCGACGTAGACGGTCCACCTATCGCCATCTTCTAAATAAGATGAGCCAGCACCTTCCGAGTCCACCGTCTTAGGCTCGGGGGATGGCTCGCCCGAGAACGTGCATTCGGCTATAAAGTCGGCTAACGGCTGGGCTTTAATCGATGGCCTCGACTGGTATTGGAGGCCGTCCTGTTCGAGCTCAATAGACCAGATGACCATCCGTCCCGACGTTTCTGGTTTTTTGAAAACCTTTCGCAAGGGTTGGTCCGTTAGGACGACGACCGAATGCGCCTAACGGACCAACCCGTTGTTCGGTCTACCAGCTGCTCGATTTGGGGGAGAGGGAAGCAGTCTTTGGGACATGATTAATGCACATCCTCCACTCTCCGTTAGCTTTGGGGACGACGACGGGGTTGGCTAACCATGGAGGATACTGGACCTCTCGGATGAAGTTGGCTTGAAGGAGCCGTTGGACCTCTTTTTCTATGGCGTCAGCCTTTTCCTTGGAGAAGGCCCTGCGCTTCTGCTGTATCGGCTTTGCCTCAGGATTTGCATTTAACCGATGCTCTGCCACCTCTCTTGGGATGCCGGGCATGACCGTGGATGCCCATGCGAATTCTTCTTTGAATTTGTTCAGTAATTGGGCCAATTGCAGGCGCTCCTCTGGGCTCAACCTTTCGCTGACAAGGAAATTCTCAGCGGGCGCTCCCTCCACCGGAACCGGCACCATATCTTCCAATGGCTGGGTTCGCCTCTCGTCTTCCATTTCAAGGGGGTCGTTGGCCACGCAGACGTACTCATCGCACTGGCCTCCTATCATAGTGAGATAGCATTCCGCGGCTACCTTCTGATCACCTCTGATCGTAACAACGCCATCCCAAGAGGGGAATTTTAGTTTCAGGTGCCGTTGTGAGAGGACCGCACCGAAGGCGTTTAGGAACGGACGCCCTAGGATGGCGTTGTAGGGTAGGTTGAGGTCGATGATCATGAACAGCTACTGTTCCGCTCTCCTTGAAATGTCTTCTCGGAATCGTACCTCTAAGAAGGTGACTCCTACCACTGGGATGGCAATTCCATCTACCCCGATGATGGGTTTTTGGCAGGGCGCTAGTTCTGACTCTGGTCTCTTCATGATCTCGTAGGCCCCTAGCGAGAGCAGGTTAACGGCGCTGCCGTTGTCCACTAAGGTTCTTCTTACACCGAAGTCCTCAACAAACATCGTGACTACGAGGGCGTCGTTCTGCGGGTACCGTACTCCCTGGCAGTCCTCTTCCGAGAAGGATAGTGTCATTCGATCCAGCAGACCGAATCCGCTGTTGTCGGGCGTGGGCAGCTCGCGTTTTCATTTGTCACCAAGGGGGGTTTTGGGAGGTTCGTAGAGCCCTCTGCTATGAAGTTGATCATTCGGTCCCCGTCCTCGGACGTTAGCATCACCTCTCTACTTCCGTTAGCAGGCAACGGTATGGCATTGGGCCCGGTGGCGATCTAGTTTCGGCCACACCACTGGGCCGGTCTCGGCGAGTCCCGGGTCGGTTGCACGTTGGCTGGGGCTGGGTGTTCCGGGAGATGGCTCTCTTCTGTCAGCTTCTCGATGGCGATTTTTAGCGCCCGACATCCTTCCGTATCATGGCCGATAGCTTTGTGGAAGCGGCAGTATAGACTTCGGTTGCCTCCGATAACGTCGCCTGGCCTAGTGTTGGGGTACCGAATCGGCAAACCCTTGCTCTCGATGATTGCTAAGATTTCCGCCTTTCGGCCAAGCGGCGAATGGGTGGGGGCCGTTACGTAAGTTTGCCTACCGGGCTGGAGATTCCTCTCCCTATTCGGTCGGTACTCCATCTGTCTCCTCTGCCGGGGGTCCATCTTTCGGCCTTTGTAACCGGGTGTTGGGGGTTCCTTCGGGTCTCCGAATGGGGCAGCTGTATCTTGCGTTATGGGTAGAAAGGAAATCTCCCCGTCGTGCCCTCTCTGGAAGTCCTCCTCTTCCATTTTAACATATTTGTGCGCCTTGGCCCGCAAGAGGTCTAGCGTTAGCGGGGGGTCGGTGGTGAGCAAATCGCCTAGCTTATTGTACCCACAATTCCTTCTCAGTGCCTCTGTTGTGAAATCGATGGTGGCGTCGGCTGTTTGGCCGAGCTCTGTGTTGAATCGCTCTAGGTAGGCTTTAAGAGACTCATCCGATCTGCGAACGACGTCGAAGAGGGCAGCGGAGGTTTTCTTCAGGGGGATGGTCGTGCTAAATCTGCTTAAAAATTTCTTTTCCAGCTTTGCGAAGCTGTCGATGGAGGCAAGCGGTAGAGCTTCATACCATGTGCTGGCTATTCCGGCAAGGGAAAGCACAAAGATTTGACACAGCGCCTCATCTCTTGAGGTCTGGAAGGTGACTTGGTTTTTCACCCGCGTTAGATGGATAACGGGGTTGGATAGGCCGGCATAAATGTCCGCTGGGATCTTGGTACGCCTATCGACTTTGTACTTGCGTACCCGATGGGTCAAGGGGCTTTTCGGGTTTCCATCTTGCTTCTTTCGGTCACGAGAAGATTCGGATTGGGGGCGCTCATGCCCCCTGTCGGCAAGATAGCGGCTCTGATCATCTTGCCGGTATTCCAGGCTGGGCTGATGCTGGGCGGGGGTTCTCCCCCGGCTTCTGTGCTCTTCGTACCTAGCCAGGTCAGACTCCCAGGAAGGCTGTCGGGCCATGTGGTGTTGGAGGTATGGATCGTAGTCGTTAAAGCGACCATCGGCGTATCTTCCAGGGGAAGGTGGGGGAACCGGGAGTGGTACATACTCTTCTATCGGCTCCTGTGGGTGGGGCGCAGGGTTTATCGGTGGAATTTCGTCCAAAGGGGTCGAGCCCGTTGGGAAGGTCTGAAGTACGGTGGGGGCCGGTGGTCTTGAGGAGGTACTAGCCTGGTTTGTCCGCTGCGGGACTCCCGCCGTTAGCATGGCTAGGATCTGATCTATCCTTTGGGGGAGAATGGCTGTCTCCGAGCGGGGGAGCACAGTGCTGAAGGCGCTAGCTCTAGGGGCCTCCACAGTGTGGGCGTTGGCTCCGGTGTTGGCAAAAGGATTGTCCCATTGGTACGCCATCGGCGAAGGCGAACCGATAGCGTTGGATCTACCTCCCGGCGTTGTCGGGTGACCGGCTCCCTGGCTGGCGGAGAAATCGAGTTGTCGCCCTAGGGGAGTCGCCTGGACTCCGAGAGGTGTCCCATGGATTTCCGACCGTGGGTTACGAGGTGGGTCCGTGAAGAAGTTATGGAGGGATGCCACTGGTTCTTCGAGGGATGAAAAATCCGGGGTGTCCTGATTGGATGTCATATTGTGGAGTGTTTTGTCTGGTATTGGGGTAGGTGAGCCTGGATCTCAAGGTAGACTCACTTAATGATCTCAGACTCTCAACGAGAGCACCAAATGATAATCTTGTCCTAGGGGTGAGGGTAAGATAGTAAAGTAGTTTAGCTGGGTAGATCTGAGGTGGTTGTGCGGACGGGCTATCGGGTCGGGCCTGCCACGTGGTACCTGAAAAGCACCGGAGGGGGTCTCCGGCGTAGAGACTCCGACGATCAAGTTAGTATGAGTGTTGTGAATAGTAAAGGCCTTTTGTGAACAGTATGGTGGGGAAAGCTTACCTCCCTCGTGGAGGAGGGGGGAGGGGGGGTATTTATAGGCCTTTTCCTCGAGTCGGTGGGACACGTGTCGCATGGGCGTTGGGTCCGCTGGTAGGACACGTGTTGCCTTTTGGAGCATCGGGAGCCCGCTAGGTCGTGAGCTGACCGTTAGAATTTGAGAGCCCCGTTAGGTCTTTAGGCTGACCGTTAGGCCGTGCGAGCGACCGTTAGCCTGGGGAGCCCGTTAGGTCTTTAGGCTGACCGTTAGGCCGTGCGGGCGACCGTTAGCCTGGGGAGCCCGTTAGGTCTTAGGCTGACCGATAGTCTGAATGACATGTTTGGGAGAGGCCCCTTGGGGGAAAGGTCCATAATGCCCCTATGGTCTGTTTACGTATTATCAATATTCATTCTTTATTGTTTCTGCTTTGCTAGAACTTGTTTTATGTGGTTAGTGAAGTAAATGTCCATTAGGGTTTATGTAGACTATGTGGTACTTTGTTTCAATGCTTTATGTTATGAATGTGAAAAGGTTGGGAGATATTGCACCTAAACTTTGAATTGTTGGGTACATAAGTTCTCTACTCAATGCAAAATCCATAACGTAGTGAATTTATAAAATTAGTACACCAATTGCATCACCAAATATGAAACCACAAATCAAGCAAGAAGATAGGATGAAAAAGAAGTGAGCTCAAAGACAGGGAGCAGGAGCATTTCCCTTTGATACTCTGGAAGACACACGATATGCTCCAACACTTGAGTCTCCATGTGGTACAGGAAAATGCTTCTCCCCAGCCTCACCATTAGAAGCAAAGAATTCCATGGAATGAAATCCACCAAGAAAAACCTAGCCTCGAAGCTGCTTATTTCCTCTTCGTGCAGTATGATCACCGGTTGCTCTCTCTGTTCAATTCTGATGAAAGGGTTTCTTGGGCAAAGGGTTTGTATGCTGACTACATGGATAGAAACCCACTCTTGCTTTGTTATGGTGGTTGTACGCCAGAATCCCAGCTCCCTTTCCGGAAGCTCCCAAATTTCTGTCTGTCCAAAGTAAGTTGTGCCGTATATCAGGCGCCGATCAGGTGTTTGGTTGAAAACACGAGAGAACAGACTCCACTCGTTAGTAGGAAGTTCTATCAGCTGTACATGATTGCGATCTTTGTTGTCGCGCTGCTTATTGTGAGGATCATAGGCAGCTAGACAACTGCCTGATGCCCACGATGCCCACCAGTAGAAGACCCCGTTCACTACGGTTGGGGGATAGAAGACTTCTACTTTAAAATCGGAGGTACCAACAAGCACCGATTCTCTCCACTCCTTTGTTTCAGAAGAGTATGTTTCGATGCATAACTTGTTACTTGTATAAGGAAAATCAGCAATCTCAGCAATCACTACTTCGTAGCGCGGTGTTAGATCATCACCGTCGTCATCACAAGACAATCCAATAGATAGCCCCCCATAAAACTTGCTGAGTGGAGGAAGAGAGACATGTTTGCGCGTCACAGGGTTGAGTACATGGTATGATTTGCCGTGGTGGCATCCGCAGAGTACTAGGCCATTGGAAGATGTAATAGAGTAGCCAAGATCAGGGAAGAAAATTTCACCATGTTTTGGACCATGAAGATGGCCGATTCGAGGCACAGTGGATAGGAATGACATTGTGGGTTCATTTAAGGGCACGAACAATACGTTTCGGAAGAAGCCCAACAAACGATGAGGAGACCCTATTCGTTGTTTGTGATGAAAACAGCTGGCATAATGGGATAGGAATTCCGGGGAAGTGAGTAAACTGTTCCATTGCTTGGAGACGGACCGGTACATGAATATTGATTCCGGTGGCAGACGAACAAGAATCTCGGTCATAATGTTATCGCACAATATCGCTGCAGAGCATTCCTGACCCGCCACAATATCCATTCTCTTACCTTCCTTTTCGCTGCAGAGCACAATGTCGATCAAAACAGCAATTGAAGTCATGCGATAAGTCCATGGTCTGGACAAGTAACTAATAAATGAAAGATAAGGTACGAGGAGGGAAGCAACTATACCTGGACTACGCTAGAAACGATAATCTTTGGCAGCAGTTTACAAGACGGAGGAGAAGGAGGAGACGGTGAGCGGCTAGGTCAATGGTTCTGTTCCCGCATGTGTGTATTTTATATTATAGTATGAAAAAATAATAAACGTACGTAGCCAACAAAAAGGTAAATTACATAAATAAATAAAAATTATATTTCATAAAATGTTCAATTTTTTACTAAAAAAAATATTCACTTTAGTTCTATATTTTAAAATTTTCAATATAAAATTCTATAATTTTCTATATTTACGTTATAAAATTTTAAAGTAGTTAAAATTCAAAGAATAATAAAAAAAATCAAAATAAAAAACTGAAGAAAAATGTAATAAATGTGAGATTTTATTTCACTATTAAAAAAATAAAAAGAGAAAAAATCACACATTTTTATTTGCAATCAAATTCAAAAATAAATTGTAAATAAAATATTGGAAAAAACAATGATATCGAAAATAAAAAACATGAAAAGAGAAAAAATCCTTGTACGATGAATGCACACTGAAAACTTTGATGCATGGAAACAGAAGACTCTTCAGAAACACAGATTTTAATTTACATGCTGAAGTTTCCATGCCGTTCATAACCAACACGCTCCTTCTCATGCGAAAACTCATATAAAAGAAATACAGTCATAGTTCTCCAGGCCAAAAATATTCCAACGCCATAAAGACTGAAGACAAGAACCACGCTCCAGACAGAAAAAGAATCACAATAACTCCTTGGAATGAGAGATGCGGGTTAAATGGCTCTCATAGAACCTTGAACTAATGGATCCCTTTGACACGCACGTGCTTTAGGATGTGACCTTAGTGTCCTAATGGGTTAAAACTGCAAAAAGTTCACATGGTAAACCCAGACCAAAAGGTTCAACAGTTTTGTACCAAGGACTGAAGACAAGAACCACAGTCCAGGCAGAAAAAATAATCACAATAACTTCATTCTAGTAGATTATGGAATGAGAGATGCAATACATGCATATCCTAAAGTGCAAGCTCCATATCTATTAAATGCACCTCATAGAGCCTTGAACTAACGGATCCTTCTGACATGCATGTGCTTCAGGATGTCACTTGTGTCCAATGGGTTAAAACTGCAAAATGTTCACATGGTGAACTTGAACAAAAGGGTTCAACACTTCTGCACCAAGTTAGTTTTGTTGTTTGTTTGGTCGGAGGAGTTGCAGGGTTTGGCTGGAGGTTGAAGATGAAGGTTGCTGCTGGAGCTGGGCTTGGGCCGGGTAGGGTTGTTGCATTTTTGGGCTCTATGTTCTCAGAATTTCATTAAACAGTGTGGGTTTGAATGTTAAGTATAAAATGAAAAATATAATAAAATTAAACAAAAGGGTCTATTGGGGATGAGTCAAAAATGCCCTTGTACTCATTTTTTTCATTTTTTTATCCCTCATTTCATTTTTCACAAATCCCCCCAGCACGATAAATTGCGTTTATTTTAATTCTCATGCTAACTCTACTTCATCCATCATTTTTAATAACAACAAACAAAATGACTTATAATATAGTGAATTTAGGTTTTTTTTTAATAACATAATCACTTTTATTTGTGAATTATATTGTGTTATTTTTTAGTATGAAGTTGGTTCGTTTTAGTTTTTAGTGGGATTTTTTAACATCTCATTAGCTTATGTTATTTTTTTGCAACTCTCTGTACATCTGAAAGGTAAAGCAATCGTTTTGATGTATGATGATACTAGCCCATCAATTTCTTCTTCACCAAAAACTAACTTGAGCTTTATAAATCTACTTTCTCATCCACTAACATTATCCCTAGTAAATTATGAAAGTTTAATCCATGTCTTATGTTTGAGTTTGGAGGGTGGATGAAATATTACCTCAATAGACACTTCTTTAGTTCAACTTAAATTTCATATTAGACAATTCGAGTATAAATTATTGAGAATGGATAAAATAGAGTGTCACTCACTTTAAGGACCGATTATATTTGGACGAGATTATTATGGTAGTGACATACAAATAATAATAATAATTTTACTATAATAATACGAATAAAAATAATAAAGAAAAAGTGGCAGGGTCCAGGTCATAAAATTAACGACTGGTTATTAGGCTAATGGAAAATTGAGATTTGCAAATAGAAACTTAGTGGATCAACCGTAGCAAACAAGATTATCGCGCTTAGAAACCTTGGGTTCTACCTTAAAATGAGCCATCGTAAGACGAATTATGCAGACTACCAACATATCATGAAAATGGAAAATATGAAAATAAGAACAAAATGACGAGTATAATTTAAGTAACTAGAGGATACATTACCATGGCAAGCACCTAAAGTACCAACACTCAATACAAAGTTTTGAGCTTTAAAAATACTCTTTGACCTAGACAGATAACATAGGAACAGAATAAAACTGACTAAAAGATGATCCGCCCTTTCCATTCCGACACAATCAACAAAAGAACCGAGTTCAAGAAATTCTGGTAAACAAAAGAAATAAACAACCAAAATCTTTTACTTAAAGACACTTTCTTTTACTGTGAGGCCAAGCCATTTAGTGAATTTATGGAACTCGGTGTAGTCAGAATTAGATATCATAGTCCTGTACCATACTTTGTATACCCAATACATTAATCTAAAACGATAATTTTTTATGTATTCCGTTTCAAATTAAATAGGAACCGAACTTAAAGTAGACTTTTTTTAAAGTCAAGACCAACCATGCTCGATACATACGGGCAGGATCATGAAATGATGGTACATCTTTAACTCACAATTTTGACACAACTGCGTGCTGTTCGAAACTCATACAAACAGTGTTAAATTTTAAATTCATTTAATGTCAAATCTTACGCCACATACCTCTACCGTTAAATATCAACTTCACTTAATGTCGATCATTACGAAAATGGAGAAAATGTTTGGTAAAAGAAAGCTAATTATAGAAAATATAGCAATAAATTGACTTTCTATTACATTTCTCCCCAGAGATCGGGCGTCCACCATAGACAAAGCAACTGATCGTACACGCACACCAACAACTCAATTAACGGTCACGATTAAATTAAAGGTGGGTTGCCATACTGTTCCATGGCAACCCGGTTTCCACCAATCTTTTCCGAAAAAGAAAAAGCATGCCTTTACACAGATTAACTTAAAGGGGACTAATTCCGGACTGACTAACTTACACTTGTAATGGGGTGAAATAACTGTGCTAATTGATGACCATGCAATGCATTCTAGACTTATGAAAGGGAAGAAAAAAGATGGTACCTGAAAACAAAAACCATTTGATAAATAATCATGTTGGCTTTTCTGGGGTTGCCTCAACCATTCTCTTGTTCAAAACAATCTGCAGAGGCAGCATATGAACCTTTATGACTCCTGATCACTACTTTCAAGTTCAACAACAACAATATCCTCTTTAGTCTTCAGCCTCTTACTTGCTCTATTTTCGTCTAGCATATCAATATCTTGATGCTCCAAGATATAGCTCTTGATTTTTTCTAGAATCCTAATCCCATACTTTTCTGCCTTCAACTTTCCAACCATCTTCTCCAACTGCAGATAAGATAAGATGAGATGCCTAAGAGTAAATTTTAGCAGTTGCTGTCCACAACTTTGCTGTAAACAAAATCCAGAAACCTTGACAAGCCAAGATGCCAAAATTTGTCCTTAAGCGCCTATGAAATGGTATACTGATCAGATCATGCATATGATGGCGAGACAGAAAAAAGTACTTGCCTCTTCCAGAGAATCTGGTTTCTGGGCACTTATCATGCTCATCTGCTGACTAGACAATACAGAATGAGGGAATATTCCTCCATGAACTAGTGAGATTTCTTTTCGCAAGTCATCAAGTTTTAACTCCAATCCCGAAAATGTGAGGCCTCGTTTCACTGATTTTATAGTGTCAGATCTGTTCTTCAGTTTGCTAGAGATATCAAGCTTAATAATCTTCTTCCCTATGGAAAAACAACAGAAATTAACCACTTATTAATTGCAACATACTGGCAAGTGAAAGTGTACTAGCCAGATTTTCAAAATTCTTGTCTAGCAACCACAATGAAATGCTTAATTACTGAAAGAAGATCAATGAAGGACAAGTAGGTGGACACAAAAGTTAACCAGCTCACTCAACTAGAAAATAAATAATCTACAGATAACAAATTTATTATATGAAGGAGAAAATTCATACACAGCTGCAGGACAATGCAGATATATGGAATCGCATAGTTAGCAGAAAGAGAATATGGACAATGTGTCTGAATAAGAAACTTCCCGTGCTTGCTTTATTGCCATAGAACAAGGAAAATTTACCAGGGTTGTCCTTGTATGGGTGAGTCTAAAGTTCAGAAAACAAACAACAAATAGAAAGTAACGACTTGATCTATGCTTCACTTCAGGAAGTATATAACTTTGGCCTCATATTCCATCATAGTCGCTGCAATAGGGGTTTGGGGCTTGAATTTCGTATCTGTAGTGGACATTACACTACCATGCAAGTTTTTACACCATTTACATGATTAAAGTACACCCTTCCATGTAAGTGAACAACAAGTTTTTCCCAGTTCATATCTTCACTTTTCGTTATTCTATTCATGATTCAATTATTTCTTCAAATATATAAGATAGCATTGCCAGCTCTAATTTGGGTAATTGAAGACAATTCTATTTTCTCCTGCTTATGAATAGGAGTAGATGAAAGAAAATATTAAGCCTACAACCCATCTGAATAATTCTCTTCCTACCCTACCTTAGGAAAGTTTAAACCCAATCCAGGTCACCCTACAATCAGATAAATAACCTCAATCAAGAGCACAATTATTTGCCAATGTCAAAATGGTCTCAGGAAGGACGTAGAATCAAAGATTTTAAGGAGACCAATATCAGGAAACATACAAGACAGGCGAATGTAGACTTATTTGCTGTAGAGGCCTTATTTATTTCCTTTTAATATTTATTTATTTATTTATTTTGGTGATTAAATAATAGTACCTTCAAATTTGAGCCCACGTAGTTATATATTGATTGAATTGGGTCTTATTATCAGAAATCCCTGTTCTTCTAAAAAAATTCACACTTCCATTCTATCTCCCCTCCCCTTTTATTAGAAAAAGAAGAAAACTTCTAGCCATCACATACTAAAACTTTTGGTTACTGAAAAAAGTATATACGTTGCCTTATGTTGAAGAAATATAAATTGCTACGGCAGAAGATAAGACAATCTAGCCTACATTAGGAAAATACATGAGCATGAAGCACAAAAGCAACTCTCAAAATGAATTGACTCAACATCAAAATGCCTCAACACCAAACAAGTTTAGTAGGGAGCTTTTGCAAAACAAACAGAAAATATACTTATCTGCAAAACAAAAATTCAAGTCTGAGACTTTAAGTTAAATATATTCAAAGCCTTTTTAGCTTTATGTTGAGAGTCATTACTAAAGCCCTTCGATGAATTGCTTTAGTTTCTAGATGCAACTGCTCTCAACGTGCAGAGGTCAATGTCTTCAGAAATCAGAAATGTTCTTTGTAATCAACCATCAACTCCTTGATGTATAACTAAGAATAAATCCCAAGTCCCCTACATCAAAACCTAACTCTGAATTTCCGTTTTATGCAACAACTCCCTTTAGAATCAAGTCTGTCCAGGACTGCTACAAGACTATCATGTATGAATACCATACGTTAAACTTTAACCCCCTTTCAACCAGCGAATTGGAATACAAAAACAGTTTAACATGGAAAGAAGTGCAATCTGTCTTTCAATTTTTTTTAGGATTTGAAAGAAAAGGGCTATATTACAAATTATGCCCTTTAAGCTTCACCCCTCACCCCTCTTCACATTTGGTCACTTCAATTTTTTTCATAATCACCACCTCTATAAGTTTAATTCTTCAATATCAACTCAGTGGGTCATAAAGATGGCTCCAACCTTTGAGGAAAGAAAAAAAAATGAACTTTTAAGGACGGATTAAAAACTAAAAAGGAATGCTTCAAGGCCCAAATTGCGAGAACCCTAGACTTCAAGGGTAAAAAAACATATTTTTCTTCCTAAGAAACATGGTAACTAAGGTTATGATCCCGAATGAAGAGTCCATACCTTGCAGCACCCGCTTCGCTAATGGTCCTATTGTCACATAAGCATTCGTAGAGTAAGCTGTATGCTGAAATTCTTCTTTCTACATAAAGAACATTACCATTAGGCAAAGGCTCTATTCTCAACATAACTAATGTACGTGACAGTCAATAGATTGCAAAAAGCTTTAGTGAATAAATATAACATAACTTTAATAACTTGATCGTAAACTATAATACAACTCTGAATATAACATGTCCACTATACTTATTAAACACATAAGCTTAGGTTGTAATACTTCATAAAAACTTCTAGAAACTTGTTCAATTCACTGCAGAAGCATATTAATGCAATTCAGGTTTTATTCAATAAATAATGTTGAAAACAAACTAAATATTCCAGACATTTTCAAAGTGTTGTCATGCCATTCAAAACCTTATTAAACACAAGCATGTGGATGAAAGCACAAAATTCTTACCAGAACCTGATCAAGTATAAGCTGTATCACAAGCTGTTCCATCTCTTCTTTCTTTAGGTTAGAACCTGGACGATACATAAATCACATTTGAAATATATTATGTATATGGAACATAAAGTACTAGGACAATTAAGACAACTCCATGTAAAACAAAAGTAACAGAGTAGACAAACCAATTAGTTGGCCAAAAATAAAATAAAATATAAAACATGTTACAAGTCAATTGCTTTATACGTCTGACAACAAAGAGATGCAACTATAACAAGTCCATTATAGACTTTTTATGACATCTTCATTTAAACGATCTTTATATTTTAGGGCAACGAAATGGAACTCTAAGAAACTTTATGCTTAAGGTTTTAGAAGACATTTAAGACGGAAAAGTGAAATAAGTTGAATTTAAGGTTTGATACATAATTAGCCGATGCTACTAAGTATCTTTGAATGATGTTTTGTGATTAAGTAATATACATATTGCATTTTCATGCTTTGAAATACTCATTTAGGACTATTATTAATTAATAAATATACTAACACTATTAATTCTTACAGTAAACTATGAATAAACACTATACAAAAATGAAGGGGGGGAACCAGCTATGATAGAATACATCTTGTTTATCTTGACGAAATGGGTGGAATGGCTACCCTAATGCCAAAAATATTCACGTTGTTCAGTATCTTATCACTAGCTTCCCTGGCATTACCAGGCATGAGCGGGGTTTTTTCGGAATTAATAGTATTTTTTGGAATAATTACAGACCAAAAATATCTTTTAATGCCAAAAATACTATGTGTACTTTCCCATCGTCCTCTATTAAAAAAAAAACTAACACTATTAATTCTTACAGTAAACTATGAATAAACACTATACAAAAATGAAGGGGTGCAATGTGTACTTTCCCATCCTCCTTAGAAAAAGAGGCCAGACATTTTATTATCCCTTATTTTAATTTTCCCTCTAAACCAATTTTATCCTAACACTTACTTTTAAACCTCTTTTGCTTCGCAGAAAACAACTCATTAACAAAAAATGCTCTAAGAAAACAAGCTATCTTTTCTTGTTTGGCTGTTCGACAAGAAAATGTTTTCTAGTGTTAAGATGCGGTGAAAAAGTCTCTAGTAACTAGGAAGTTCTCTTTAACGTAGAAATTAAACAATTACATAACATTTTTTTATAAGTTCCAACAAAACGTATGATGCAACAAATATAAATAACCCCATGATTAAGATTCCCTCAATATATAAGACATTGGCTAAGAGGATTTCCATTCACAGGCATGCAAAATAAATTCATCCTATTGAGTTCAGTATTTTAATTTCAAAAGTGGATAAGGAATGGGCTTTAATATTACTATGAAGATCACATCCTGAATCCTGATGATGATACCATAAAAAATCACCAGTAACCTATTGATAAGATTTATTTATTTATTTTTGAAGAAAAACTTGACAATTTAGTGGGAAAAACAAACTTGACCCAAAAAATAGAAAAATTTAATTGCAGATATACTTCAGGGTATATTTGTGATTAGTTCAAAAATTAAAATAAATCAATACAAAGGGTATCTTGGGTCAACTTTAAAACAAATCTAGAATGGGAATAACAAAAAATGCAGTGGATATAGCACCACAAGAAAAGGAAAAAGTAGATTCCGATTGAAGAGAAATGTTTTTATCACTCCAAACATACCACTTTTGTTGATAAAAACTATTGTCCTTTGATTTTCTTTCCTGCAAACGAACACTGGAAAATCTAGAGGGAATACTTTTTACAAACCGAAAAAGCCCCAAGACTTTAAATCCCACGTGTAGCTTAACTATGTCCACCCTCCCTACACACTCTCCCTGTGACATACTCCATTGTACACATACAAATACTCCTTTTCTAACCTAACTTCAAACGTGCTCAAATTTATAATTGTTTGAACCTTAACCGTGCAGTAAACCCTAACTACACCTCCATGTGACATACAAACACTATTTTTCGAATCCAATTTTACACAAATACATTTTCATTTATTTATTACAGAACTAACACAGAACCTACATATACTTAAAGTTTTAAAGACGTTGCTTCAAGAAAATAGTATCTAATATAGACTTAAAATTTAACATTTAATTTTTGGGTGGTGTTATTCCCACACTCCAAAATTGGTTATGCTCACACCCTTTCTTATATTTCGTGATATAATTTTTAGTACTCAAATATGGCTAGTCTGGTAAATTTCTAAATGAAAAGGTGTGAATAACAATTTGGAGTGTGCGAACCTTAACTTTTAGGGTAAACTACATAAAAAACACTATAATTTACGAAATGTTCCACTTAACCCCCTATACTCTAAAAAGCTAGCAATGTAAATCCTATAGTTTTCTAAGAGTTGCAATCAGTGTTTTAAAAACCGGCCCGACCCGACGGTCGGACCGGTAAACCGGTGACAAAATGAGGATTTTGGGCTGGTTCATTTTTTGGACCGGACCTGCAAGTGACCCGGGTTCGACCGGTCGACCCGGCCGGTTTTGTACCGATCGACCCGCTGGGTCGATCTCAAACTAAAACGACGCCGTTTTGGATAACCCAAAACGACGCCGTTTTGTGTTTTTTTTTAAATTTTGAATTTTTAAATTTTTAAATATAGAAATTTTGATGGGCCGGCCCGTTATAGGCACCGGTTCAATCCGGTTCAATCATGTAAGCTCGAACGGTTCACTGAGTGAACGATTCACACTGTAACAATGGGTCAATCCGGTCGAACCCCGGTTGAATCCGGTTCAACGGGTCAGCCGGGTCGGTTTTTAAAACACTGGTTGCAATGGTAAAATAATTCAAAAAATTACGCAAATTTGAGAGAAAATATAAGAAACATGAGAGAGTTCACTCCACTCAAAAAATAAAAAAAGAATAAAGATTTTTTTTGAAAAAAATTAAAAAAGAAAATAAATTAAAAACAAATTGTAAATATATTTTTTCATTGTATTAAGTTCTACCATATTAGTTACATTTTTTGTCCAAATTTCATGATATTTTTGCATTCTTACTATTTGTTTTGGATCTTTTAAGTATTTAAAAAGGTTAAGATTGCAACTTTTAGGAAACTATAAGGTTTATATTGTACACTCTTAAACTATATGGAGTCAAGTGGAATATTTTGTAAACTATAAGGTTTTTTAATGTAGTTTACCCTAATTTTTATGACAAGATAACTTTTTTTCTTTCCATTTTGCTTCCCATATATGCATTTTGTTGATGAAATCTCAAACTACTAAACAAGTTTAGAATATGAATTTTTCTACCAAAGAAATACATATATTCATATGTGAAACATAAGCGATCATAACATTGGTGAGAGCATAAAGATAAGCTATGTAACCTACACTACACTGCATATGAATGAAACAAACTCATCAGTTCAAATAGTTTACTTTCTGTTTATTTATTTTTTGGTTGTTAACTTATATGGCTCCTATTTGAGATGAGAATTATGACCTAATGAAGTAAAAACCAGCATAGAACGTGATATGAAAGATTCAAGTTAGATTCTTTTGCTGACACTCAGAAGAGTTGGCGAGTTGCCCCACCAGTAAGGCATCCATAACCCACAATGAAATGCACAGAACGAACAGACCCCTAACATATTAGTCCCTGGACTAAAAATAACTTCGCTCTGAAGAATTGTCCAAAACAATCAAATTGTTGGGTTCTCATCCAAATTACTCATGGAAAAACTCTATATTTTCACAGTTTTTTCCTTTTTGTTACCCAAAAGATTGTAATGTTTTGTTTCAAAAAATAAATGAAAGGAAAATTTATTGTTTAAACCAAACACCTATTTTGAAGAAAACCTAGCAATAATAATAGAAGGACCTAACTGCTTCGAGCGGACTTTTTTTGAGAAAAAATAACTAATCAAGCACGGTTCAGTTCAAGAATTTGTAAGCTGATTGTTTGCAAGTTGTTTAAATCAACTACAACCAATGTAAGGATAATCTGGATATCATCATAAGCGAAACAAATAAAACCAACCTAGTTCACTGTGCTTATTTTTCATCTTTTCCACCAATTGTAACATTGTCAATCTCTTATCATTCTCTTGCATATCCTGCAGTAATGATATCATGCGCTTTGAATCACCTGCAAAGAAGAAAAGTATTAAGTATTCAATCATTTATTGTTACCAGTTGCGACAATCAATATTTGAAAATCACAGGGAAAGGGCGCAATTTTAAAATGCAGTTAGAAAATAATCTTGAACAATTCTCTTAGAAACTTACCAGATGCATCAACCTCCCTAGCGTCACATGAAAATGTACAGTTATCACACATACCTGTGCAATATAAAGTTGAAATTTTGTTATTGAGCACCAGAGTATCATGAATAGTTTCAAGCAACAAATAGTACCATTGCAGTCTTGTAAAGGCTCAGCAAACTGTCGAAAAAAGGCAATTCTCCGGCACAGTCTTTTTGACTGCAATACCACATGAAAATAACAACAGTATATTAATGGAAGTGCAGATGTGAAGCATATTTTAGCGGCAGGTTAGAGATATCTATTCAAATGTGGCATGAACACGAGGCACACATGGCTGTTGGCTACCTGACAATATCGTACTATGTCATAGAGATTCTGCAAGCCGGAATTCTCATAGAAGACCATTGAACTCTGTACACAAAGATGGTAACCCCGTCATATATTGAATCCCGCCCAAATATGTTTGCAAGTGAGATAACTGTCTATTCAATTGAACCGCATTATACTTACCATGGAAAGAAGTCACAAAGTTGCAATATTCAACCAAAAAAGAAAAATTACCTGTCGTGGAACATCTCCAGGCCTATAAAACAGTACACATTCAGAAGGGAGCCCATCTCGACCAGCTCTACCACTTTCCTGCAGAAAAATAAACGTTATAAAAGGAAGTGTACTTCAGAAAAAGGGCTAGTTCCACAAGAAAGAGAAGATACCTGGTAATATGTTTCCATTGATTTACTCAGACTGTGATGAATGACAAACCTGACTACGAAAAGACATGAAGTATTAAATATGTCTTACTATGTTTTTATGCACACAGTTGCAACAAGCAAATATAGAAAAGAAGTATAGAAGCAGATCGTAAATCTGTAATTAGAATATTTGCAACTAAGAAATTCCCTTTATTGGGGTTCTTTGAGATTAGAAGCTAGGATTTGACCCCTGCAACTAGCACTTCAGTCAAGAGCATCTTTATCACATTGGACACAAACAGGTGCCGTAAAGCACGAGTACAGAAGATGTGAAGTACTAATACCAACCATCTGGCTTGTTAATTCCCATTCCAAATGCCACCTGTCCAAACAAGGAGTTAAAACTTAAAAGTAAATTTAGGAGCTAAATAGACGAAAACATGACAGGATGGTACATACTGTACCAACGATGACCTGCAACTTATTGCTGCTCCACCTGTTGATACGAAACCACATAAGAATTCTATAAAGAGAAAGTCCAAAGAAATCTCAACCACTAATGGTGTGTAAAACATCCACTTCTCTGAGTCACTTACCTTAAGTATAGAATTCTTAAACATGCGACTACTTACCAACAAGAAGGAGGCCGAGGCTGGGGCTTGGCCAGCTTCTGACTATTCATACAAGCTGGCCCAAAATACCCAGCCAAATAATTAAATTTTGTTTTCAGTAATTAATACCTTAAATTTACATGCATTTTAGAATCAAACTAAAAACAACGTCAACAAGTAAACTGATATTTTCTTAGCACTTACGTTATCCATCAAAGTCTCTGACATACAGTTAAGGATCTGTGATTAACAAACTCTTATCTCTGCCATGAAATCCACTTTTTTTCTAATTGCCCTTTTTTTCTCTGAAATCCTAAATAACTGCGCCTTCTTTCTTAAAAATCATTTGGTTCAAGGAACTACTACCCAGCCCTAAAGAATTTATGATACAAGATTTATACGGCCATAGGTAGGTCAGAAGCAGAAGAGATAGATTATGGAACCAATCCCACTTACTTTGGGACTCTGGACTTATTTTAGCTACAGTAAATTGTGCAAAACACAACTGTTGGTGTTGAAATCATAGTGTTAAGATCAAGAAGTGCAAAAGTAGCTCTCAAACTGAACACTCTGACTATGGTAATTAGTTAATGCTGGAAACTTCAATTATTTGCAAACAGTTTCTTTTTTATTGTTTAATTGTCGAAAAATGCATAGATGTATTGAAGTGAGAAGGACAATTGTAGTACTTGTAAAAGTTGTAATGATGGGTTGCTAGTAGTACTGGTGATGTGAACACAAAAAACAATGATGACAAGTAGCTAGGAAATTGGCATAAGGACAATCTTCTTTCTTTCAGAAAATCAGGTTACTTTGTCAAGGAAAAAGAGTGCATCATTGAATTTCACTGAGTGGTGAATTTCAAGTCTAACGCATAATAAAGTAAAAGCTAACTTATTAGAACCAGTAAACAATATTACAATATTAGATTCGAAGAATTACTGTATATGGACCCTCTCACGGGAATTTACATCCATATCCGCATGATAATGATCAGCTGATATTCGCCTCTGACGCAACTCTGCAGCAACCTACAAAATGAGGTTATGAGAAAAGCATAAAATAAAGAATACTATTGGTAAGTGAGGTGCTGTGAAGTCGTATGCGAAATGCATAGATGGTGGAATATGGAGGGGTAGCTTCCATAAGAGCACCTTAAAGCATCTTCACTTATATACTAAGAAAGTCATAATATGAACTAAAAAGGGCCAAGGGACCAATCAAGCGCACAAGATTGAGAAAATAACCAAGAATATGTATATTATTGTACAAAACTAGATGGTGCATAGTTAAAGAAACCTTTCACCATTGACAAAAAACTGGCCAACATACAAATAGTAAAGAACCTATAATTAAAAGTCACTCAAAGAGAAGGGAGAAAAGATTACAATGTAGGAAGAATAGAGCACAAGAGACTACAAATGCTAAAGCAGAGTACTAGTGGAAGCAACAAATTCTAAACCTGTGGATAGCAGATACTAAAACTAAGGTCCTAGGTGACCTGATTACTATACACATTTTGCATATAAATTTCAAGAATGTGTAATTTTCCATAATTGATAAATTTCAAAAGGTTATGTATTTAAATTATTAGAGTAATGTCAGATGTACTAACACTTTTACAAAAAAAATAATGTACACATGGCATGCTTTTATTCACTTATGATTTAATTAAATTAAGAATATGACCTGCAACCATTTACTGCCACATCATTTGTAAATAGTGTTTGTATAAAAATGTTACTATCTCTAGTATTATTAAGTTATCCTAAATATTTTGATCAGAGTACCATCAAAATTTATCAATGAACTCCCCTCATGACATACCTAGATTTGCCAAAAAAAATCTCTAATAAAAAAACAAATATAAACTAGTTATAAAAAAATTCAGCATATTGATGGTTTGTTCCATCATTGAGAAGAACAATAATTTTTTTTAAAAAAAATTACATGAACAATACTGTTTCCTATAACCATGAGTGCTCCAGTAGATTTTTTTGGAATAAATATTTTACTTGAGACTAAATAAAATTTCAGAAACAAAAATATAGTGTTCTCCATCTAAATAAAGATGACATGTGGATTTCAGATATCTATACTTATAATCTATACAATGCTTTTCTTTTTCTTTTTTGTTAAGCTGAAGGAGGCAGTGACAACTCCCAAAGCTCCAAAAGGGTCCAATACAATCACCTAACTGAAGGGCTATAAAGCATAATGCCCAAAACAAGTATGCTGTGTATTAATACCATTTAAGTGGCCAATTCAAGGTAGTTAAGTAATACGAGCAATCTAAGTACCAAGATGTTTCAGTTCTATCTAGAACTGGTATATATGTATGATCCATCTAGAACTTGCTAAATTTGGAATTCTATTACGGTTCATCAAATTGAGACAGTGGTTGGTTAAATTGAGGTTGAGGGTGATGGATTTCCACAAGCATTGCCTTTCTTGTATCCTTTTTATTTTTTCTTTCAGGGTTTCTTTCCCAAATGGCCACCAAAACTGCATTGTTCAATATACAGCATTTGATGTGCTGCTCTTATGAATTTACTGCCCGTGTTATCAAAAGGACCAATTAAAAACATTGGGCAAGTGTGACAGCATCATTCCACAATGCAAAATACATGGATCAAAAGCGAGGCAAATGCAAACATAAGGAAGGATTCACCAATACTGAAGAATGTTAAGATGAATCATTCAAATAATAAATAAAAGCATGAAGTCATAAATGAACGCATGCAAATCTTCACTGTTACTACTGCATTCAATGCTGCATTATACAGCTCTTAGATGCAGTTTAAAAGGGTTGAAAATGCTCCTATTATATATAGTTAAAGTTCCAATTGAACAAAGGTTCAATAAATTTGTCTATTCCAGCATAATTATTTAGGAAGTCTGTGCTCACACATTCCCCTGACAAGTGATAATAGTAGCAGAACCAAATTACTCCCATCCCACTAACAGGAACCAAAGCTAAAATCATGAAATGACAAATATAAAAGAAACGATCAGGAGAGACCTGTTCACATTCTTTTCTTGATAAGCAATAGACTATCCCAGACTCATTATTTTGATAAGATTCTTGAATCAATTCAGCAATTTCATCAACAACTACCTTACCAACTGATGACTTTTCTCTCACCTGCAAAGAAGGGAACTCTTAACTTTAGCTCCAAACCTAAGAACAAAACAAAATGCATTAACAATATATATATAGAACAGTGCCTAAAATATAATCACCGAGTAAAATAGGTTTGCTCTGTTGATTGTGCTGACAAATTTCATGCATTTTGGAATATGCAGCATCTCCATAATATCATGTTGGATTTTCTGAGTAGCAGTTGCCTGCAAACGGGTAATCATAGTTATTTTAACACTAAATTCTTTTAATGCAAGTAGAATTCAATTTTCCTTTGACATTGAAGACTGTGAACATACTGTCAAAGCCACTACTGGAACATTGGGAAACTGAGTCTTGAGGATACCAAGGTTCTTGTAGTCAGGCCGAAAATCATGACCCCACTGACTACAGCAATGTGCCTCCTGCAAAATGTAACAGATAACCAATGCTTCCAGAATTAGCATCCAAAAATTTGTCATGGTACAGTTTAAGTATTATAACCACATACTCCAGTCCAAGCTACATGGTGAAATTGTCAAAAAAAAATCTACATGAAGCCTGATCAAGGTATGTACCAATTTCCTATCCTATCAGTCTTCATTCTTAGTGAAACTCTCTGCTGTGCTAATTTTGTTCGTAAAATTCTGGATTGAGGGAGCTCGCTAACAGACCACCTCTATCAAAGTATAGTTCTTCTTGTTCCTTAAAACACATACCATGACAAATAATTTCAGGGAACATGAAAGATAAGACACCTATAAATAAATCCCGATGCTGACAAATGAGAAAACAACTACATTGATAAGGATAGCTAAGTTGACAGCTGTAATTTGGTTAATTAGCAGCACAACAACAGCCAAGCTTAAGGCGGCTCTGATGTAATATCATCTTCTTGCTCTAATATAAACAAGTATAGGTCAAGATACAAGGTTAACATCAACCCTGCTTTTAAAATCTATTCTTCTAGACTCTGCATAAACTGTGTAAGTGAGTTGAATTAGAGTAGTATTAAAGCCTAATATTCTGGAGGGGAACCACAAAAACAACCTAATTACTCACATCAGCAGTGCCAGCATCAAGGATCATTATACAGTCCAGCATACCAGCTGATAAGAATGCCAAGACCAAATGCAAATGCACATGCAACTCCACTGTTATTTTTCTTGAGACAAATTCCACCAATTTCAAGAAAATACCAGTTGCTACGCAGAGTGAATCCTAAATAGGTCTGGTGGGTTTGTCTTCATATTCTTTGGCAGGTTACGAATCTTACAGAATGACTTAAATATTCGGTGCTCTATACAGTCCAGCAAAACTGAATAGAAAAAATTATCCAACAGTAATCTTCCCTGGACCAAATTCTGTCCCATGTGCTTTTTCTCTGTCCGATAATCATTCTGGAAAAGTGAGACCAACAGTAAATGACTCAATCCTAGGCCAGTGGGAGTCTAAGAGTTAATTGGTCAAGTATTGGCTTATCAGCTCTATGATGCCCCAGATTACCAAACTTTACTTGCTTATAGAATCTGCAGGAAAAATATGTACTACTAGGCCAAATTTGTTCAGACTTGGGCAATAACAAAAGAGTCCAAAACTCATAAGTAAGAGCATTAGACATTATCAAGTCGATTTCCCAAATGGCGCTACCAAATTCCACAAGTTAATGGTAGTGATTGTGTATACATGAGATTCTTTGGATGGCCTCCACACGTAATATGAATTTTACTTTCAAATACATCTCAGTGATATATATACTATTATACATAAATGCAAAGGATGGTGCATGACTAGAAATTCATGTTCCAGAAAAGGTTTGGAAGCACTAAGGAATTTTCCCTGGGGGGAGGAACAGAATAGAGGCTAACATCAACAAAAAAATGTTCTAAATGAAGGCATCTGATCTGAGAGATCCCTCATTGGAACTCTATGGGGAAACAGTAACCATGGGTATTTTTTCTGGAAAATGAAACATCTTATGAGAATGTAAGACACTCTCTCTCTCTATATATATATATACTCACATCAATTGATATTAGGGAGAGGCGGCCTGCATGATGACATTTTTCAAGTTTGGACATAAATCGCTTGCTCTTGGAGATCTTTTCAGGGGTCACATACAAGATTTTAAGATCTCCTTCACCCTTTTCAAGTGATTTGTACACAAATTTCTCCGTGTCCTTGGTAGTGATTGATGTCAACATGGAAGCTGGAATGCCTAAAGCAGCCAAGCCCATGACCTGAATCAATAAACATGTCTTAATGCAAACAAGGAGGTGAAGTAACTTTAGGTTGGAAGAACCAAAAAAAGAAAGAAAAAAGAAGGCGAAACAGAAGAAGAGCACCTGATCTTGAATTAAGGAAAGCAAAGGGCTAACAACCAGAGCAATGCCAGGTCGAAGAACAGCGGGAAGCTGGTAACAAAGGCTCTTACCACCACCTGCGGCCATAATAACTAGAACATCCCTACCGCTCATGACAGCATTTATGATCTAATAATGACGGTAATACTAGCACATTAGTTAACAAACGATGAAATGGAGTAGCTGGTAAAATAACAAGTTTCGGTGTTGAATTTGGATGGGTACCTGACGTTGATTTTGACGGAAAGTGGGAATACCAAAAACATTGAACATAACATTATCCGCTTGAGCATCCCAGGGGAACGGGCCCGACCAGTTCTCTTGGACATGAATTGGGGTTTCACTTCCACTTCCACTTCCTTGAGGAATCCTAGCTTGACGCGTTTCCAAAATAACCTTCAACTCAGACTGCCTCCCATACAGCTTCTCTTGCCGCTCCAGTAAAACCTTTATTTCCTCTGCCAACACACAAATAGCAAACTGTTTTTCATTTGATTTATGATCGACGAAACAAAAAAATGAAATGAAACAAAAGTGCAAAAAGACCTTCCACATCTCCAATCTCAGCCTCCACCTTCGAAAGCTCTTCTAATATCTCTTCAGTTTCACATTCCATCCTTTTCCTACTTTTTCACGATAAAAAAATACGTACCAGAGAGCCTAAGTTCCAGAAAGAAGCCAAGAACTAGGGAAAAAAAGAACCCAAGAATCAAATGTCTGCCCTGTTCGGGTTTCAGTTAGGCAGGCAGCGCCCGCAAGGCAGAGGCAGCCCATCTCTATCGAGTACCGACCACCCACCTTGTTAGGCCCAAAAGAATGGGCTGTATTCCTCAGACCAACACATCAATCAAACATGGGCCGCGTAATTGGCCCATGATTTATACATAGATCGTGCTCCACAATTTTGTTTGGAAAAGAATAAAGTTAAGAACGAACGGAGATTTTTCTGGAAAAAAATCTTATTTTCAGAATATTAGAAATTTTTCTAAAATTATGTTTACGTAACTGCTTTTTCCAAAATGAAAAAATCTCATAAAAATCTCTAATTTTTCAATTTTTCTTAAATTAACACTGAAAATCAGAAACGCCTAAAATGAAGTTTTCCAATTTTTTCAAAACCATTTTTCTAATTTCTTTTTTTACTCCCACTCACAACTGGACAACTTTTTCAAACTTCATCTTTTCTTTTATTTTCAACTAATTTTGTAACTTTAAAAAAAGTGAAAAATTGAAAATAATAATTATAACATTTCATAAAAATAAGACAAACACTTGAGTTAGCGTATAGATACTTTCCAACTAATGGTGTTTTCTTACCTCTCCCGGCCACCATGTAAAAAGAGGATAGGAAAGAACAAAAAATTCTTGTCTAAGTTTGTAGTATGGTCGAATAAGAGTGCAAAGAAATGGAGTTTGGCATAATTAATTCTAAGGTTATCATTATTATTCTCTCTTTAATTTGAACCCTTAATCCTTTGTTCGAATTTCTTGAAATATTATTTCAATTGAGATGTAAATTTTAGTTAATTGGTTGAAATTGTTTTGGCTTGTTGTTTAAAGATCATGCATGTAGTGTTTTTTTCCGAAAATTATGATAATTGGTAATATATTCATATAGATAAGTTTGAAATTATGAGAAATTGGTAGTGAATATTTGTCATGGGTTTACGAATACATGATGAATGTCACCTCCTAGTTTTAATGATTGGTGATTTAGAAGGGAGGAAGAAATGATGGAGAAGATGAGGCTAAATGATCCGACAAAAATGAATCGATATTTTTATCAATATTGTACAGGAGAGTTAAGAAAGATCCAAATGGTACTCCTAGTTTTAAAGCTACGGATTGGCAAGACATGGATGAAGAAATGTACTTAGCTACCGGTGAACGATATGGACCAATGAAGTTGCAAGACAAATACAATCGACTAAGACAAAAATATCTTATATGTATTTTATAATCGCCAATTTTAATGTTCGTATTTGTAGTATTCACGTAATGAACAAATAATTCAAGACTATTTTATATTTATTTTATTTTTATGAACAAAATTATTATATTTATATTTGATCTTTAACATGAATAGAATTAACATTTTTATATTTGATATTTAACAAAATTAAAATGGCCACTGTTTAGCTTATTAATCTTATAAAAAAGAAATAAATGAGAGCATAATTTTTTAATTAAAATCAAATTGATTGAACAAAATTACTAGTTTTCGTTTTTCAAAAAAAGAAGAAATAGTTGTTAGGTAAACACAATTTCAAATTTTTTAAAGCTGAAAATTTTCACATTTAGTACAAAATAAACACGATTTCCATTTTTTTAGTATTTTCTAAAATCAGAGATAGTTCTGAAAAACAGAAACAGAAAAAACAGAGATTTTTTCTTTCGTGAACAGGCCCTTAACCTCACCGTCTTACGACTAGGAAAAAAAAAGAGTTTATCGTGTTGACAGAGGCGTCGCAACCACTGCATAAATGTAAGTTCAACTCAGTGCTAAACCACAAAATATAATGTAGATAGTGATGAGAGGATCGAATCCACAGGGAGGAAATCTTGAATAATTCGTATTTTTCTTGTAAAAGCCAAATCGGAACAAAGTTGGGGGGAGTTTTTGTGATTGTAACCAAATTAAAATCAATACTTGAAGATGAAATCAGTGAGTGAAAGTAGCATGCACAAATTATAACCGAAATAATGAGTGAAATCAGAGGTAGAGAAATAATCCTTGGTAGAGATTCTTACAAGGTGACTATCCTTTGCAATTGATCATTGACAAAACATATTTTCTGAAATGGATTTATAAAGATGTTAAAGGAACTAGAGACACTCTAATTTCCCAGGTTTCCCCCTATACAAGTCAATTAAAAGAAACACTCTAATAATGACCAAAACTTTCCTAACAATTTCTCAAGAATCCCTAAGAGTTGCTGGAAAATTGTAAACACACGGGAAGCCCATCTCAAGGCCTTGAGATGAATTTACTCAGCCCAGAATCTATTCTTTCTTTCTTCCTAGTTCATAATGACAAGTCTTATGCCTATTATTTACTAGTTGTCTACTCAATCTTCACTTAATGTAGGATGAACACTAACATAAATGAAACTGACATTACTCATTCAAATCAAATCACAAGTTGGCCAAACCTTCAATTCAACAAGAACAAGTTTGACATTTAAATGAGAAAGAAAGAAATACAAAAGCATTCATATTAAGTTCAATAAAGTCTCACAATAACATGGATAGTCAACCTCTAATCTCTACCAAGAATCAGATGAGATTAGCTACAATACATAATTAAAATTACAAAATAAACTAATTGTTCAAAGGTAAACAAATCTGGAAAATGGTGGTGAAGATGAAGTGCAGCCCGCTGCTCCTATCCTTGTCTCCTCTCTCTCTGTTCGAATGTGTCTCTCTATCCCCCCTTGGACGAAGTTCCTCACTCTCTATAGCACAAACCATCCTCCTCTCACGTCTCCCCAAGGAGCAAGCACTCAAGGGACAAACAATAGCAAGCATGCGGCTCCAACAACAAGGAAGAGACAAGAATAAATTCTTGTCTAGCACTAAGAAGAGAATGGAATATATTCCTTGAGGAGTCTCCAAGGTATTCTTGAGTCAAAGGAATTAAGGGAACACGAGATAGTGGAGCTAAAAGGCTGTCTAGCATGCCCAGGAGACAAGAATAGCACTAAGAATTAAATTAAACCTTGGCGCGGAAAGATAGGCCGGACTGCCCAGAATTTCACCAGCGCAGGCGATCCATCCCTAGGCCTAGGGATGGAGACAGGATGACTTCCACAAATCAACCTCAAAATCAGCCTTGATTGGAAATGCTCTATCTTTCACCAATTATACTCATTTTCCTCTCCTATGATCTTTCAAGCCTGTACAAAGGAAAAGGGAAGTAAATGGCCAAAAGAAGCAAATAAATACTCTCAATTCATAAGGAAAAGAGAGTATAAAACATCAAATCTAAACAACCAATCACGTGTACTCCAAGTTAAATAGTTTTATTCTGAGTAGTAAAAGAAATATTCACCTCTTTCACTTAATTAAAGAATATAATTAATTCTCCTAATATTACTCCGACTTGATATAGAAGTCCTTAAACTCTTAGATCCCCTCCCATATTTGATACTCCAAACTCTATATTGAAAGGTGTTAAAATTATTATTTTCTCATTATGGGTATGGTGTTTGTCAAAGGATTTTAGTAAGTTTATGAATCAAAATAGTTTTTGTCTATAATTATTGTCCCGCAATGGTTTTATATCATGTATCAATTATTTAGGTTATTAAATTTTATATATGTTTATATGGAATTTGAGGTTGTTGTATTAATGTAAAATTGAAATGTATGTGTTATCATTTATAAATAATTTGTAGAGGGTTAATGCATTGAATGAAATTTTCTCTATCTATTGAATTTAACTTCTTATTGTCAGATTTATACTTTTATTTATTTATGGTACTATTAGTAAAATTTATTTTTTCATTTTTTTTACTTTGATTTACAAATGAGTTGAGCAAGTTTACGAATCAAGTAAAGTTTTATTTTTATGACTATAATTACTAAATTTTTATTCTTTATAATTAGGTAATCAATTATTTGATCAATTAAATGAATTGAGTGAATTTCTTCTCATCTCTATTTTCCTCTTTTACGTATTATTTATACACATAACTAAGTTATATTTAAAAATATCAATAACCACACATACAGAAATTAAATACCTAATCATTTAGATGTTAATAATCATTTGTAGCTCGAATTAGTTCCTACAAAGTAAGCACGAAAAAATTTCAAGTTCGAGTCTCCTTGTCAATATTCCTATCGATGTTAATAATTTTCTTTTCTTTTCCTAATTCTTTAATTCTCCACTCTTTCTTACTCTTTTACCTTTTATTTTTTTATACACATAACTAGGTTATATTAAAAGTATTCCATAATCTCAATTAGAAAACTTAAATATTTAACTATTTAGATATTAATAACCATTTATATATCTAACTCGTTGTTTTTGAAATAAATGTATAGATTATTCTTTTAGCATGAATTTTTCATTACAATATATTTTCACCAATTTTTTCTAACTCTTTAAACAATACAGTCTATTTGTATAACTTTGTTTGTTTTTGCATTATTTTTAGCATGACATAAATAGTACTAATATGTAATTTTTCTGGTTAAAATAAATTGATTCTCATTATATAGCGTGAGTCACTTCCTGCCATTTATTCTCTCATCCTACTTGTTTGTTTATTATCATTATTTTTTATTATTTCTACTATCTATTACTTTTTTTTCTATTTCTTCCATTTTTTACTTTCTCTTTCTTTCTCTTTTATCTATTATTTATACACATAGTTATACTATATTCAAAGTATTTCATTACCTCAATTGTGAAAAAGTAATTATCTAACTTTTTAAATATATTTAACCATTTGAATGACTTTTTTATTTATTTTTAAAATAGAAATTGTTCTTGCATCATGACTTTAGAAATAAAAAAAATCTTCAATGTTTTAATATTATAACGCTTTAAATTATAGTTATTTGTATTCTAGTTACATTTATACTCAAATTGATGTTACCATAGACTTTAGTAGATTTTTTACTTTATGTTCATCTTTATTTTGTGTACATATAACTGAGTTGTAATAACAAAAAAGCAATCATTATATTTTAATTAAATTAGTTATCAAACTCTTTTAAATATCATTTGAGAATTTATTTAAAAATATTTTTAAAAATTATTCTTGCAACAAAAATTTAGTGGTAATATATATATATATATATTTTACTTATTAAAGTAAATTGTTTCTATTGTCTGGTGTAAGCTCCTCTTCCCTCTATTTATTTTCCCGTGCTTATTTTTTATTTTTATTTTTATTTTATCATCTCTTTATTTTTATTCTTTTATCTCTTTACTTATTCACTTTTTAATTTTCTTTTACCTATTAATTATACATATAGATAAGTTAAATTAAAATTATTTATTTAAAAAATAATAATTGTTTAACTCTCTCAACGTTACTATCCATTTATATAACAATTCTTGCACCATGAATTTAATAGTAAATATTTGTTCTCCATTTAAAAGGAATAATCTTGAGCAACTCAACCAATTGGAAAAGATGACTACAAACCCTAAAATCCACACCTAAGATGTATTGGCCTTTAAAAGGAGTTTACTCACAAAATTCAAGACAAAGCCTAAAAATGTCTAACATAGCCTATTTATACTACATAATTATTACATAGTCTTCACAAAAGGAGGATGTGGCTGACCCTGAGGAATAGACACGTTTGTCTTTCAAGTGAACTATAAGTCACTCAAAAACTCAAGTCTGTCCAGACTTCATGGTCTGGCTCATGGCCCATGAACGCGACCATGAGCAGGCGTCTGTATTGGTCTGGCATTGGTGCTCGACGCGAGCGTAGGCGAGACATGCGGGCATGGACGGGTCCACGTTCGTATCAACTTCCAAGAACGACGACGATGAAAATAACCACTCACTGAGCGATAACATTATACCATCCATAAGAGTTGCGTCTCAACAAATAGACTCTACTTTTCTCTCTCTAAATTAAAAAAATCATGAAGCATGCACAACAATTGTCCAGTTTGGTCAATGAACATGTTGTCATCATGCTAGAAAGAAAAGACTAATGAGAAAAATCATACAAAAGATCACCGTAGTGAGTGATACGCCAGAGAAACATTAGAGAAGAAAGAAATCACACTCACATAATACATGCACAACAAAAAAGTAATCATCATAGAGAACATTGAAGCAAGCCCTAAAACCAAAAATTTAGTACCGGTATTACAAAGTATAAATGGAATAGATGAGTAGCTCCGTACATGCATCCTCCTTTATAAGTGGCGACCTCACGGGAGCACTTATTAATTTTACATATTTTATTTAATAAAATATATATTATATTATAATTAAAAATAACATTTATACGGTCATTAAAATTAGTCTGAGAGTTAGAGAGGTTTATCAAATGTCGTGCATTAAAACGAGAAAAAAAAACAATCTACAAATGTACAGTTTTAGATTTAGACATGTCTTATAATTGGTTTAATACACTCGTCGGTCCTTAATGTTTGCAAAAATGATTGTTTTAACCTCTAATGTTGGTCCCATACGTTTTTTCTGTCGATTTAACTCATCGTGATAATAATCGTTAAAAGAGACAAACTCCGTTAACTTTAAATATTTTTTCTGACGTAGCGTGCCAAGCGTCACGTTAGATTTATAAAAGAGTATAAAAATAAATAAAAATTCAAAAAATCTAAAAACAATAAAAAAAATTAATTTAAAAAAAAACTGAAGATAATAAAAATTAAAGTATGTAATATTTTTAAATAATTATACAAAAACTCAAAAAAAAAATTAGTTGTTTAATTATCTTCTTGTTATAATTTTATATATTATAGCGAGTGTTTCATTATGATACATTTGTTTACTTTATTTATTTATTTGAATTATTATAATGGAACGAGGGAGAAGCAGGGGCATTGGGACAGCTGGGCGATTGTTTGGCGTTTCGGTTCTGTGGGAAAAGTTCTGTGAGAAAATGACTTCTGAGAAACGGAGTGTGAGATACCTGAGGTGTTTGGTAAAACTAGACCTGTCAATTAGACCCGGGGACCCGCGAACCGGCAATTCGGGCTGGGTCGGGTCTAAAAAACAGTCCCGAAAATTTTCAGGACCTGGTCTAGACCCGACCCGAAATTTTTTCGGGACGGTCGGGTCTACGGGTCTGACCCGAGACCCGACCATGACCCACCCTAAAAAAAAAACCCCTAATTTCTAATCTATTTTCTAACCCACCCGCAGCCGCAGCCCATCTTTCTCTTCTTCCTCCAGCCATCCTCATCCTCACCCTCACTCTCCACTGTCTCCAGCGGAGCCGCGCCGGCCACCATTCCCTCCAGGCTCCACCCACCGCGCCATCACCACACCAGTCCAGTCCCTCCACTCTCGGCGCATAATAACCACCAGCACCCACCACCGCGACATCACCACACTAGTCTCTCCAGGCTCCCTCTGGCTTGAGTTTACATGTAGGATGAGTTCTGCAAACCTAAAAAGATCTGTGTTGATGCATGAATCCTTGTACCGCATGGATAGCCCAAAAAAGGAGGCATCAGAACTTGGTGCAGGAAAGCATTACATTAAGAAAAGTAGTGAATTTTTTTTCTTTTTTCCAGAAATTGCCACTAACAGTGGCCAACTTTAGGTATCTGATGCCCAAAGGATATATAGATAAAGAAAAGAACATCTGATAAAGACCAAAGTAAAATGCTGCAGTTGTGCACTGCCAATTAAAAGGGAGGGTATATAAGTTTAGGTCTCAACGGGTTAGTATTTATCATATTCGTATTGAGCCGTGCTACTAAAAAGTACAGTGCTTTACGTAAATAATTATATGCAGAATTAATCATACCAACCACCTGCTGATAAAAAAAAAGATATATAACCAGATGATCGGTAACATACAAAAGGACCTAATTGAAAATTAATGATTACGAAAATAAGTATTTTATTTTCGTCTTGCATATTATTTTTGTTGAACTAATCTTTCACAATAACAATGTATTAGTTAAAGTTGAACTAATTGTTATTAGTTACATTTTTAGTTATGATGAAAGTGTGGCTAATGTCATTTATGCATAATGTATGAACTTAGCATGATATTTCTTACATTTGACTCATTTTTTAAATTAAATTTGACTCATTTTTTAAATTAAATTTGATTGATTTTAATTTTTAATGTTTGATTGATTTTTTAATTTTTTTAAGCATTGATTGTTATAATTTATAGTAATTAATTAACTAAATAAGCATTAGTTTAAATTTTAACGAAATGACCTAATTGAAAATTGATGATTATGAAAATAAGTATTTTATTTTCGGCTTGCATATTATTTTTGTTGAACTAATCTTTCACAATGACAATGTATTAGTTTAAGTTGAACTAATTGTTATTAGTTACATTTTTAGGTATGATGAAAGTGTGGCTAATGTCATTTATGCATAATGCATGAACTTAGCATGATATTTCTTACATTTGACTTATTTTTTAAATTAAATTTGATTGATTTTAATTTTTAATGTTTGATTGATTTTTTATTTTTTTTAAGCATTGATTGTTATAATTTATAGTAATTAATTAACTAAATAAGCATTAGTTTAAATTTTAACGAAAGGACCTAATTGAAAATTGATGATTATGAAAGAAGGAGGACTTAATTGAAAACTCATAATTAAAAAGGATCAAATTGAATTTTAAAAAAAAAAATTATTTTCGCCGGGCCGGGTCGGGTCCAGTCCCGGACCCGAGCCATTTTCCCGGGCCGGGACCAATTTTTGGTCCCGTATTTTTTCTAGGCAGGGACGATTTTTCCCGGGTCTGTCAGGTCCTGGGTCAGGTCGACCCGCAAACCCGGATTGACAGGTAAAACAGTTTTTCAAAACGAAGGTTTGTATGTAAAATGACCATAAAAAGTATAAAATTCATTTTTAAAAAATTAATAAAAATAGAAAAAGTGGATTTAGAATTACTTATCTTGAAATAGATATTTTATTGTCATAGTTTTTAATTTATTTTGTTCATTGTATAATGAAAAAAAATGAAATTAAAATGAGAAAAAAAAAGAAGTAGAGAGAGTGCAAACCAGCGGAGCATTTTGCTCCGGTGCGAGGCAAGGCCAATTTGCCTTGCTTGAGAAGCTCAGTTGGAGTAGGTGTTACTCCTCCGTTTGGGGTTTGGAAAAGTTGGTTCTGTGGCCAACTTTGAACCCCAAACGGCTACTTAACTTGGTGGGAGTCGGACTGGGAGCAGTTGTAGTAGCAGTAGTATATTGAGATTAAATCCTACAAAGTCGTCTCACCCTCGCAATTGCACTCCAGGCTTTACATTTCATGAGCCATTGAAGTTGGGTTGTCAAAGACAAAGCAGTAGAGGGTTGTTGATGGCAGCAGCGGGAGCAGGAGCATCATCTTCATCTGCTACTACTGCGATGAGTGACATGATTTATGAGCCCATCCTTGGAGATGGGATCTTCCGCTTTGATTGCTCCCCAGATCACAAACTCGCTGCTTTCCCCACTCTTTCCTTCACCAATCCGAAGCTTAGAGAAGAACCTTTCCCCACTTCTCGTGCTCCTTCCTTTCTCCCTACTGCCCATTGCTCCTCAGTTTCAGGCCACCAAACTGTAACATTGGAGGTGAGTGCATCTTTCATCTTCCCCTTCCCCTTCCCCTTCCCTCAATTAATTTCTTCCAATGCTGTTCCTCAATTAATTTCTTATCAATACCGTACCTACAACTTGTTTGTCTCTTACCTGTTTGTTTGTTTGAATCAAATACATACAGCTTCCTGCTGGAACCTCGTTTTACGGTACTGGAGAAGTTAGTGGAACGCTTGAGCGCACTGGCAAAAGGGTATGCCTCTTTTTCTTCTTCCTTCACAAACTAATTACCATGTAGATATAGATGTAACTTAATTCTATACTCTCTCTCTCTTTGCTTCTACGGTACCCAGGTCTTCACATGGAACACAGATGCATGTGGTTATGGCCCATCAACTACTTCCCTGTACCAGTCTCATCCTTGGGTATTCGCCCTTCTTCCAAATGGGGAGGCACTCGGGGTTCTTGCTGACACAACACGCCGCTGTGAGGTCTCTTTCATATATCCTTCTCCTTTTCTTTCCTTTTTCATCCATGTCAATGCAAATAGCATCACTCATGCTAATGTTACCTCATTCCTCCCGTTTTTAACTAGATCGATCTGCGCAAGGAATCAACCATTCAGTTCATTGCTCCTTCCCCTTATCCGGTTATCACGTTTGGTCCATTTACTTCACCCACCCATGTTCTCAAATCTTTATCATGTGCAGTTGGTAATTTCCCTCACCATTAAAATTTTTCCATCCTTCATTTTCCTCATGTACTGGTATGAGTTGATAAAATCATATTTCCTAGTGCAGTGCCTAGTCTCAATTCTATGATACAAAACAGTTTCTTGCTTTTCCTTTATGCATGATATATCCTTGTATCAATGTATGGATATTTGATTGTTTCAATATAAATGAAGCTCTTCGTGGTAGACTGTAGGTTTAACCTGTGCTTGTTTGTCTTCAGGAACTGTTTTTATGCCTCCAAAATGGTCATTAGGCTATCACCAATGCCGCTGGAGCTATGATTCTGATAAGCGAATTCGCGAGGTAGGCGTCCTCTTGAACTGTATATTATGTGATATGTTCACTACTTCACTTGTATTAGTCTAGGGTTTAGGCCAACTTTATTGTTTCTAATGTGTCGATGCATTTCGTTAGTGGTCCTGGCCTTTCAATTGTTGTCACATTTTTTCTTACCTTTTTGGTTTTTAAGGCTTTCATATTTTGCAGATTGCACGAACATTTCGAGAGAAGGATATACCGTGTGATGTCATATGGATGGATATTGACTATATGGACGGATTTCGCTGTTTCACATTTGACAAGGCATGTTTTTCCTGTTAAATGGTTATTTTGAATGGCAAAATTGTTACTTCGTGCCCGGATTTATATCAGCTTTTGGCCATCAAGAAATATAATATCCTCTCTTTTGTGCTCCTCCACAAATGTCCACTAGGTTTTTACATTTGTAAGGATAGGAATTGTAGGATCAATTAACTAAATGCATGAAGCTGGTTTTCATATCTGGGTTTCCACGAAAGAGACAATAGTCAAACTTAATCATTAGTACTAGCAGATCTTCCTTCACCTTAAACCCAAGCCTTCATAGCTGGTCACCCTTTGGCTAGACAGATTTTCTTGGACCTTTTTGTTTAACTAAAAAGCACTGCTGTTAAATTTACTTCATCGAGGAGCAAACTTGAGTTTTTTAAGATGGAAATTCTCATGCTTTGATTCCTCAAAACTTAAATTTTATGAAACTTGGGTTGGGGAAAGTGATCCCGTCTAGAGAAGCAACATTTGATCCTTAAGATGGATTTATGTGAGATGAATCTTATTAACAGTGTACCTTTTGTTGTCGTTGAGGAATTTTACGACAAAAAAATCTCTATTTGAAACTCCCAATGTCATCCCAGATTGTTCCAAGCATTCTAATAAAAAAGGTTGCTGGTAAGCTGTCGCTTAACTGCACTCATGTCAATTCCTACTCACCCATGACCTGGGTTTGGGTTCCTTATAAGCCAAAAACAAAAAACATCCATGTTTTACTATTGATTATGGTCTGTCAACTTTTTCTTGCGATAATTTTAGGACAGTCCTGTCTTCAGAGTTATTCCTCTATCTGATGGCCGGGTACACCAAATTCTCCTGTGTTCAAACTAGTTATCTTTAAACTACTCTCAACTTTATTAATTTAAACTACTCCTTGGAAGCATATTAGTTATCTTCGGCAACCTACACTCAACTCGTACTGGCATGGTTTAGTATGTGATCTGCTACTTTCAACACATGCGACCAAGTTTTATATTCTACTGTAAACTCTATAGTTGCAAAGTCTTATCTTCTAGTGTAAACTCTATAGTTGCAAAGTTTTATCTTCTAGTGTAAGCTCTATAGTTGCCAAGTTTTTTCAAATATAGAGTGACTTTCTAAATCATGCTCCATTATGGATAGTCCATCTTGTGAAAAACCTGTGAGTTTCATTATCAACAAGGAGTATTGTGATGATTTCCTGCAGGAACGATTCCCAGACCCTCATTCTTTGATGAAAGACCTCCATAACGATGGATTTAAAGCAATTTGGATGCTTGATCCTGGTATCAAGCATGAAGATGGTTATTTTGTATATGATAGTGGTTCTGCCAACAATGTTTGGGTTCAGGAAGCAGATGGAAAACCATTTCTTGGTATGCTTACATTAGCTATTATCCAAGATTTTTTCCTCCTCACAATTATTGATATTGTGGATTTACCATCCTTTTAGGTGAGGTCTGGCCTGGGCTTTGTGTTTTCCCTGATTTTACACAGTCAAAAGTTCGTTCTTGGTGGGCTAATTTGGTTAAGGATTTTATTTCCAATGGTGTTGATGGCATATGGAATGATATGAATGAGCCAGCTATTTTCAAGGTGATGCCAACTGTTCTTTTTCGAAGGTTAGGTTTCTTTGGTTGTACTTTGTTCTTACATTTTTCCTTTCAGACTGTAACAAAGACGATGCCTGTGGGGAATATTCATAGAGGAGATGAAGAACTTGGAGGTTGTCAAAATCACTCGCACTATCACAATGTATTCTCCTGAACTTGGAGTTTATGCTTGTAGTGAATTCTTTCGTTTTTATGTTAATATTTGAATTCAGTTCCTTTTGATTTTGTATTCTAGGTATATGGCATGCTGATGGCAAGATCAACTTATGAAGGCATGAAATTAGCAAATGAAAATAAGCGTCCTTTTGTTCTTACTAGAGCTGGATTCATGGGCAGTCAAAGATATGCCGCAACTTGGATGGGAGACAACCATTCAAACTGGGAGCACTTGCACATGTCTATGTCCATGGTTCTGCAATTAGTAAGAACCTTTGAGCCTTTTTTCCCCATATGCTGGTGGCAACAGAAGAGCTGCTGAGTCATTAACTCATAGCTCAATAACAGCTAAGAAAGTAAGAATTCAGCTAAGAAGGAAATAGCAACTAATAAAGGCATAATGGTCTAACTCTAACTCCTTCTTAGAAACAACTAAGTTATCTTCCTGTCAGATTATTTCAACTAATACTTCCATCTCTCGTTAATTACCCTGGATCATATACCATGGGAAGTCAGAGTGTGTTTATTAGCCGGCAATAACAACTTTACTGCTTCTTAAAATCTGTGGTAATAATGGCTACTGGTTTTATTATTTTATTGCTGGCTGTGATTTTAAGTGAAGCAGTGAACTTAGAAGTTCTGTGTTAGAAAGTTCACACAATAAATAAATCTATCATTTTGGTTACTCCAAAGGAAGCTATCTTTTTTGTTTGGTGTTTCCTCTCGTAACACCCCAAGCTATCATTTTTCATTTTGAACTCAAAAAAACAGTTAGGGACACTTCCTAACAGTCTTGAGTAGGTGTGCAATGTGAATGCTTTAAGAGAGTTTGGCACCTGGCATAAGATCATGAAAGGGAGATGTTTCATGTGGAAGGGTGGAGTGTACTGCTTCATTCCTTTGTATGTGCAGCGTTTTCCGTCAACTAATCTATGTTGGACGCAAGGGAGGTGAGGGGTGTGTGGAATTACCTTGATCCAATCCAGGTGGGGGATAGGGAGGAGCTTAATGTATTGCGATTAAGAATAGGTGACAGCCCGAGGGTTGTTAAGAGTCATGCCAGTCGTTGTGTGAATTTAGGGCCAGTATGGGCTCAATATGTTGGCTAGCTTGTTAACTATGTCAGCTGATGGATTTATTCCTGTATAAAAGGGGTTTTATGGCATAGTGTGTGTAATAGGGTTTTTAGTTTTATCATGTGTATTGCTATTTTAATTATATCATTCTTAATATTTGATTGATCAAATGGACTGTGTTTCTGACTTTGGTTCTCTTTTTCTTCATGGTATTTCTAGTTTCTACATCGTTACTACATTTCTTTCTCTGGTTCATTTTGTTAACATCCTTGCTTCCTTGGTATTATGTTCCCAAATATGAGTTTTACCCTTTCAGTGTATCTAATTTTGGTTATAATTGATGGACAGGGACTCAGTGGCCAGCCACTTTCTGGTCCTGATATTGGAGGATTTGCTGGGAATGCATCACCTAGGCTTTTTGGAAGGTGGATGGGTGTAGGTTCAATGTTTCCTTTCTGCCGTGGGCATACTGAACAAAGCACGGTTGATCATGAGCCATGGTCTTTTGGAGAAGAGGTTTGTCCAATGTTCTGCATTTGTTTGTAACCACTCTGTTGATTTCCTAATGTGTGCTTTGTATCATGCATGTGAAATTTCCATTTGATTTAGCAAGTCTGTCAGTTGGTCCACACCTGCATGACTTGTCCTTCATTAATGTCTGCGATAATGCACAAACTTACCTCTTTTCACATTTGTGGTTATTTGTTTCTGATCTGCCTCATCTCTTTATTATGAAATAACTTTAATTCGATCAGTGTGAAGAAGTTTGCCGTCTCGCACTAAAGAGGCGCTATCGGCTTATACCGCACATGTATACACTGTTTTATTTGGCTCACACAACAGGTGTCCCAGTGGCAACTCCTACTTTTTTTGCTGGTACAACCTTGTGTGATTGGAAAAACCTTGTTTCATTAAAGGAGCATTGGAACTGTCTTATTTTTCATATTTGTTGTCTAATATGTGCCTCTATATTACTTATGCAGATCCATCAGATCCAAAGATTAGGATACTTGAAAATTCCTTCCTGTTGGGTCCACTTCTAGTCCGTGCAAGGTTCTCATCCTTGTTTTCAATTGATCGCTTGCAATTTTTCCTGTGGCATAAAATTTCAACAAACTAAAATAGCAACAGAACTTAAATATAAAGTGGTGGTGGCTTTATATTAAACTGTAATTCATCTCAGGCTATAAATAAGAGAAATTCTTTTATTCCATGGGATTGAAGCCAACTGACCTGGGGCACAGCAGGTCACTTTATGATATATGTGCCTTTAGCCTTATGGATTCTAGGGCCCAAATGGATTCAAGAATGCGCTGTTAGATTTGTAGGGATTCGTTTGTAGTGTACAATGCAATTTAATACCTTCCTTTTTTTCCTTTTTTTTGTCTTCTTTAGCACCGCTCCTGACCAGGGAAAGGATAAAATTTGTCCTTCGCTGCCCAAAGGAATTTGGCTGACATTTGACTTCAATGATTCACATCTGGTAATATATGCATCTTTTTTCTGCTCCCTTTTAACGTGCATACAGACTCCTCACAACTTTCTATGGGTCAGTTTGGGATTGTTTCATGACAGATTCTGCTTCCTCCCACCACTGATCCAATGGCTAAAACTGCTTCTGGATGCTTCTGCAAGAAGCAATTTTGGCTGTAGGATCAGTGGTGGGATGAAGCAGAATCTTCTGGGAAACAATCCCAAGCATCCGCTATATGTTACAGGATTTACCTACTTTGTATTTGCAAGGAGGGTCAATAATCCCTTTAGGTCCGCCTTATCAGCACGTCAATGAAGCTAATCTGTCAGATGACTTGACACTGCTTGTAGCTCTGGATGAATGTGGTAATTTTAATGCATATCCATATTTTGTGAAGCAAAGATTCTGCAGTTTTTATACTAAATGAATAATGATTACAAGTGCCTAGGATTGTCATTTTTGATGTTGGAGGAGTTAAACTAGTTCATCTTTCCTTATTTATGGTCGGGGCCTGTCCTTACTGTTTGCTGAGAAAATGAGTTAGGACATTGATTTCCCCTTTTGGCTCTTACTCTTTGCTTCCCTGTATCTGTGGGGAAATCAATGTTTGTGGTGGCTGACTTTCCAAAAGCTGATTTTTTTTCTTCTCATCGGCAGGGCATGCTAAAGGGGTACTGTTTGAGGATGATGGTGATGGGTATGAATTTACCAGAGGTGGATATTTGCTGACACGATATGTTGCTGAAGTTGAATCCTCTGTTGTTACTGTTAGAGTATCTGAAACAGAAGGATCATGGGAGAGGCCAAAACGCCGCCTGCATGTGCAGCTGTTGCTTGGTGAAGGTGCTATGGTCTGTTTTCTTGCTCAAGGGACATTGAAGAGAGAAGTTTTGCATCATTCCTAGCAGATACTCAGGATCCCTGCTTTATAAAAGTTTATTAATGTGATTTTTTCCCTCTTACACAGCTCAATTCATGGGGCATGGATGGAGAAGTGATGACAATTGCTTTACCCCCAAAGCATGAAATTTCTAAGTTGGTCTCCACAAGCGAAAAACAATACAGAACTCTTTTAGGTATCATTGCTACCGTTGGGCTGATCTTTCACGGAATGCTATCCATCCCCATCCCTATTCCCTACCCATTTTATGAATTTATGTGTGTTTGTAGAATTCTCTTTACCAAGGAAATATTGTCATCATATTAGTGTTATTTTTTCTCTTAAGGAAAAGGTTTTCTCCCTTGTAGTTGAAACTTCGTGCTGGTTTCCTCCAACAGAGGCATGGTAACCAGAAACAGGATATTACCTCTTTCTGGTCATAGCTCTTTGGTGTTTGGTCCAGTATGGAATAACATACCGATGTGAGGAGGGCATATCCTAAACTTACATTTGTGTCTAACTATCAAATGCACTACACTCTTTTGGTCTTCAATTTTTTTACGATTTTTTTCTTTCAGCTTGTGTTTTTTCAGAAGTAAACTTTAGATTAGTTTAGTTTAGTTTATTCTGACACTCTAAGTGTGTTTTCTTTACTCAAATTAACTTTCTCGTGTTGAATGCAGAAAATTCAAAGCATATTCCTGATGTGGATGAGGTTTCTGGACACAAGGGTGCATACCTTTCTAGGATCCCTGTTGAACTAAAAAGTGGTGATTGGATTGTTAAAGTAGTTCCCTGGATTGGTGGCAGAATTATTTCCATGGAGCACCTTCCTTCTGGTAAATATACTCGTATTTTTTTTCTTCTTGCTACACTATGTGAGTAGGCTTCACCTTTGGTGGTTTTCTTTCTAAATATACTTCTGGGATTTTCGAGAACTGGCATATATACCTGAAGATTTTTAGAAGAGGATTTTATTGAGTCTCTTAATCTTAAAATGATACAAGTAATTACATAGAGTATATATACACAATTTGGCTGCACTATTGTGAGTTCAGTCACCATGTATGAATGCAGTCCATGCATTCAACATGGATGAGCTGCTGTAAATCTATGACTGGAAATTGTCAACTAAATCAGCCACCATGTATGAATGCAATCCATGCATTCAACATGGGTAGGCTGCTGTAAATCTATGACTGGAAATGTTGTCCAGTTTGGCTGCTGTCCAAGTTGGCTGCTGTCCAACTTGGTAGCTGTCCATCTTTACTGCTATGATATTCAACACTCCCCCTCAAGTTGGTGCATAGATATCACACATGCCCAACTTGCAAATCAACGTGTGATAGGTCTTCTTGTTGAGTCCCTTAGTGAACACATCAGCGAGTTGTTTTTCAGACCTTACATGAGATAAGCTCAAGACACCATCAACCAATTTCTCCTTGATGAAGTGTCGATCAATCTCAATGTGTTTTGTCCGATCATGTTGAACTGGATTCTGGGCTATACTGATGGCAGCTTTGTTGTCACAAAACAAGGATAATTTGTCTGCTGACAAGTTTAATTCCTTCAATAATTTTTGTAACCATAGCAGCTCACACACACCTTGTGCCATTGCTCTGTATTCTGCTTCAGCACTTGATCGAGCAACTACACTTTGCTTCTTGCTTCTCCAAGTGACTAGGTTTCCTCCAACAAAGGTGCAGTAACCAGAGGTGGACCTCCTATCATCTGGAGATCCAGCCCAATCTGCATCTGTAAAGGCTTCAATTCGAAGATGACCATGTTTGGAGAAGAGTAGGCCTTTGCCAGGGGCTGACTTGAGATATTGCAGAATGCGAAAGACTGCCTGTAGGTGAGGCTCCCGTGGATCGTGCATAAATTTGCACACTAGGCTAACTGCATACGCTATATCTGGTCTAGTATGCGATAGATAAATCAATCTACCCACTAATCTCTGATATCTTTCCATATCAACTGAATCACCAGTCTTTGCTTGCAGCTTATGGTTGCTCTCAATAGGAGATTCTATGGGTTTACATCCCAACATACCAGTTTCTGCCAATAGATCTAGAATATACTTTCTTTGAGAAATGAATATGCCTTTATTAGATCTGGCAACTTCAATTCCCAAAAAATATTGTAGTTTTCCTAGATCCTTGATCTCAAACTCCTTGGAAAGAAGCTTCTTCAAATGAGTCATTTCTTCCCTGTCATCTCCTGTCATCACTATATCATCAACATAAACTATGAGGAGAGTGATCTTACCCTTATTATGTTTGAAAAATAAGGTATGATCTGCATTGCTTTGTTGATAATTGAATGAGAACATTGCTTTACTGAATCTATCGAACCAAGCTCTGGGAGATTGCTTTAGCCCATAGAGTGCTTTCTTTAGTCTGCAAACCTTTCCTTGCGCTCTTTCATCATCAAATCCAGGAGGAATCTCCATATACACTTCTTCCTCTAGGTCACCATGGAGGAATGCATTTTTTACATCAAACTGCAGTAAATCCCAGTCGAGGTTGGCAGCACAAGAAAGTAAGATCCTGATTGTGTTCATCTTTGCTACAGGGGCAAACGTCTCCTGGTAGTCCACTCCATAGGTTTGAGTGAATCCCTTGGCTACTAGTCTAGCTTTAAACCTTTCGACGGAACCATCAGCCTTGTGTTTCACAGTGAATACCCATCTACAGCCAACCAGTTTCTTTCCATGTGGAGGAGTGATAAGTTCCCAAGTCTCATTTTTTGCCAAAGCTTTCATTTCCTCCACCATTGCTTCTTTCCATTGGGAGTCTTTGAAAGCTTCCTTCCAATCCTGTGGAATAGACACAGAAGACAGGGACAAGGCAAAAACTCTATAGCTGGGTGACAAGGAATCATAAGAGATAAAATTAGAGATGGGATGTTTAGTACAAGCTCTGACACCTTTTCTTTGGGAAATAGGTTTATCTAAATCATCAAAAGGTAACTCACCAACAGAGATTGATTCATGATCAGAAGTAGGTTGCATGATGGCTTCTGTTGTCTTGTCTCTCCTCGAGTATCTCAACAAATCAGGCTTGTCCAATCTACTAATTTTCTCCCCCTGTCTACTTGTTTCTCCTTCAACTCTCTCTTCAGAATTAGAATTATCCATTGGGGTAAGATCCTGAAGCGTTACAGAACTAGGTATCACCTCTTCTTCATCATTACTCTCCTCCTGAAGAGGTGATTGGGATGGGTTGAAGTAGGGTTCAGTTTCTCTAAAAGTGACATCCATACTAACAAAGTATTTTCGAGAAGGAGGATGATAACATTTATAACCTTTTTGGGTTGAAGAATACCCAAGGAATACACATTTTTTTGCTCTTTGGTCTAGTTTCGTAGTTGTCCTGCAATGAACAAAACAGACACACCCAAAAACTTTTGGAGGAATGGTGTAGCTATTTTTTCCTAGTAAGATTTCCAAGGGACTTTTAAAGTTGAGTGCTTTTAGAGGCATTCTATTGATAAGATAAGCAGCTACTAGAATTGCATCCCCCAATACATTTTTGGCAAATTCATAGTAAACATAAGTGATCTAGCAACTTCCAACAGATGCCTATTTTTTCGTTCAGCCACCCCATTCTGAGCACTAGTGTAAGGACAACTAGTTTGATGAATTATACCATTGAGGTCCAAGTACTGCCCAAATTTACTATCCATGTATTCTGTGCCATTATCAGTCCTTAAAATTTTTATCTTTGTATCAAATTGATTACAAACCATTTTATGGAAGGACTGAAAACACGAAAAAACATCACTTTTGGCTTTTATTAAATATACCCAAGTCATCCTCGTGCAACAATCAATAAAGGTGACAAACCATCGACTGCCAGACAAGGAGACAGTCTGAGTGGGTCCCCAAACATCAGAGTGGATAGTCATAAAGGGAACAGTGCTTTTGTTGTTACTTAAGGGATAAGAGTTTCTAGTATGCTTGGCAAATTCACACGCATCACAAAATAGAGAATCAAACTGAGTCTTTAAAAACAAATCAGGATATAATTTTGCTAAGACAAAAAAGGAGGGATGCCCTAACCGTCTATGCCACTGTATTATTTCCTGGTTAACATCCTTATTTCCCCCAAAATAGGCCAGAACTGAATTTGTACCGTCCTCCAACATGTATAAGCCATCATGCAATCTACCACTACCAATCATCTTCCCTGTTTGAAGATCCTGAAAGAGACAATAATCAGGAAAAAATTCAATTTTACAGTTTAGAGCTTTGGTAATGGAACTGACAGATAAGAGATTAACAGGGGATTTAGGAACACGGAGGAAATGAAAGCTTTATGTTGGGAGTACAAAGAATGGAACCTGTTCCAGAAATAGGAATCACTGAGCCATCGGCTATTCGGACATTGTCATTTTGATTGGAAGGAGTATAGTTAAGGAGTTTCTTAGAGCAGCCTGTCATGTGTCTATTCGCACCAGAATCAACAATCCAAGGATTAGTTTTAAGGTTGGAAGCATTACCTGACTTCACAAGATTAGATTTTGCGTCAGAGGAAGATTCAACTTGCGACAACAAACGCTTGAGATGTTGGATTTCATCAGATGAAAAAATCTCATTAGGAGTAGTGTCTGTAGATAACTCAACGTTTTCTGACAGATTTGCACGTGCCCTTGTTGTAGTGACTCGTTTTCCTCCTCGACCGTTGTTGGGTCGCCCATGTAATTTCCAACACATCTCCTTTGTGTGTCTTGGTTTTCCACAGTAATCACAACGAAGATTATCCCTTTCAGAAGGATTCACCTTAGGTTGCTCATAATGACCAGTAGCAGTCAAACCCGCCTTTTCAACTGGTGTTGTATAGAGCATTACGCTTCTTCTGCTTTCTTCTTGCTGAATCTGGGAATATGCTGCCTCAATAGAAGGAAACGGGATTTTACCAAGGACATTAGCTCGGGTTTGATCATACTCATTGTTCAACCCAGCTAGGAAATCATAGACCCGTTCCTTCTCAATCATCTTCTGAAATTTGGCTGCGTCTCCAGAACAATCAGCTTGGAAGTCTTGATAATAATCCAGCTCCTGCCATAAGCCACGGAGTTCAGAATAATACTGAGAAATTGTCATCTCACCTTGCTTCGTGCCATGGACTTTGCTCCGAATCTCAAAGATTTGGGCATCATTCCCTACTTGCGAGTAGGTAATAGCAGCGGCATCCCATATTTTTTCTGCTGAGTCGAGCAACAAATATGTTTTGGAAATAGGCGGCTGCATTGAGTTGAGAAGCCATGCCATCACAAGTGAGTTTTCCGAATCCCAACGATTAAAGATGGGATCTGTTTCTGCTGGTTTCTTTTTAGTACCAGTAATGTAGCCTTGCAATCCTCTAGCTTTGATGAACAATAAGCAAGACCTTGACCATGCAAGGTAGTTGATGGTGCCATCAAGCTTTACTTGACTGATTTGCAAGGAGGGGTTGTCAGAACTAGTGACTGAAGTTTTCTTATCATCTGCCATCTTTCAATAATGAGCAGAAAAAGAACAAAAGAAAAATTTGAATCGATAGTGCTTGGAGAGAAAAGGAACTCAATCTCCAAAAAATAGCACTTGCTCCGCTACCATGAAGATTTTTAGAAGAGGATTTTATTGAGTCTCTTAATCTTAAAATGATACAAGTAATTACATAGAGTATATATACACAATTTGGCTGCACTATTGTGAGTTCAGTCACCATGTATGAATGCAGTCCATGCATTCAACATGGATGAGCTGCTGTAAATCTATGACTGGAAATTGTCAACTAAATCAGCCACCATGTATGAATGCAATCCATGCATTCAACATGGGTAGGCTGCTGTAAATCTATGACTGGAAATGTTGTCCAGTTTGGCTGCTGTCCAAGTTGGCTGCTGTCCAACTTGGTAGCTGTCCATCTTTACTGCTATGATATTCAACAATACCTTGACAAAAAAGCTTGAATTGACTTTAGAATTTTAGAAGGCTTGTGCTAGAGGTATTGGAGTTGATGCCTTTTCTTAAAATAAGCTGGAGTGGAGGATGCCTATGCAACGTTATTTGTTTGTATGAGTAGGAAATCAGCATATAACTTTCTTCCTTAAATTAGGCAATGAAATTGAGTTATGCAATAGAAGTTGTTTTAAGTATTAATTCTAGAATATGAAATGGAAATGTCCGTACTTCAGTCTAGCCAATGGATCTAAAGTAAACTCTTAGCTCCTTCTTTTCTAGAAGATAATCCATTCTCTTGACCTGCAATCAGATCATGAAGATGTGGTTGGCACATGAGAGTTGTATCCGAGATGCATTTCTTTTTCCTTTCATTAAGACACCAAGCTACATAATCGTTCTTCCACAAAATTTAGAACACCCAATGACTTGAGGACCTTGAGCACTGTTTTTGTTACTCCATATTGGAATGCATTGATCATTTCTTAATCTGATGGAGTTCTACAGACTGCATTAAAGACAAACTCAACCAATTCACACAAACTCTTAACCGCCCATACAAAATTTTGTTGCTTGGACCATATGATGATGCAAGTTTCTGCTTGGTGGATATACGAATTTAGTTGACAAAATACAGAAGGGAATTTGAAAGAATGTCCCACACTCACAACCTCAGACTAGCCCCCTTCATCTTCAATTCTCACTTTTGCTTTTCTGTCTCTTTTTTCAGTTGTTCCTAATTGAAATTCTAAATACCTGATCATTTTTCCCTTTTACTGCCAAGATAAACAGCCTAAAAAATGGTTGTTAGCAAGTCACAAAATGTGACCATTATAAGACCACTCACCCTACACGAGTCATTAGCAAACCAAGGCTGTCCTACATTAATTAGTACGTCAGCAATCAATAATCCATTGTAAGTTGTTTATGATGGAAAAAATAATAAATAATGAAGATTTGTGTTATGTAACTATGCATTGCATTTTTTGCACAGAGGCATTGCTTATTTTCTGCCTCTCTTTTTTTTTACCCTGAACTGACTTATCCTTTATCTTATTGCCAATGAATGCAGGAATGCAATGGCTTCATAGTAGGATTGATGTTGATGGATATGAAGAGTATAGTGGTACTGAGTACCAGTCTGCTGGATGTTCTGAGGAGTATTCTGTCCTTGAGTAAGACGCAAAAAATTTCATATTTCCCACCTACTGGATCAAAGATGATCTATTTGTGTGTTAGTTTTTGGAGAAACTGATTGAACAGTATTTTCATAACTCATCTCAGTGCTTGGGCTCATTGAAATTATGGTCAATTCATTATAAAGGAATCCTGGTTGAGGTCAAACAACTCATCTTTAGGGAGGAGTAGTATAAGGAGGAGACAAGGGAAGAAAGGGCAAAAAGATTATAATCGGTAAAAGTAGGAGCTAACAAAAACCCAACATTTAATACTTGATTATTGTTCATCAGTAACAACCTTTATTCTAGAACTGAGAAATGAAAGCAGGTAAAAGAGAAATCCTACTTTGAGAAAGGTGCAATGAGAATGAAATAAAACTAGAGAGCAACCAAAATGAGAGTAATAAAACTACTTTTGAGGAACTAAAATTAACGTTCATAATCTGAACTACAAAAGTTCACCTAAATTTAATAAAACCTTATGGTTTGTGGTTGGTTTTCGCTCAAAATGGCCATGTCACCTGCTAGGACACCATTAGGGATGAAAGCAAAAGTTTCTATAGGTGATATATGAAGGCCACAATTGTTTGGTAAATTTGCCAAATTGTGCCCAATCCCATTCAGAAGTTTCGATATGTTCAAGAACTATCAATGCAAGTTTTTTTATGAATGGTTCATACTGTTTTCTCAAGCATACCACAAATGACTCGTCCTGTTCCTTCTTGTTTTCATGTTAAAAAAAGAGAATTTAGTGTTTTTTCCCCAGTTATTTCAATTTGAGCTGGAATTTGGAGTATCTTTGTTTGATCACTGAATAATGCAATGTGTTTAATGTATAAGAATCAATTTGTTCATATAAATAATTGCTTGCAGGCGAGATCTTGAGCATGAGCAAGAGGACGAGTCACTTACTTTAGAAGGTGACATTAGTGGAGGATTGGTTCTTCAACGGCAGATAGCCATTCCAAAGAGTAACCCGAATGTTATCAATATTGACTCTTCCATTATTGCCCGCAAAGTTGGTGCTGGTTCTGGTGGATTTTCGAGGTTAGATCTGGAATCATTCAATAGAATCTTCAATACTTTTCTGAGGCTTGTCCTCGTGTTTTAGCTGTAAGAATTATGCATATGCATTTTTCTTTGTTGTTTGTGTAACCAGTAGTTTGGTCAATCTAGTATTATCACTGGTGAATTTTAAAAGTTCAGCAAAATTATCATGTTCTTTTTCTGCAAACATGCTGCTATAAGGTTCTATTCCTGACTTGAAAGTCTTCCAAAACAAACTTAGCATACACCACAAACCATGACAACAATAGGTATACAGGGGGCAGCCATAAACTTGGGTGTACAATACAACATTACTTTTAAGTCTTCGCAGTGAACCAAGAAAGCTTCAGTAAACTTGGTATGAGAAGGTTCCTTGTGATTTCGTTTTCTTTTCTTTCTAATTGCTCTAGGTTGCCTTTGGAAAAAGTATGCGATTTTCTTTTTTCTTAACCAAAACATGCAGCACTATTCTTAAACAATAAAACCATACCACAGGCTGCCTTTTCTCAAGACAGTTGTACTGTTTTTCCCCATATTTTTGTTCTTTTAAAGCAAAAGGTGTATTCTTTTTGGAAAGTATATTGTGTAAAGTCCACCTTAACCGAAAAAAAACAAGAAATAAATGTTCTTTAGACCCTGAACAACTTATATACAAATAAGCACATTGAGAGGGAAAAAAATGTTCAAGGGATTGGACTACAATTTACCCTGTATTTACCGATTGGGTGATTTCACTTCTTCCTGATAATTGGATTATTGAACTAAAAGTGATCACTGGTTCTGTGTTGTTGTATTGTACGTAAACTAAAACCAGGCTTATGTTCCTCAGACTAAGGGCTTTTCACCTTCAGGGATATGTGGACCCTAACAGCTATGGTAAATTGATAGAATATGGCCTTGTGTTGTGTTACCCAAGTTAGTGCCTAACCTTAGTGATGTTCGGCACCGCAACTGAAATGAGTTGCTGACGTATATTTGATTTTATGGTACTACATAGTACATAATATATAGTGTCTGTATGATGCGTGTCATGATTTTCATTGCAACTTATGCACCTTTTTGTTTTATAATCTTAAACATATTTCAGTGCCTTTACATTTGTTAATAGTAAATAGTTCTACTTTTGCTGGGCAGGCTGGTTTGCTTGAGAGTACATCCTACGTTTACCCTCTTACACCCCTCAGAAACCTATGTCTCATTTACCTCCATCGATGGGAAAAGGCATAACATTTTACATGAATTCGGTGATCAATTCTACGAAGGGAATCTACGTCCTAATGGTAGTTTCTATGCCATAATTTTCACATTCTTTTGTTTGTACCATCTCAAACCTTATATTTATATGAACCTTACTGTTATGTCTTTTATAGAGTTTGACTGGTTGGTGGTAAGATGAATCCAGTAATTTCACTTGTGATCCAGTTCTTGAGTTCTTGATTTATTGCTTTCAGGTGAATGGATGCTTGTGGATAGATGTCTGGGTGTGGGGCTAGCCAATCGCTTTAACATCAGCGAGGTTTTGAAGTGTTCTATCCACTGGGGAACTGGCACTGTCAACCTGGAGCTGTGGTCTGAAGAGAGGCCCGTCTCGAATCAATCACCCCTTAGAATCTGCCATCAGTATGAAGTGAGAGGAATCTCTTAGTTACTTTACTTTAAGGTAGAGATGCTCATTGGGTATGACTCTTTGAAGCCCCCGTTTGGTTTTGGGTGGGTTCAGATCGGCCCATTCTCTCTTAACTATTTTTCTTTCTTTTGAAAAAATATTTTCAATGGAAAAATAATTACTCCCTCCGGACTCAAATAAATATCATTTTAGATTCGAATTTTAAGAAAATGATTAGTTTGGAGCTACTAAGGTTATTTATTACATTCTTATCCATTGTTAGCTTTTCTATTTAGTATTTACCATAATATCAGTTGCACATCCTTGGCAAGAAGGGTAAAATGGTAAAGAGTAAAAAAAAAAATGCATTGGAAGAGAGGAAATGAGATAAATTTTGGGTTTAAAATGACATTTAATCAAAACCGGAATAGTATATACCAATAAAACTAAGAAAATGTTTTTTTAAGGAGAAAAATATCAATAGAGTTATAATCTTACACAAGCAAAGTGCAAAAAGGAACAATAAAGTGTTCTGACCAAGGTTCTTCTGAGAACCTCAACAATGTGTGTAGTTATAGTTTAATTGGTTAGTATTTACCGTTTTTATGACCTAAGATCATAAATTTGACCGTTGATATTGTAATATAATTAATCATATAATCAATAATTTTTGAAAAATAAAATAAAAAAGTTCCACAACCATAAAATAGACCACTTTAAAGATATTGTTTGAGCTCAACTTCTCAATCATCGGGAGCCAATAGAGGCTTAAAAAGAAGGACCGTGCTTGACACACCAATAGTAAATCCACATTATTTTCTTTTAATCTCTCGGCTAAAACGTGCGTTATTTTACTTTCCAAGCTTTATATTGTAATGAAAGAGAAAAATCTTTTATCTCTATCTTTTTAGAGATGGATTCATATTGGCGAGGAAATACCCTTTTAATCTTTGCCTTCTTTTCCTTTTTTAAATAGAAAATTACTAATACCTAAGGAAAAAACTACTCAAAATTTAACGAATTAAAATAGGAAAAAGGGTAGAAAACATCAAGAAGTAAATCATGCGGTAATCCCATTCTATTACCATCCCTCTTCTTGGAGAGTAAGATCGTGAGTGTCCAAAATATTGGAAAGCGTAAGTAGGGCTGCATACTAGAAACCTTAACTCGTAGTTACTTACGAATTAGGGACTTTTTTGGTGTGATGTCACTGCGGTATTGTGTTGAGTTAGTTTCTTAAATGACTGCTGCTGAGATCATAACATGAAGAAGAAGATAGTGAGACTTTATGATAATTCTCATTGAAGGAAGGAATGAAGGAGAATCTTACTACTATGAAACTTATGGGAAAGGTCAAGGCATGACTATCCTAATTCTGGTGGATGATAATTTCATAATTCATACATGAATCCTTTCTCAAAAATGATATTGAAAGTCATGTCATTCAGTGGAGTCGGTGCCACCCAAAGCCACTAACTGAAAGAACTAAGTCGTCATGTATTGAAATGAAAACCTAACTCATCACAATAAGCATTAGTAAGAAATAAACTGAACAAAGTTGTGTGCATATACATATCATAGCAGTAACAAGTCACCAGTCTCCCCATAAGACGAAACCACAGAAAAGAAGCACATACACACACGGGATTTGCAAGGGCATGCAGAGCAAGTTTTCTAGAGCATAAAACAGACATCCAGATGAAAGCAACAGACCCATACATCGACATGTAGGCTTCCGCGTAACGACTTGAAATGCAGCAAGGTGATGAGAAGCAAAAACGCTAGCTTTCGGAGCTGTATGATGTTTCACTTTCTGACAAGTTTCCCATCTGATGACGCTTCATTTCATATGCCCATTCAAGACCAGGGCAGTAATGGAGTGGGGGATTAAATCTCCCATCGTTGATATCACTGGGTAAGAACTATGAGATATTTGACAGCTTCTTTCTTCCTTTCTTTTACAGCACTTTGAAGTGGTGTCCCTGCGAAAAAGGAGACTACCGCGTAAACAACATGAATTATTGAAATAATAATAAAAAACAAAAAAAAGTGCATTAGAATGTGCTTGAATACAGACAGCCACAGGCTCCCCAAGTTCTAGCATCAATATCAATAACCTCACATACAGAAATTAAATACCTAATAATTTAGATGGTAATAATCATTTGTAGCTCGAATTAGTTCCTACAAAGTAAGCACGAAAAATTTTCAAGTTCGAGTCTCCTTGTAAATATTCCTATTGATGTTAATAATTTTCTTTTCTTTTCCTAATTCTTTAATTCTCCACTCTTTTTTACTCTTTTACCTTTTATTTTTTTATACACATAATTCGGTTATATTAAAAGCATTCCATAATCTCAATTAGAAAACTTAAATATTTAACTATTTAGATATTAATAACCACTTATATATCTAACTCGTTGTTTTTGAAATAAATGTATAGATTATTCTTTTAGCATGATTTTTTCATTACAATATATTTTCACCAATTTTTTCTAACTCTTTAAACAATACAATCTATTTGTATAACTTTGTTTGTTTTTGCATTATTTTTAGCATGACATAAATAGTAATATATAATTTTGCTGGTTAAAATAAATTGATTCTCATTATATAGCGTGAGTCACTTCCTGCCATTTATTCTCTTATCCTAGTTGTTTGTTTATTATCATTATTTTTTATTATTTCTACTATCTATTACTTTTTTTTTCTATTTCTTCCATTTTTTACTTTCTCTTTCTTTCTCTTTTATCTATTATTTATACACATAGTTATACTATATTCAAAATATTTCATTACCTCAATTGTGAAAAAGTAGTTATCTAACCTTTTAAATATATTTAACCATTTGAATGACTTTTTTTATTTATTTTTAAAATAGAAATTGTTCTTGCATCATGACTTTAGAAATAAAAAAAATCTTCAATGTTTTAATGCTATAACGCTTTAAATTATAGTTATTTGTATTCTAATTACATTCATACTCAAATTGATGTTACCATATGACTTTAGTAGATTTTTTACTTTATGTTCATCTTTATTTTGTGTACATATAACTGAGTTGTAATAACAAAAAAGCAATCATTACATTTTAATTAAATTAGTTATCAAACTCTTTTAAATATCATTTGAGAATTTATTTAAAAATATTTTTAAAAATTATTCTTGCAACAAAAATTTAGTGGTAATATATATATTTTACTTATTAAAGTAAATTGTTTCTATTGTCTGGTGTAAGCTCCTCCCCTCTATTTATTTTCCCGTGTTTATTTTTTATTTTATCATATCTTTTTTTAATTCTTTTATCTCTTTACTTATTCACTTTTTAATTTTCTTTTACCTATTAATTATACATATAGATAAGTTAAATTAAAATTATTTATTTTAAAAAAATAATTGTTTAACTCTTTCAATGTCACCATCCATTTATATAACAATTCTTGCACCATGAATTTAATAGTAAATATTTGTTCTCCATTTAAAAGGAATAATCTTGAGCAACTCAACCAATTAAAGAAGATGACTACAAACCCTAAAATCCACACCTAAGATGGATTGGCCTTTAAAAGGAGTTTACTCACAAAATTCAAGACAAAGCCTAAAAATGGCTAACATAGCCTATTTATACTACATAATTATTACATAGTCTTCACAATAGGAGGATGTGGCTGACCCTGAGGAATAGACACGTTTGCCCTTCAAGTGAACTATAAGTCACTTAAAAACTCAAGTCTGTCCAAATTTCATGGTCTGGCTCATGGCCCATGAACGCTACCATGAGCAGGCGTCTGTATTGGTCTTTCCGTTAGGGTTCGGCATTGGTGCTCGACGCGAGCGTAGACGAGTCATGTGGGCACGGATGGGTCCACGCTCGTATCAACTTCCTAGAACGACGACGATGAAAATAACCACCCACTAAGCGATAACATTATACCATCCATAAGAGTTGCGTCTCAACAAATAGACTCTACTTTTCTCTCTCTAGATTAAAAAAATCATGAAGCATGCGCAACAATTGTCCAGTTTGGTCAATGAAAATGTTGTCATCATGCTAGAAAGAAAAGACTAATGAGAAAAATCATACAAAAGATCGCCGTACTAAATGATATGCCAGAGAAACATTAGAGAAGAAAGAAATCACACTCACATAATACATGCACAACAAAAAAGTGATCATCATAGAGAACATTGAAGCAAGCCCTAAAACCAAAAATTTAGTACCGGTATTACAAAGTATAAATGGAATAGATGAGTAGCTCCGTACATGCATCCTCCTTTATAAGTGGCGACCTGACGGGGGCACTTATTAATTTTACATATTTTATTTAATAAAATATATATTATATTAAATTAAAAATAACATTTATACGGTCATTAAAATTAGTCTGAGAGTTAGAGAGGTTTATCAAATGTCGTGCAGTAAAACGAGAAAAAAAATATAATCTACAAATGTACAGTTTTAGATTTAGACATGTCCTATAATTGGTTTAATACACTCGTCGGTCCTTAATGTTTTTAAAAATGATTGTTTTAACCTCTAATGTTGGTCCCATACGTTTTTTCTATCGATTTAACCCCACCGTGATAATAATCGTTAAAAGAGACAAACTCCGTTAACTTTAAATATTTTTTCTGACGTAGCGTCCCAAGCATCACGTTAGATTTATAAAAGAGTATAAAAATTTAGCAAAAAATAAATAAAAATTCAGAAAATCCAAAAACAATAAAAAAAAGTAAGTTAAAAAAAACTGAAGATAATACAAATTAAAGTATGTAATATTTTTAAATAATTATACAAAAACTCAAAAAAAAAATAGTTGTTTAATTATCTTGTTATAATTTTCTATATTATAGCGAGTGTTTCATTATGGTACATTTGTTTACTTTTTTTATTTATTTGAATTATTATAATGGAACGAGGGAGACTAGTAGGAGGGGCATTGAGACAGTTGGCCGATTTACTTAGTGGGAGTCGGACTGGGAGCAGTTGTAGGGTCTGTTTGGCGTTCCGGTTCTAGTCCGAAAAGTGTTGTGACAAAAGTGCTGTGGGAAAAGCACTTCTGGAAAAACTAGTATGCTGTTTGGTAAACATTTCTTAAAAGTGCTGTGAGAAACGAGAAGTTGTTTTTGGTGTTTGATAAACACTGCTTTTAGAACTATGGTTTGAGTGTAAAATGACTATAAAAGGCATCAGTCATTTTTAGTGTTATTTATTTATATGATTTAATTCAATCTTTTTTTCTAAACAAATAATTTAACTATAATTTTCTAAAAGCTGCAATTTTAACATTTTAAACTATAAAGACACAATTTATTTCAAGTATTAAAATTAATATTTTTTAGTATGTATATAGATTATTTAAATCAATTTATTTCTTTAAACAAATAATTAACATTTTATTAAATGAAGTTAAATATTGAGCACTATTTTAAAATTTTACATATATAAAATCACAATTATCTATTGATCATTAATCTATTACCTATTGAGTTACTTTTTTTATGCGAATACATCAATAATATTTTTTTAATTTTTAAAAAAATTAAAGTAACATATAAATTTCGACTTTGACTCCGTCATATTATTCAAATAAACATAAAAGTTGGTAAATAACATTACAATATTTACCATATGGTTCAATTATTAAAATACTCTACTAAATATTTAAAATATTAGGATCTTATTTTTTATTTTGGTATTGTCACTAACTAATTGATATTCAATCTTACATTAAATGATATAAAATGACTATAAAGGACAATTTATTTTTGACATTATAATTAATATTTTTTAGTATATATATATAGATTATTTAAATTAATTTATTTCTTTATACAATGAAAGTAACATTTAAATATTAATTGTGACACATTTATTAATTTTTTTACTTGTATTTAAAAAAAATTATTATATATAAACATTTTTTTTAATAATCTAAAAATTATTATATTTTGATGTATTTTTCTTTCTTTTCTTTTCTTTCTGTATGCATTTTAGTTGGAAAATGCAGGAGTGGAGATTTTGATGTGCTTGGATGGCTGAAGAAGAAAACTGGTAATGGAAGAAGAGAAGAATGATGAAGCTAGTACTATTTTTTATTGAGGGAAATGAGGAAAGAATGAATTCATTAACAAATCTACAAGGATTCAGATTACACAAAACACCATTCTACTACAATACCTTCATTTCTAATATATACCAGAATACACATGGCCTTATCGTAGAAGTAGGAGTTCGCCAACTTTATCTCAGAGTGGGTGGGAACACTACCAATGCAGAATGGATACATCAAGACCTATGCTACGACCTTAACAGGGTCCAGACGCCTGCCTGCCTCCACAACTTTCCGTGCAACATAGTCTGCAATATTAGCACCACAGCTTACTCCAACTAGAACACATCTGTTTTAACAACATCACGAGTTAGATGGAAAAAAAGGGGAAATAAGGACAATAATTTGGAGACCAGCATATTTGTTACTATGTAAGCTTCAATCAAAGTATAACATTCACAACAGATCAGGATTATATGGTTTGAGATTCGGCCGAATTCAAGCCCCAATCACATCTATCAAGCAAGGTATGCAAATACCATAAAGAAACGGACACACAAGATTGACCACCAACTTAAAGTGTTATAGAAATAAATGAGGAGCAAATAGTGACAGTTTTCTGACCTGCGTTACCTGTGTGATCTAGAAACCATATAAACAACCCTGTTAAATTTCATTGTTCAATTTAAGATATTCATCTCACATGGCTTCTTATAGTACTAAATTAAAAAAAAGACCATCTCCCACAAGTTATCATAATTGTAGCAGCAATGCTAGTTTTCTATTGCAACCACAGATCATTTATTATGTTCTGCGACTCCTGCAGAAAGTAATGTATTTATCCAGACAGATGATGTATGGTTTTCAATTTCACTATATTGATCACTCATGCTCAACCCAGGACCACCGATATAAAGAAAAAAGTATGCATTTTATCAGATTTTTACAAAGCACCAAGTTTGCATTGTATTGTACCCACATTCACCTTCACTAATAACTTCGAGTACTAACTTTGCAACTAAAGAATCTGTAATCTGAGTTATAGATGTCTATGGGCCATGTTAAGATACGACTACTAAGGTAAAATCTAGATCACTAATCTCCCTACTCATATGCACAAACCCCCAACCATACCTTGGAATGCCAAGCATATTAATATGAATCCTAGGAAGCATTCAGCTGGATGATCATTCCTAAATGCCTCAAAAGAATCCTCATTGGTTAATCTTAAAGTCATAGTATACGTGCTACTATAAGGTTGGCAGCTGGATGCCAGTAGTGATTTTGCCTATATTCCCAAATAAACTGCTAAAAATAACAATATCAAGCAACTCAAGTGACAGAAAAATAGAAATCAATTTAAAAAATGAAGTTAAGGCATTCCATCACTGAGGATATTAGAAATACAATCATTCTACAAAATGTAACTCAGATTAACCAGAGTGCTACCTAGGTATCAAAATCGACCAAACAAAATAACCAATCAAGCAAATGATGAAGCATCAGATCCAATTCCAACCAAGCGAACAGAATCCTTAAAAAATACCCATCAAACATACTGTAGAACAAAACCCAAAAAGAAAAATAGAAAGGGAATTTGAGGAAAGCGTACCATTTTGGAGGTAGGGAACGTACTCGGTGGCGGAGAGGTGCATCCTGATGTCATCAAGGGTTTCGCACTGGCAAAGATTATTGTAATCGGCGGCGGTGAGGAGATTTTAATCTGAATCCAAGAAAAGGAAACCCTAAAATGATTGAGAGGTGACAGATAGATCTAAACACAAGTGATTTCAGACGGACCTGACTTGGAGAGAAGCGGTTCGGAGGCGGCGAGCAGCTTGGAGGAGGCAGATCTCTAGCTTCTGGAGCGGGAGTTAGAGCGAGAGAGTGAAGACAAGTGTAGGAGGAGAAGTTGTTCGGAGTTGATGGTGGACGATTGTGGAGGAGAAAGGATTTTCTAGGGTTTGTTGTTATGCAGAGTTGAGAAATCGTGTGAATGAAAGGAACGAAGGAGAAATGTTTTGTTTATATAGGTGGTTATTTTGTAAATAAGTGAACATGACTCCAATATTTTTGTCCACTTGAATTATTTGTCCAGCTTCCCGCACGGATTGGAACGCAGCGTTGGCTGCTGGGGGAAAATAGTGCGTTGGCCTTTCCCTTGATTTTTCGAGGGATTAGGAAGCCAGCTTTCTAAAAAGCTGGGTTCAACCCTTAACCCCAAACATTCAATACCAGCTTTTCCAATTCAATCCAATCCAACCCAACCCAACCCAACCCAATCCAACCCAATCCAACCCAACCCAATCCAACCCAACCCAACCTGACCTGGAATGCCAAACACTATCGTTAGTAGCAGTAGACTGTAGTATATTGAGATTATCCTAAAAAGTCGTCTCACCCTCGCAATTGCACTCCAGGCTTTTACATTTCATGAGCCATTGAAGTTGGGTTGTCAAAGACAAAGCAGTAGAGGGTTGTTGATGGCAGCAGCGGGAGCAGGAGCATCATCTTCATCTGCTACTACTGCGATGAGTGACATGATTTATGAGCCCATCCTTGGAGATGGGATCTTCCGCTTTGATTGCTCCCCAGATCACAAACTCGCTGCTTTCCCCACTCTTTCCTTCACCAATCCGAAGCTTAGAGAAGAACCTTTCCCCACTTCTCTTGCTCCTTCCTTTCTCCCTACTGCCCATTGCTCCTCAGTTTCAGGCCACCAAACTGTAACATTGGAGGTGAGTGCATCTCTCATCTTCCCCTTCCCCTTCCCCTTCCCCTTCCCTCAATTAATTTCTTCCAATGCTGTTCCTCAATTAATTTCTTATCAATACCGTACCTACAACTTGTTTGTCTCTTTACCTGTTTGTTTGTTTGAATCAAATACATACAGCTTCTTGCTGGAACCTCGTTTTACGGTACTGGAGAAGTTAGTGGAACGCTTGAGCGCACTGGCAAAAGGGTATGCCTCTTTTTCTTCTTCCTTCACAAACTAATTACCATGTAGATATAGATGTAACTTAATTCTATACTCTCTCTCTCTCTGCTTCTACGGTACCCAGGTCTTCACATGGAACACAGATGCATGGGGTTATGGCCCATCAACTACTTCCCTGTACCAGTCTCATCCTTGGGTATTCGCCCTTCTTCCAAATGGGGAGGCCCTCGGGGTTCTTGCTGACACAACACGCCGCTGTGAGGTCTCTTTCATATATCCTTCTCCTTCTCTTTCCTTTCTCATCCATGTCAATGCAAATAGCATCACTCATGCTAATGTTACCTCATTCCTCCCGTTTTTAACTAGATCGATCTGCGCAAGGAATCAACCATTCAGTTCATTGCTCCTTCCCCTTATCCGGTTATCACGTTTGGTCCATTTACTTCACCCACCCATGTTCTCAAATCTTTATCATGTGCAGTTGGTAATTTCCCTCACCATTAAAATTTTTCCATCCTTCATTTTCCTCATGTACTGGTATGAGTTGATAAAATCATATTTCCTAGTGCAGTGCCTAGTCTCAATTCTATGATACAAAACAGTTTCTTGCTTTTCCTTTATGCATGATATATCCTTGTATCAATGTATGGATATTTGATTGTTTCAATATAAATGAAGCTCTTCGTGGTAGACTGTAGGTTTAACCTGTGCTTGTTTGTCTTCAGGAACTGTTTTTATGCCTCCAAAATGGTCATTAGGCTATCACCAATGCCGCTGGAGCTATGATTCTGATAAGCGAATTCGCGAGGTAGGCGTCCTCTTGAACTGTATATTATGTGATATGTTCACTACTTCACTTGTATTAGTCTAGGGTTTAGGCCAACTTTATTGTTTCTAATGTGTCGATGCATTTCGTTAGTGGTCCTGGCCTTTCAATTGTTGTCACATTTTTTCTTACCTTTTTGGTTTTTAAGGCTTTCATATTTTGCAGATTGCACGAACATTTCGAGAGAAGGATATACCGTGTGATGTCATATGGATGGATATTGACTATATGGACGGATTTCGCTGTTTCACATTTGACAAGGCATGTTTTTCCTGTTAAATGGTTATTTTGAATGGCAAAATTGTTACTTCGTGCCCGGATTTATATCAGCTTTTGGCCATCAAGAAATATAATATCCTCTCTTTTGTGCTCCTCCACAAATGTCCACTAGGTTTTTACATTTGTAAGGATAGGAATTGTAGGATCAATTAACTAAATGCATGAAGCTGGTTTTCATATCTGGGTTTCCACGAAAGAGACAATAGTCAAACTTAATCATTAGTACTAGCAGATTTTCCTTCAAACCCAAGCCTTCCTAGCTGGTCACCCTTTGGTTAGACAGATTTTCTTGGACCTTTTTGTTTAACTAAAAATCACTGCTGTCATATTTACTTCATCGAGGAGCAAACTTGAGTTTTTTAAGATGGAAATTCTCATGCTTTGATTCCTCAAAACTTAAATTTTATGAAACTTGGGTTGGGGAAAGTGATCCCGTCTAGAGAAGCAACATTTGATCCTTAAGATGGATTTATGTCAGATGAATCTTATTAACAGTGTACCTTTTGATGTCGTTGAGGAATTTTACGACAAAAAAATCTCTATTTGAAACTCCCAATGTCATCCCAGATTGTTCCAAGCATTCTAATAAAAAAGGTTGCTGGTAAGCTGTCGCTTAACTGCACTCATGTCAATTCCTACTCACCCATGACCTGGGTTTGGTTTCCTTATAAGCCAAAAACAAAAAACATCCATGTTTTACTATTGATTATGGTCTGTCAACTTTTTCTTGCGATAATTTTAGGACAGTCCTGTCTTCAGAGTTATTCCTCTATCTGATTGCCGGGTACACCGAATTCTCCTGTGTTCAAACTAGTTATCTTTAAACTACTCTCAACTTTATTAATTTAAACTACTCCTTGGAAGCATATCAGTTATCTTCGGCAACCAACACTCAACTCGTACTGGCATGGTTTAGTATGTGATCTGCTACTTTCAACACATGCGACCAAGTTTTATATTCTACTGTAAACTCTATAGTTGCAAAGCCTTATCTTCTAGTGTAAACTCTATAGTTGCAAAGTTTTATCTTCTAGTGTAAGCTCTATAGTTACCAAGTTTTTTCATATATATAGTGACTTTCTAAATCATGCTCCATTATGGATAGTCCATCTTGTGAAAAACCTGTGAGTTTCATTATCAACAAGGAGTATTGTGATGATTTCCTGCAGGAACGATTCCCAGACCCTCATTCTTTGATGAAAGACCTCCATAACGATGGATTTAAAGCAATTTGGATGCTTGATCCTGGTATCAAGCATGAAGATGGTTATTTTGTATATGATAGTGGTTCTGCCAACAATGTTTGGGTTCAGGAAGCAGATGGAAAACCATATCTTGGTATGCTTACATTAGCTATTATCCAAGATTTTTTCCTCCTCACAATTATTGATATTGTGGATTTACCATCCTTTTAGGTGAGGTCTGGCCTGGGCTTTGTGTTTTCCCTGATTTTACACAGTCAAAAGTTCGTTCTTGGTGGGCTAATTTGGTTAAGGATTTTATTTCCAATGGTGTTGATGGCATATGGAATGATATGAATGAGCCAGCTATTTTCAAGGTGATGCCAACTGTTCTTTTTCGAAGGTTAGGTTTCTTTGGTTGTACTTTGTTCTTACATTTTCCTTTCAGACTGTAACAAAGACGATGCCTGAGGGGAATATTCATAGAGGAGATGAAGAACTTGGAGGTTGTCAAAATCACTCGCACTATCACAATGTATTCTCCTGAACTTGGGAATTTATGCTTGTAGTGAATTCTTTCGTTTTTATGTTAATATTTGAATTCAGTTCCTTTTGATTTTGTATTCTAGGTATATGGCATGCTGATGGCAAGATCAACTTATGAAGGCATGAAATTAGCAAATGAAAATAAGCGTCCTTTTGTTCTTACTAGAGCTGGATTCATGGGCAGTCAAAGATATGCCGCAACTTGGACGGGAGACAACCTTTCAAGCTGGGAGCACTTGCACATGTCTATGTCCATGGTTCTGCAATTAGTAAGAACCTTTGAGCCTTTTTTCCCCATATGCTAGTGGCAACAGAAGAGCTGCTGAGTCATTAACTCAGCTCAATAACAGCTAAGAAAGTAAGAATTCAGCTAAGAAGGAAATAGCAACTAATAAGGCGTAATGGTCTAACTCTAACTCCTTCTTAGAAACAACTAAGTTATCTCCCTGTCAGATTATTTCAACTAATACTTCCATCTCTCGTTAATTAGCCTGGATCATATACCATGGGAAGTTGGAGTTTACCAATGGGAAGTCAGTGTGTTTATTAGCCGGCAATAACAACTTTACTGCTTCTTAAAAGCTGTGGTAATAATGGCTACTGGTTTTATTCTTCTATTGGCTGTGATTTTAAGTGATGCAGTGAACTTAGAAGTTCTGTGTTAGAAAGTTCACACAATAAATAAATCTATCATTTTGGTTACTCCAAAGGAAGCTATCTTTTTTGTTTGGAGTTTCCTCTCATAACACCCCAAGCTATCATTTTTCACTTTGAACTCAAAAAAACAGTTAGGGACACTTCCTAACAGTCTTGAGTAGGTGTGCAATGTGAATGTGTTATGAGAGTTTGGCACGTGGCATAAGATCATGAAAGGGAGATGTTTCATGTGGAAGGGTGGAGTGTACTGCTTCATTCCTTTGTATGTGCAGCGTTTTCCGTCAACTAATCTATGTTGGACGCAAGGGAGGTGAGGGGTGTGTGGAATTCCCTTGATCCAATCCAGGTGGGGGATAGGGAGGAGCTTAATGTATTGCCCGAGGGTTGTTAAGAGTCATGCCAGTCGTTGGTTGAATTTAGGGCCAGTATGGGCTCAATATGCTGGCTAGCTTGTTAGCTATGTCAGCTGATGGATTTATTCCTGTATAAAAGGGGTTTTATGGCATAGTGTGTGTAATAGGGTTTTTAGTTTTCTCATGTGTATTGCTCTTTTAATTATATCATTCTTAATATTTGATTAATCAAATGGACTGTGTTTCTGACTTTGGTTCTCTTTTTCTTCATGGTATTTCTAGTTTCTACATCGTTACTACATTTCTTTCTCTGGTTCATTTTGTTAACATCCTTGCTTCCTTGGTATTATGTTCCCAAATATCAGTTTTACCCTTTCAGTGTATCTAATTTTGGTTATAATTGATGGACAGGGACTCAGTGGCCAGCCACTTTCTGGTCCTGATATTGGAGGATTTGCTGGGAATGCATCACCTAGGCTTTTTGGAAGGTGGATGGGTGTAGGTTCAATGTTTCCTTTCTGCCGTGGGCATACTGAACAAAGCACGGTTGATCATGAGCCATGGTCTTTTGGAGAAGAGGTTTGTCCAATGTTCTGCATTTGTTTGTAACCACTCTGTTGATTTCCTAATGTGTGATTTGTATCATGCATGTGAAATTTCCATTTGATTTAGCAAGTCTGTCAGTTGGTCCACACCTGCATGACTTGTCCTTCATTAATGCCTGCAATAATGCACAAACTTACTTCTTTTCACATTTGTGGTTATTTGTTTCTGATCTGCCTCATCTCTTTATTATGAAATAACTTTAATTCGATCAGTGTGAAGAAGTTTGCCGTCTCGCACTAAAGAGGCGCTATCGGCTTATACCGCACATGTATACATTGTTTTATTTGGCTCACACAACAGGTGTCCCAGTGGCAACTCCTACTTTTTTTGCTGGTACAACCTTGTGCGATTGGAAAAACCTTGTTTCATTAAAGGAGCATTGGAACTGTCTTATTTTTCATCTTTGTTGTCTAATATGCGCCTCTATATTACTTATGCAGATCCATCAGATCCAAAGATTAGGATACTTGAAAATTCCTTCCTGTTGGGTCCACTTCTAGTCCGTGCAAGGTTCTCATCCTTGTTTTCAATTGATCGTTTGCAATTTTTCCTGTGGCATAAAATTTCAACAAACTAAAATAGCAACAGAACTTAAATATAAAGTGGTGGTGGCTTTATATTAAACTGTAATTCATCTCAGCCTATAGATAAGAGAAATTCTTTTATTCCATGGGATTGAAGCCAACTGACCTGGGGCACAGCAGGTCACTTTATGATATATGTGCCTTTAGCCTTATGGATTCTAGGGCCCAAATGGATTCAAGAAAGCGCTGTTAGATTTGTAGGGATTCGTTTGTAGTGTCCAATGCAATTTAATACCTTCTTCCTTTTTTTCCTTTTTTTGTCTTCTTCAGCACCGCTCCTGACCAGGGAAAGGATGAAATTTGTCCTTCGCTGCCCAAAGGAATTTGGCTGAGATTTGACTTCAATGATTCACATCTGGTAATATATGCATCTTTTTTCTGCTCCCTTTTAACGCGCATACTGATTCCTCACAACTTTCTATGGGTCAGTTTGGGATTGTTTCATGACAGATTCTGCTTCGTCCCACTCCTGATCCAATGGTTAAAACTGCTTCTGGATGCTTCTGCAAGAAGCAATTTTGGCCGTAGGATCAGTGGTGGGATGAAGCAGAATCTTCTGGGAAACAATCCCAAACATCCGCTATATGTTACAGGATTTACCTACTTTGTATTTGCAAGGAGGGTCAATAATCCCTTTAGGTCCGCCTTATCAGCATGTCAATGAAGCTAATCTGTCAGATGACTTGACACTGCTTGTAGCTCTGGATGAATGTGGTAATTTTAATGCATATCCATTTTTTGTGAAGCAAGGATTCTGCAGTTTTTATACTAAATGAATAATGATTACAAGTGCCTAGGATTGTCATTATTGATGTTGGAGGAGTTAAACTAGTTCATCTTTCCTTATTTATGGTTGGGGCCTGTCCTTACTGTTTGCTGAGAAAATGAGTTAGGACATTGATTTCCCCTTTTGGCTCTTACTCTTTGCTTCCCTGTATCTGTGGGGAAATCAATGTTTGTGGTGGCTGACTTTCCAAAAGCTGATTTTTTTTCTTCTCATCGGCAGGGCATGCTAAAGGGGTACTTTTTGAGGATGATGGTGATGGGTATGAATTTACCAGAGGTGGATATTTGCTGACACGATATGTTGCTGAAGTTGAATCCTCTGTTGTTACTGTTAGAGTATCTGAAACAGAAGGATCATGGGAGAGGCCAAAACGCCGCCTGCATGTGCAGCTGTTGCTTGGTGAAGGTGCTATGGTCTGTTTTCTTGCTCAAGGGACATTGAAGAGAGAAGTTTTGCATCATTCCTAGCAGATACTCAGGATCCCTGCTTTATAAAAGTTTATTAATGTGATTTTTTCCCTCTTGCACAGCTCAATTCATGGGGCATGGATGGAGAAGTGATGACAATTGTTTTACCCCCAAAGCATGAAATTTCTAAGTTGGTCTCCATAAGCGAAAAACAATACAGAACTCTTTTAGGTATCATTGCTACCGTTGGGCTGATCTTTCACGGAATGCTATCCAACCCCATCCCTATTCCCTACCCACTTTATGAATTTATGTGTGTTTGTAGAATTCTCTTTACCAAGGAAATATTGTCATCATATTAGTGTTATTTTTTCTCTTAAGGAAAAGGTTTTCTCCCTTGTAGTTGAAACTTCGTGCTGGTTTTCCTCCAACAGAGGCATGGTAACCAGAAAAAGGATATTACCTCTTTCTGGTCATAGCTCTTTGGTGTTTGGTCCAGTATGGAATAACATACCGATGTGAGGAGGGCATATCCTAAACTTACATTTGTGTCTAACTATCAAATGCACTACACTCTTTTGGTCTTCAATTTTTTTACGATTTTTTTCTTTCAACTTGTGTTTTTTCAGAAGTAAACTTTAGATTAGTTTAGTTTAGTTTATTCTGACACTCTAAGTGTGTTTTCTTTACTCAAATTAACTTTCTCGTGTTGAATGCAGAAAATTCAAAGCATATTCCTGATGTGGATGAGGTTTCTGGACACAAGGGTGCATACCTTTCTAGGATCCCTGTTGAACTAAAAGGTGGTGATTGGATTGTTAAAGTAGTTCCCTGGATTGGTGGCAGAATTATTTCCATGGAGCACCTTCCTTCTGGTAAATATGCTCGTATTTTTTTTCTTGCTACACTATGTGAGTAGGCTTCACCTTTGGTGGTTTTCTTTCTAAATATACTTCTGGGATTTTCGAGAACTGGCATATATACCTTGACAAAAAAGCTTGAATTGACTTTAGAATTTTAGAAGGCTTGTGCTAGAGGTATTGGAGTTGATGCCTTTTCTTAAAATAAGCTGGAATGGAGGATGCCTATGCAACGTTATTTGTTTGTATGAGTAGGAAATCAACATATAACTTTCTTCCTTAAATTAGGCAATGAAATTGAGTTATGCAATAGAAGTTGTTTTAAGTATTAATTCTAGAATATGAAATGGAAATGTCTGTACTTCAGTCTAGCCAATGCATTTCTTTTTCCTTTCATTAAGACACCAAGCTACATAATCGTTCTTCCACAAAATTTAGAACACCCAATGACTTGAGGACCTTGAGCACTATTTTTGTTACTCCATATTGGAATGCATTGATCATTTCTTAATCTGATGGAGTTCTGCAGACTGCATTAAAGACAAACTCAACCAATTCACACAAACTCTTAACCGCCCATACAAAATTTTGTTGCTTGCACCATATGATGATGCAAGTTTCTGGTTGGTGGATATACGAATTTAGTTGACAAAAAACAGAAGGGAATTTGAAAGAATTTCCCACACTCACAACCTCAGACTAGCCCCCTTCATCTTCAATTCTCACTTTTGCTTTTCTATATCTTTTTTCAGTTGTTCCTAATTGAAATTCTAAATACCTGATCATTTTTCCCTTTTACTGCCAAGATAAACAGCCTAAAAAAATGGTTGTTAGCAAGTCACAAAATGTGACCATTATTATATAAGACCATTCACCCTACACGAGTTAGGCTGTCCTACATTAATTAGTATGTCAGCAATCAATAATCCATTGTAAGTTGTTTATGATGGAAAAAATAATAAATAATGAAGATTTGTGTTATGTAATAGGCATTGCATTTTTTGCACAGAGGCATTGCTTATTTTCTGCCTCTCTTTTTTTTGCCCCCGAACTGACTTATCCTTTATCTTATTGGCAATGAATGCAGGAATGCAATGGCTTCATAGTAGGATTGATGTTGATGGATATGAAGAGTATAGTGGTACTGAGTACCGGTCTGCTGGATGTTCTGAGGAGTATTCTGTCCTTGAGTAAGACGCAAAATTTTTCATATTTCCCACCTACTGGATCAAAGATGATCTATTTGTGTGTTAGTTTTTTGAGAATCTGATTGAACGTATTTTCATAACTCATCTCAGTGCTTGGGCTCATTGAAATTATGGTCAATTCATTATAAAGGAATCCTGGTTGAGGTCAAACAACTCATCTTTTGAGAGAAGAGTAGTATAAGGAGGAGACTAGTGAAGAAAGGGCAAGAAGATTATAATTGGTAAAAGTAGGAGCTAACAAAAACCAGTCTATACAACATTTAGTACTTGATTATTGTTCATCAGTAACAACCTTTATTCTAGAACTGAGAAATGAAAGCAGGTAAAAGAGAAATCCTACTTTGAGAAAGGTGCAATGAGAATGAAATAAAACTAGAGAGCAACCAAAAAGAGGGAGTAATAAAACTACTTTTGAGGAACTAAAATTAACGTTCATAATCTGAACTACAAAAGCTCACCTAAATTTAATAAAACCTTATGGTTCATGGTTGGTTTTCGCTCAAAATGGCCATGTCACCTGCTAGGACACCATTAGGGATGAAAGCAAAAGTTTCTATAGGTGATATATGAAGGCCACAATTGTTTGGTAAATTTGCCAAATTGTGCCCAATCCCATTCAGAAGTTTCGATATGTTCAATAAAGAACTATCAATGCAAGTTTTTTTATGAATGGTTCATACTGTTTTCTCAAGCATACCACAAATGACTCGTCCTTGTTCCTTCTTGTTTTCATGTTAAAAAAAGAGGATTTAGTGTTTTTTCCCCAGTTATTTCAATTTGAGCTGGAATTTGGAGTATCTTTGTTTGATCACTGAATAATGCAATGTGTTTAATGTATAAGAATCAATTTGTTCATATAAATCATTGCTTGCAGGCGAGATCTTGAGCATGAGCAAGAGGATGAGTCACTTACTTTAGAAGGTGACATTAGTGGAGGATTGGTTCTTCAACGGCAGATAGCCATTCCAAAGAGTAACCCGAATGTTATCAATATTGACTCTTCCATTATTGCCCGCAAAGTTGGTGCTGGTTCTGGTGGATTTTCGAGGTTAGATTTGGAATCATTCAATACCTTTCTGAGGCTTGTCCTCGTGTTTTAGCTGTAAGAATTATGCATATGCATTTTTCTTTGTTGTTTGTGCAACCAGTAGTTTGGTCAATCTAGTATTATCACTGGTGAATTTTAAAAGTTCAGCAAAATTATCATGTTCTTTTTCTGCAAACATGCTGCTATAAGGTTCTATTCCTGACTTGAAAGTCTTCCAAAACAAACTTAGCATACACCACAAACCATGACAACAATAGGTATACAGGGGGCAGCCATAAACTTGGGTGTGCAATACAACATTACTTTTAAGTCTTTGCAGTGAACCAAGAAAGCTTGGTATGAGAAGGTTCCTTGTGATTTCGTTTTCTTTTCTTTCTAATTACTCTAGGTTGCCTTTGGAAAAAGTATGCGATTTTCTTTTTTCTTAACCAAAACATGCTGCACTATTCTTAAACAATAAAACCATACCACAGGCTGCCTTTTCTCAAGGCAGTTGTACTGTTTTTCCCCATATTGTTGTTCTTTTAAAGCAAAAGGTGCTCTTTTGGGAAAATTATTGTGTAAAGTCCACCTTAACTGAAAAAAACAAGAAATAAATGTTCTTTAGACCCTGAAGAACTTATATACAACTAAGCACATTGAGAGGGAAAAAATGGTTCAAGGGATTGGACTACAATTTACCCTGTATTTACCGATTGGGTGATTTCACTTCTTCCTGATAATTGGATTATTGAACTAAAAGTGATCACTGGTTCTGTGTTGTTGTATTGTACGTAAACTAAAATCATGATTATGTTCCTCAGACTAAGGGCTTTTTACCTTCAGGGATACGTGGACCCTAACAGCTATGGTAAATTGATAGAATATGGCCTTGTATTGTGTTACCCAAGTTAGTGCCTAACCTTAGTGATGTTCGGCACCGCAACTGATATGAGTTGCAGACGTATATTTGATTTTATGGAACTGCATAGTACATAATATATAGTGTCTGTATGATGCGTGTCATGATTTTCATTGCAACTTATGCACCTTTTAGTTTTATAATCTTAAACATATTTCAGTGCCTTTACATTTGTTAATAGTAAATAGTTCTACTTTTGCATGGGCAGGCTGGTTTGCTTGAGAGTACATCCTACGTTTACCCTCTTACACCCCTCAGAAACCTATGTCTCATTTACCTCCATCGATGGGAAAAGGCATAACATTTTACATGAATTCGGTGATCAATTCTACGAAGGGAATCTACGTCCTAATGGTAGTTTCTATGCCATAATTTTCACATTCTTTTGTTTGTACCGTCTCAAACCTTATATTTATATGAACCTTACTGTTATGTCTTTTATAGAGTTTGACTGGGTGGTGGTAAGATGAATCCAGTAATTTCACTTGTGATCCAGTTCTTGAGTTCTTGATTTATTGCTTTCAGGTGAATGGATGCTTGTGGATAGATGTCTGGGTGTGGGGCTAGCCAATCGCTTTAACATCAGCGAGGTTTTGAAGTGTTCTATCCACTGGGGAACTGGCACTGTCAACCTGGAGCTGTGGTCTGAAGAGAGGCCCGTCTCGAATCAATCACCCCTTAGAATCTGCCATCAGTATGAAGTGAGAGGAATCTCTTAGTTACTTTAAGGTAGAGATGCGCATTGGGTATGAGTCTTTGAAGCCCCCGTTTGGTTTTGGGTGGGTTCAGATCGGCCCATACTCTCTTATCCATTTTTCTTTCTTTTGAAAAAATATTTTCAATGGAAAAATAATTACTCCCCCGGATCCAAATAAATATCATTTTAGATTCCGGTTTTAAGAAAATGATTTATTACATTCTTATCCATTGTTAGCTTTTCTATTTGGTATTTACCATAATATCAGTTGCACATCCCTGGCAAGAAGGGTTTAGCTTTTTTATTTACTATAATTTCAGTTGCACATCCTTGGCAAGAAGGGTAAAATGGTAAAGAGAAAAAAAAATGCATTGCAAGAGAGGAAATGACATAAATTTTGGGTTTAAAATGACATTTAATCAAACGAGAGGAGTAGTATATACTAATAAAACTAAGAAAATGTTTTTTTCTTAAATTTATATATATTGAAGAAAAAAATTAATAGAGTTATAATCTTCCATAAGCAAAGTACAAAGAAGAATAATAAAGTGTTCAAACCAAGGTTCTGGTGAGAACCCCAATAATGTATGTATAGTTGTAGTTTAATTGGTTAATATTTGCCGTCTTTATAACTTAAGATCATAAATTTAACCGCTAATATTATAATATAATTAATCATATAATTAATATTTTTTGAAAAATATAATAAAAAAGTTCCACAACCATAGAATAGACCACTTTAAAGATATTGTTTGAGCTCAACTTCCCAATCATCGGGAGCCAATAGAGGCTTAAAAAGAAGGACCGTGCTTGACACACCAATAGTAAATCCACATTATTTTCTTTTAATCTCAGCTGTCGATATTGACTACAAAACAAGCAAATTATGTCTCAGCTAAAGCGTGCGTTATTTTATTTTCCAAGCTTTATATTGTAATGAAAGAGAAAAATATTTTATCTTTATCTTTTTAGAGATGGATTCATATTGGCGAGGAAATACCCTTTTAATCTTTGCCTTCTTTTCCTTTTTTAAATAGAAAATTACTAATACCTAAGGAAAAAACTATTCAAAATTTAACGAATTAAAATAGGAAAAAAGGTAGAAAACATCAAGAAGTAAATCATGCGGTAATCCCATTCTATTACCATCCCTCTTCTTGGATAGTAAGATCGTGAGTGTCCAAAATATTGGAAAGCCTAAGTAGGGCTGCATACTAGAAACCTTAACTCGTAGTTACTTACGAATTAGGGACTTTTTTGGTGTGATGTCACTGCGGTATTGTGTTGAGTTAGTTTCTTAAATGACTGCTGCTGAGATCATAACATGAAGAAGAAGATAGTGAGACTTTATGATAATTCTCATTGAAGGAAGGAATGAAGGAGAATCTTACTACTATGAAACTTATGGGAAAGGTCAAGGCATGACTATCCTAATTCTGGTGGATGATACTTTCATAATTCATACATGAATCCTTTCTCAAAAATGATATTGAAAGTCATGTCATTCAGTGGAGTCGGTGCCACCCAAAGCCACTAACTGAAAGAACTACGTCGTCATGTATTGAAATGAAAACCTAACTCATCACAATAAGCATTAGTAAGAAATAAACTGAACAAAGTTGTGTGCATATACATATCATAGCAGTAACATGTCACCAGTCTCCCATAAGACGAAACCACAGAAAAGAAGCACAAACACACACGGGATTTGCAGGGGCATGCAGAGCAAGTTTTCTAGATCATAAAACAGACATCCAGATAAAAGCAACAGACCCATACATCGACATGTAGGCTTCCGCGTAACGACTTGAAATGCAGCAAGGTGATGAGAAGCAAAAACGCTAGCTTTCAGAGCTGTATGATGTTTCACTTTCTGACAAGTTTCCCATCTGATGACGCTTCATTTCATATGCCCATTCAAGACCAGGGCAGTAATGGAGTGGGGGATTAAATCTCCCATCGTTGATATCACTGGGTAAGAAAGCACCATTCTCTATGAGATATTTGACAGCTTCTTTCTTCCTTTCTTTTACAGCACTGTGAAGTGGTGTCCCTGCGAAAAAGGAGACTACCGCGTAAACAACATGAATTATTGAAATAATAATAAAAAACAAAAAAAAGTGCATTAGAAGGTGCTTGAAAACAGACAGCCACAGGCTCCCCAAGTTCTAGCATCAATATCAGCACCGCGATCAAGCAATTCATCTATAACCTCAAGGTGACCTTCCTGAGCAGCAAGGTGGAGAGGAGTAAAGCCTTTTGATTTGGGGCCCCAAGTGGGAACATTAACATCAATTCCTTCATCAAGTACGCGTTTCACCTGTAACAAAAGCCTTCAAATCAGCAAACTTATCCAATATATTCAAAAGATAGCTCATCCAAGAACAAATTCAAGCATTATTTTCTAGATCAGACAGTTAGACCTACAGAAACCCAAGAAGCATAAAGTAAGAGAAAGAGAAAGGAAGAAGTGACATTAGTCATATATAGTCAACTAAATTCATGAAGGCACAAAGCAGATATAGTTGTGACACCCTTCTCCTGACTAGCACTTCAAAGTGAATCAAGCCACACTAGAGAATAAGATGTTACAGATTGCAAAAAGATTAAAACGGGCAAACATCATCAAACATTTTGAAGGAGAAAATATTGCCAGAAATTGAAGGTCAGCACATTGAGCAGTAATTTGGAAGCTCAAAATTTAATTTGCCTACTCATAAGTCATAAAAATAAGGCTTGAAGTCAATCAGAAAATTGCTCTCTTCCGTGATATGGCACTCGGGTTCTTCCTAGATTCGAACAAGCACGACTCAATCAGAAATTCGCTTCCCCACAAAGTGCTACGGTTCTTACTTGATTCGACCAAATATGACTCCAATTAGACAAGTCATGAGCAAAACAAGGTTAACCTGATAAGTACTTTTGAGCTTACAAACTTTTGGGATTGGATGAAAATCTTGATTCACATTCACTCAGTTATTTTTAATATAAAAAAATAGATAAATAAGGATAAATACTTGTAAAAGGAGAAACTAGTAGCAGAAATAAAAGAAGAAAGAAGATGCAAGCATAGTCAGAGCAGAAACAAGGAAACAAACCTCTTGGAGATCGCCTTTTTTGGCAAAGACGTGAAGTAAAGTCCAGCCACGGTCATCCGTGTCCATCCTGCTCCTAAAGGATCGTCGTCGCGACAAGCTTAGCCGCAACGTTGGGGAAAACAAACCTTCTTGAGGCATCTCTTATACTTCTTTGATTGATTGATTGTATTACTAATACTAGTTTTAAAGATACGATGTGGTTTTCAAAGAAACGAAATCAGGAGAGGAAAGGATGAAAAAAGAAAAAGAAAAAGAGTAACTTCTGAAAATTGGCAGGGAAAGGGAAGGGGAAGGGGAAGGGGAAGGGGAGGGGAATTTAGCGAGAAGCAATGAGGGAGAAGTGATTGGCAACACAATAGGGAGCGAAAGGATTCAAACCAGGCCCAAACACGCGAAGATTTTCAGCCATCATAATCCAAACGCCAATCGGAGCTGATGATGAAGTAGAAGATATCATAAACATAATTCCTCTAATTCTCTTCCGATGACAATTATTAGCTTCTTCAATATGGAGAGAAACACAGAAGCAGAACCACTGAATGGAACAATTATGAATTGAAGGCTCTTTCTTCACCCAAACCAAACCCTAATTTCAGTGTCGCAGAGACCCAAACAAGGCTGCGGAGAGGAGCATCAAAAAAGTATGCGCCTACGTTTCTTTTTTCCCCCAGCTAAACTTTAAAAGTATTTCAACATATACGATTCTTTAAAAATATCTCATTTAATAAATTAATACAGCTTGTAAATAAAAATCTTTGAAAGTATTTATAACTTCTTTTAGTTTTTTCACTGTTTTCAATTTCATCATATAATTTTTTATTTTATTTTTATATTATTGAACCAACAATTGATTTCAATTGAACCATTGAACTATTGACTCAAAAGTTCAAACGGTTTGTTGTCCTTGCGATTCTAATAACTTTACCAAAGTTCTATATAGATTTGAGGTTGATCATTTTTTAATTTTAGACTCCTCTTACTTCATACCTTTTTTTTCCACTAGCAAGCTACCATCTTAAAATTCTCTTTTATTTGTGATATTAATGTGAGTTTTATTTGAAGCTTTATTGAATTTTTTTCCAAAAATTTGTTATGTTATTAATTATTATTATAATATCAAAAATCGAATTGAATTTGTTATGACCTATACTATAAAAAAAATACGTACTAACTAGTTGAATTATAACTTTATGTGTTATTGATTTTGTTTTATGATTCAATTCTTTTTATTTATAGTTTATAAGTAATTAATTTCATTTTATATTGAATTAATATTTTTTATATGTAATTGGTAATGAATGATCAATGGTTTAATAAAATGCACAAAACGAATAGTGTTTATTTCTAAACGATGAAATATTTAAAACTGTAAATTGAATTATTAACTTAAGAGTTCAAATGGTTCGATGTTCAATTCAGTTCTAATAACTTTACCCAAGTACTATATAAGTATGGGTTGTCACAAAACTTATCACGTGATTATTCTTTAATTTTAGGTTCCTCTCATTGAATACCTCTTTTCGGCTAGCAAGCTACCATCTTTAATTTCTCTTTTATTTATGGTATTTTTTGTTTGCATGCTTTCATTAGCAAACTACCATCTTTAAATTCTCTTTTATTCGAAGATTCATTGATTTTGTTTTATAATTAAGTCTCTTTATTTGTAGATTATAAGTCAATGTTAATTTTATTTTATATTCAATTAATATTTTTAATATTTTTATATATAATTAGCAATGAATGATCAATAATGTCATAGTTTGCTCAACACGAGTAATGTTTATTTCTAAATGATGAAATATTAGAAATTGTAAATAAATGAAAAAATATTAATAGAAAAAAAATATAAATATGAAAGTTAATATGGATGGTTTTAAAATTGATAAAAAATAAGTAAAATTTTAAAAAATAGAAAGAAACAACTCAAACAATTAATTATTTTACAAGTGAAATTATATTATATACATACACACTCCAAAGGGTTAATAAATTAAGACCTATAATAGTAATATATTTTAAGTTCATGTATTTTATAATATATTTTAATTTTTTTATTAAAATACACTAAAATAAACAAAATTGATTCGTTTTTTTTCCCCAATATACATTGAAACACTTGCCAACCCATCAAAATCGAAGGTGATGGAATAGAACAAAGGAAACTATGCTCCTTGCCTTCTTATTGAAACCATTCCCGATGTCGTTAGTTAAAAATAAGAGAAACAAAAAAGAACAAAGATTTCATAGCAATTCTCATTCTCAGGAGAATTAGCATCTGTATCGTTACACATTTACAGTAACAAAGCAGGACTCTTGTAGTTTCCCTGTTCTCTTTTATTTTTCCTAGAAAATTTACTCTAAGATACCACAAAATCCACAGGTGTAATTTGAAACTTTGCAGACGCGTAAATTCAGTCAGCAATCAACATTCTATATACAACTTCAAATACAATGAGCGTCATTGGTGAGTCATCCTTACATTAGGTCTGTGCGTGTAGAGCAATTTGCCAAAAGATTATGGGGCGCAAGGAAAACCTAATGTTGACCATTCCATCAGTCTGTGTAGATTGCTGATTCCATCGCTGCTAGTTTCATCATGTTCCGTAAAGCAGCAATCGACAAAATCAAATTTGAGAGTTTTGCATTACGAGGCTGCCAGTATTTTACTATAGAACATAAGCCTTGATCCTGCAGAGGTCACTCCACCATTGAAGGATAATGAGAATACGAAAGCGAGCCTTTCATTTGCCAATGTCACCACCATCTTTCTTTACAGATAAATTCGCAGCTGTCCGTTCTTTCATAGCTTCCTTTTCCAATTTCTTCTTCTCAGCATCTGCCTGCTTTTCATTCTCTTCTCTTGACTTTTTGAACATTTTAACGAAAACAGCCAAGATTTGGGTCACTGCAACAACAAGCAACATATAAGAACATTAGTTGATAGAAACAAATGTTTCGACAATAATATCTGAAAATTGAACCTCATACTATTTTTGTTGCGAAATGCAGGATAGTCACATCAAAATCGATAGAATGGTAATTAGAATGTCATGCAAGGGGATCCAAGCAACCAAATCATATGCCTATATAGATTGCACAACAGACGAACAACACCGACTAAACCTCATTGCAAGAAATGAAACTAGGATGTTCAGTGTTACACCTTGTTCAAAGGGGCATCGAGCTGGATCCTCTCCAAAGTACTGGGATAATGAATCTGCATTTCTCCCCTGAACAATAGTGCATCATGAACAAAGACCAAAACTAGTAACAAACTATACAAGTAACTACAAACAACTACAAGTAAGAAGAGATGACCATACCACTTCAGAATATAAGGAAATAAGTGACCTAACTTCAGCTTCTGCAGTATCAAGGAAATTCTTCAAGGCCTGATAACAAACATTGTGAGTCAGATGATTAGTTGGAAACTCAACTCTGAAAATCATAACAAACAGACAAAATGCTCACATATAACTCTGAATTACTGTAAACCAATTAATATCAAGTACTGCAATTAAATAAAATAAGACAATTCAGTTTCAGAATCAACTTTTCAAAACAAACTGTTTTGGAGATGCTTGCTTTGTCAAGTAAAAAGTCAACTGTTTTCTAGGTTTCATCTTAGTTTTGTTCCAATTCCTTGGTCAAAATTCTACTTGCCCGAGTTTGTGGTCTCTAAGACTATCAAAGGATTATTGACTCTAGTCACCGGGGCTTCTATCAGAACTTAAAATCCAACTTAAGTTTCCTCCGAGCCATATATTAAAGAGCTGGTTCTGTATTTTTCCTGCTACTTGAGCTTCAATCCAAGCTCTCTAAAGAGTTGGATTGCATGATTGGGTTGACTTACATAACCAAGGCTTTCAAAAAAAAAAAACATAACCAAGCCTATATTAAACTGAGAAACTAACTAATGTAAGTACTACTAAGTACCAAGTCTCTAGAATATAAAGAAAACGTGGAAATTAATATCCAAAATCCTAAAATTACAGAAATACCACTGAATTTGTGTAGTCAAACTGAGATGCGCCGAAGTTCGACTGTTGTTGTCTGCATCACAGGGGAGTCTGTATGATGGTGTAAACTTTAAACTTTGCTAAGGTTTGTGGTTCATTTAGGAGGATGAGCATTTTCCTTTTCTGAGGTGATTTGACTCAAACATTGTGATGTATAATGGAATATTCAAGTGTAATGTTTCATTAGTACATAGGGTTCAGCTAATATGTAAGATGAAAACTTGCTAAGACAGATCACCATATCAATTGCAATGAACTAACTATACTTCCTGTCTCAAATATCACCAACTACAGCAACACCAAATCTCTCAAATAAAGTTGCACTAAAAGTTTTCCACTCAATGAAGATAATTCATATTATAAAAAAAAAACTGAATATGAAATGGACCAATTGGTTTCTTGGCAGGAGGAAGATTGGAAACAGTTTCCTCAAGGTTATTTTTGTCAACCGTCAGGCATTATCTTAATATCCGGCTTCTTGTTTGTGTAGGTCTATGGACTGGGATTCAAACACAATTAATACCATGTATTGCCTTCCCATCATCTATAGGCAATTAAACATAACATACTAACTATTTTTAATGTATATATTTTTTTTTTAATTATTAAGGGAAACGGTAATTTTGTGTTCCATCTAAAAGGAACAGAATTCAGTGAAGTAAGCAGGAGTTTTTATTTTCCTCACCTTTTGAAAGCCAAGAGAAATGGCGCCATCATTTTGTGAACCAGTGAGTTCTTGGTCAACCTTTTCAAGTCCTTTACTTACAGCTTGCATTTCTTCAGCCAGAGTTTTCAGTTGAATCTAGTCAATTGAAGTAGATGGAGTCAAGTGGCAAATAGTGCATATCAGCTTGACTTGCTAAAATGCATCAAAGCACAAATAGAAGCAAGAACTAGTAATGTAAGGGTTTAGTGACAGTCTTGTCTCTTCCATTCAAATTGTTCATTGTCCTGGTACTTTTTCAATATTTTTAATCTAGTCATCAAATCCTAATTTCTATCAATATTGGCCCTGCATACAATGCCTTCTCAATGAAAAACATCTATTGACATTGTATAGATGAAAAAAAAAAATCACAATTTCAAAAGCATGAGTACCAGGATTAGATAAAAAAAAAATACAACATACGGAACAGGATTAGCGAAATTGGAAGAGTAAAGAGTCAACCAGCAATTCATCGACATACCTTTGAAGCAGCTTCCAAATGAACAAGGTCTTTGTCAAAATCTAGCAACTCTGGTAATTTCTCTGCAAGAAGCTAAATGAAATGATTGTATTAGTTGAATGTCCCAATACAAAGGTACTATCACAAATACATTATACTTGGAAAACAAAGGAAAAAGAAACTGAAAAAAACAATTTTTAATTAGGTTTGACAAACGAAATATTTCAACATTCACAAGTGCCACAAATAAAGTACATCAAAAACTTTTTAATTCCGCTAATAAGCATAGAAAAATCTAGCTCATTAATTATTTTATGATAACACTACTCTTTTCCTTTTCTTGCTGACCACACGAATTAGGACATTAAGTATTAATATCATTAATTTTCTGGAATGTTGCAAAATAGGATAAAACTAATGAATTTAATTCAACACCATGCTAAATGACCCAAAAAAAAAATCAAAGTTTTTTCTATGAACTAGTTGTCAAATTGCAAAACCATTCAGTCAAAGTAGAGACACTTGGTGGAAACAAAATCCAGTTGCCCATAAAAATGAAACATAGAAGCTTTATTTTGTTGAAGCTTCTGCAATTGGTTTTTTTGACTACGTTAATTCAAATTCAATAGAATCGAACCTTTTGATACAAAATTATACTTGCAATTTGACATGACTAAGCAAAGGTGTGTTTCTAGTACCTTCAGCTAAAGATAATTACCAGCATTGATGAATGTTAACTTCCAAGGAATGTCCAAATTATGATGTCAGAGATTGTTCATGAGATCATGTAATAGATGTGCAACAAAGGAAGTGAGTTTACTATTGACTAACATAACTCAGCTACAAAATCATAAAGAAGACGAGCATATACCAGCATTCTGAAGCTAGATTTTAAAGAACAAAAACACATGGAAAGGGATAGAAGGCAACATAAGACTATAACAGAAAACAGAAAGCATGTCAACAAGAAATAGTTGCCTTCAAACAGGAGACATTACAAGAAAATGTAGAAAGGCCTAGAAAATGTAATAACTGATCCTTAATAAATACATTAAGATTTATAAAAATGCACATTAAAACTCCTGCAGAAAGATCTAACTAGAAATAGAAATAGAAATAAAAATATTATAATTATACATTGTAATATTAATAGAAATATAGTAATATTAATTATTACAATAAAACTAACTATATTATAACTCACTATATGATTTACTATAAAATTTATATCATTAATATATTATATTAAATATTAAGACTAAATATTTTCCGGGTATTTAAACCATATCATATCCTCCTCTAAGATTTCAAAGGGTTATATAAGGGCAGCATCAAACTTCTGTGTTTAATATTAAAAGTACAAAACACAGCAAAAAAGGATTTTTTTTAAGAGAAGAAAAAAGATGCATTCTAGGCTTACAGTTTCTCCTAACAAGAGAATGTTTTGCCCATCACCAATGAATCTCCAAGTAATCAGCATCGACTACCTTTCGCAAGAAAAAAAAAATACATTCCATTTTGACAAAATCTCCAAACAATAGCATCTTCTCCCCTCACTGGTGAATCATATGCTATCAAAATTAAATCATTACATAACGGAGAAATGGCCTCAATCTTCAACATCACATTTTGGCACAGGTCAATGGAGTTTGTGGGGATATCACCCAACAACCAATACATAACAGTATCAGGCCAATGCAGGTGCTTCAGAAAGGGCAGGTGTAGTTGCACTTAAACTTTCATACAAGCATTTTCCATTTCTTCAAAAAAAACTCAACAACTATTTAGGAAAGACATCTAGTTTGCTTTTGACAACAAAATATCTTTAGCTCCATTCAAAACCTGAAATATATTGTTACAGCTAAGAAGACAGCCATGTACACATCCTGTATTATCTTTATATGGTCATTAAGAAAAAAACATCTAGTAGTGAAAGGTGAAGGATCTCTCCTAAGGACTAAGTTCACAACTAATTGATAAAAGTCATTACTCATGAAAAGTGGTAGAAGTATTTTTTAAGAAAACATTTAAAAATGTGTATTCTACTAACAGATGAGGCTCCGATACCCACGACCTTACGTATTGGTCAGAACAGCAACAGCAATTTAAAACCATTTTAACACCACACACAGATGATGCAGGCAAAAAATGTCACTTCTCATAATTCTTGCTTGCTATAGATGTATAGAGTGAAACTTCAGAACTTAAATTTATCTACCATTCTACCTTGCATAAATAGTGCATTAAAGTCATTTTGTTGTTTCGAGCCCGAGTGTCTGATAATTTAAGAAGGCTGTCAAGTTTGAATCCTATGGCAGATCCTGCAATACATGAAAGTAAGTGTAAAATTATATGCCGTGTGAGAACAAAAAATAAGACAAAATTAAACATGCTAACTATAACTTTAACAATAAGAATATCACCTCGTGCGGTGCCCTGATTTAAAGCATTCCCCAAAGTGAGAATGGTTTGCATTATCTGCCGCAACTTCACCGATTCTTTTACCTAAAAGTATGTATAATAGTTGAGATGCAAAAAAAAGAAAACATGCATTATTATATATATATAACTATTTGTAATGGTACCTCTCTAGCAGCATCATTTATAGTGTTCAGATTACATCTTAAATCATCCACCTGAACAAAAGAAAGTAATAAATATGCAGTTATCACAAACGCCAAGCAACCAGATACAAGGACCAATCAAGAAGTATACCTGGCTAGAAAAAGTGATCCTGAATGCAAATACCCTTAACTTAGCTTCTACTCGTGGGACCTTCATGAGCTCCATGAAAAACTGAGCAAACAAATTGTCTGTTAAAAACCAAGTCATAATTTGTGTTCTTCAAATAAAAACAAAAATATAGTTTGTGAATGCATTCAAGATCAAACTTTACCAATTCACACTTCCCAAGCATTTCCTTGGCTCCAGTGTAACTCTGAAAGCAATAACAAACATAAGGAAAAAAACTAAACAGCTAATTTTATCTTGTCAATGTAAAGACCCCGTCAAGTTTAGATATCACATGCCACGAATAGCTAAATACTCTGAAGCCTTACTAATTGATAACAAAGGATAGCGAATGGATCACATTGTCCCAAGAGAATGTGGTTATATCAAGAAGGAACAATCAATAGCATGTGTGGTGTGGCAGAAAAATCTAAAACCACACCTGTTTGGCTACATGGCAACTTGATTTCACCCTGGTAAGTTACCTCACACAGGGAGTGCAGTGCAGTTAACATGTATCTACATTAGAAATTTCGAAAATGAAGGAAATACAAAAATTATGTAGTTTCTCCCTAACAGGTAGGTTTCAGCATCAATCTTATGTATTACTTACATGAATACAAAAGGTACATACTTAACTCCATCAATTAATCTCAACCACCATAAGCAAAACAGCAACACGTCATAAAAGAGCATATAATGCTAATATACAGCTGGGAGATGTATATATATATATATATATAGAAGTCACCTTGAGTGTTTCCATTTCTTCCTTTGTGGGACAGAATTTGATGAGATTCTCAACCTGATCAATATCTAAAGTTGAAGAATCCAAAGCTAGAATTGCACTCTGTCAATGAAGTTGACGTCAAATTTGGAACACCAAGTTCAGTACTAAATTAACAACTAAAACAAACAAATGGAGAATGGAAGCCCACAGGAAATGAAAAGAAGATGATAAAAACAAGCAGCAAAATTCAAGTTTATCTTTAAAAAATAAAAATTGGCACTTTGAAGACAAATATCATATCCATTTCAAATGCACGAAAACAAATGTAAAATAAAGAACAACATTAAATAAAAGGATCTCTTTTAACAACAGACTCTTGCCATTTGTAGACTATTTCTAACTCAAAGCATTTATGTACTGAAGTTATGAAAATTAAAGAACAAACAAATTTATGAGGTCTGATATGATCAGAAGAAAAGATGGACTTACAATCAATTCTGACAAAGGAATTTTTACTTTCGTTAGCATTATTTCACAATTATATGCTCTACGCAGGTCGACCTGTACAAAGAAGCACATCAGAAACTATTAGTCAAGATGCATATGGCCCTATGAAATAAAAAATTAAAAATAGGAAACATTGTACAACAAAAACAGGACAACAGAGTTATAAAGGTAGTTTTGGAAAGTTTAAGATTTTACTACTGTATTACTTGGTTCAGCATTGCTATGTGAATCTAAATGCTACAGAAATGGACCAAAATTTTAACTGAATCACTACAGTCAGTTAAACAAGTAAATAACAGTTATACTACAAATGACTACTACGTGCTCAATTTTGAATGGTCAAATTCCAGTTCTAACATAGAGTCATATTCCAATTGCAATGTGTTTCACTTAATTAAATGCCCATGAGTTACAAGAGAGAACCTTTCCTGTTTGTGCCTCACAATTTGCACAACAATGACACAAAAATATAGCAGTAATGAGAAGAGTAACATTACTCTAAAGGGAGGGTTTATGCAGGAATGGAGTCTTGAGGCATTTCATGACATGGGACCTAAACACTGAATTGAGGATTGGGATGAGAAATCCTTCTACTTCATGTTCATACACAGCTCTTGCTTCATCAAAGGGGGAAAAAGGGAAGAGAGAAGCTTGGGGTATTTAGATGGCCCTAGGTATAAATTTCATCCTTTTTATCATTTCACTACTACTGAACTATCACCAACAAACAAGCGAAGATGATTAAGAAAAAAGTTAATCATCTCCTTTTAAGTAGGTGCCTTGTTATTTTTAAACATGTAAGCACACACTGTAATACCATTCAAGCACCCATAGCTACTTAACTCCACAGTTATTAGGTGTTTGTAGCAAAACCAATCAGGTAATGCATAGTAGAATGAATACTTTATTGTTTGACCCAAACAGAAAACAATCAAAAATTCTCGGAACATCTAATCATGGCTTGCCATTTCAACTTCAGACTTCTTTTTTCAAACTCGAGAAATACCAACTTTGCACCTATATATGTGCAACTTCACTCCACTAGAAGAAAGAAAAGAAAGAACCAAAAACACTCGAGTGGAAATTCAAAATTCTAGCTTGTTCTCCTTCACCATGAACATGGAAATTTTAGGTTCCAACTCAACTTACGAGTTTCTGTGAAGCGGGCTCTTGAATATCAATCACTATTGGCCTTCAGCTAAGAAAAATATTTATATCTCCTTTCAGTCATAAGGGTGCAATTTTTTTGTACACGGTTTCCTACTAATCCTGTGACCTCAAGTAAATCTAGAAGCACCAAGTATATGAACAGATACAAGCAATAATAAGTAAAGCAAAACACCTTACCAGTTGCACCTTCTCGGGTTTGTTGATGCTAGATCCCCGCCGTCCTCCAGCTTTGCTACTGGCACCCCCATCTGAAATAGAGGCTGCTGAGAACAAACTTTCAAGTTCTGATATATCAATTTCGGGTGCCCTACAAAAGATCTTTCTTTAATAGGTATGACAAACAAAAAACAGGATACATGGCATAAATACAGAAAGGAAGGAGACAAAAAAGGGTTAATGGCAATGAGAGCGTTTCTTCATTGATTATCATGCGAAAATTTTGAGCTAGAGAAAACACATTATCCAACAGCATATGCGCTAATGATTCAAGCGATTCTTTCTGTTTAGGAAACAGGTAGCATAAAATTAATTTTGAG